>OZ025248.1:56355123-56715977 GCA_964019135.1 Arenicola marina | reverse complement strand
TGTGGCTTCTTGTGTTGAGAGTCCCGGCATTGTAAGGCCCTAGCCCCCCCCCCCTCCCCCCGCCCGCCAGCCCCATTACCCCCATTCCCTCTAGAGACCGGAGTAAGCTGTGTACAGGGGCCTCGGGCGTGTCATCACGATGTGTCCCACGTGACCGACACCCGGATGTTGTGGAACATTCGGGACTACAACCTGCAAAACGACCAATTCTCGGCTTTCGGTTGATTACGTCATTTCCGCGTATTGTCTTACAATGCGTAATAGCGCTGGCGGCGGTAATGAGGTCATTACAGCACCCAGTGTCGATGGGCTACGTGAGCAGCTCAGAGATGAAGGCTGTTATTGCGGTATTGTTAATAATATGTGCGCCACCGCACCCGTCATTACACTGATATATGCGCCACTACAGCTATCGTGAATTGCATAGGGGCGTTCCTACAGCTGTCACTCAAAAGCTACGTTCGCCCCTGACGGCCAGCATTGAGCCACAACTTACACCCTGACGGCTGTGGTCTCTGTCTCTGATCACGTCCTTCCCTGACCAGCATTAAGTCACAACTTACACACTGACGGCTGTGGTCTCTGTCTCTGATCACGTCCTTCCCTGGCCAGCATTAAGCCACAACTTACACACTGACGGCTGTGGTCTCTGTCTCTGATCACGTCCTTCCCTGACCAGCATTAAGCCACAACTTACACACTGACGGCTGTGGTCTCTGTCTCTGATCACGTCCTACCATGGCCAGCATTAAGTCACAACTTACACACTGACGGCTGTGGTCTCTGTCTCTGATCACGTCCTTCCCTGGCCAGCATTAAGTCACAACTTAAACACTGACGGCTGTGGTCTCTGTCTGTGATCACGTCCTTCCCGGGCCAGCATTAAGCCAAAACTTACACACTGACGGCTGTGGTCTCTGTCTCTGATCACGTCCTTCCATGGCCAGCATTAAGTCACAACTTACACACTGACGGCTGTGGTCTCTGTCTCTGATCACGTCCTTCCCTGGCCAGCATTAAGTCACAACTTACACACTGACGGATGTGGTCTCTGTCTCTGATCACGTCCTTCCCTGGCCAGCATTAGGCCACAACTTACACACTGACGGCTGTGGTCTCTGTCTCTGATCACGTCCTTCCATGGCCAGCATTAAGTCACAACTTACACACTGAAGGCTGTGGTCTCTGTCTCTGATCACGTCCTTCCCTGGCCAGCATTAATTTAAGCCACAACTTACACACTGACGGTTGTGGTCTCTGTCTCTGATCACGTCCTTCCATGGCCAGCATTAAGTCACAACTTACACACTGACGGCTGTGGTCTCTGTCTGTGATCACGTCCTTTCCTGGCCAGCATTAAGTCACAACTTACACCCTGACGGCTGTGGTTTCTGTCTCTGATCACGTCCCTCCCTGGCCAGCATTAAGTCACAACTTACACACTGACGGCTGTGGTCTCTGTCTGTGATCACGTCCTTCCCTGGCCAGCATTAAGCCACAACTTACACACTGACGGCTGTGGTCTCTGTCTCTGATCACGTCCTTCCATGGCCAGCATTAAGTCACAACTTACACACTGACGGCTGTGGTCTCTGTCTCTGATCACGTCCTTCCCTGGCCAGCATTAAGTCACAACTTACACACTGACGGCTGTGGTCTCTGTCTCTGATCACGTCCTTCCCTGGCCAGCATTAGGCCACAACTTACACACTGACGCCTGTGGTCTCTGTCTGTGATCACGTCCTTCCCTGACCAGCATTAAGCCACAACTTACACACTGACGGCTGTGGTCTCTGTCTCTGATCACGTCCTTCCCTGACCAGCATTAAGCCACAACTTACACACTGACGGCTGTGGTCTCTGTCTCTGATCACGTCCTTCCATGGCCAGCATTAAGTCACAACTTACACACTGACGGCTGTGGTCTCTGTCTCTGATCACGTCCTTCCATGGCCAGCATTAAGTCACAACTTACACACTGACGGCTGTGGTCTCTGTCTGTGATCACGTCCTTCCCTGGCCAGCATTAAGTCACAACTTACACCCTGACGGCTGTGGTCTCTGTATCTGATCACGTCCTTCCCTGGCCAGCATTAAGCCACAACTTACACACTGACGGCTGTGGCCTCTGTCTCTGATCACGTCCTTCCCTGGCCAGCATTAGGCCACAACTTACACACTGACGGCTGTGGTCTCTGTCTGTGATCACGTCCTTCCCTGGCCAGCATTAAGTCACAACTTACACACTGACGGGTGTGGTCTCTGTCTCCGATCACGTCCTTCCCTGGCCAGCATTAAGCCACAACTTACACACTGACGGCTGTGGTCTCTGTCTGTGATCACGTCCTTCCCTGGCCAGCATTAAGCCACAACTTACACACTGACGGCTGTGGTCTCTGTCTGTGATCACGTCCTTCCCTGGCCAGCATTAAGTCACAACTTACACACTGACGGCTGTGGTCTCTGTCTCTGATCACGTCCTTCCCTGGCCAGCATTAAGCCACAACTTACACACTGACGGCTGTGGTCTCTGTCTCTGATCACGTCCTTCCCTGACCAGCATTAAGCCACAACTTACACACTGACGGCTGTGGTCTCTGTCTCTGATCACGTCCTTCCCTGGCCAGCATTAAGCCACAACTTACACACTGACGGCTGTGGTCTCTGTCTGTGATCGCGTCCTTCCCTGGCCAGCATTAAGTCACAACTTACACACTGACGGCTGTGGTCTCTGTCTGTGATCACGTCCTTCCCTGGCCAGCATTAAGTCACAACTTACACACTGACGGCTCTGGTCTCTGTCTGTGATCACGTCCTTCCATGGCCAGCATTAAGCCACAACTTACACACTGACGGCTGTGGTCTCTGTCTCTGATCACGTCCTTCCCTGGCCAGCATTAAGCCACAACTTACACACTGACGGCTGTGGTCTCTGTCTCTGATCACGTCCTTCCCTGGCCAGCATTAAGCCACAACTTACACACTGACGGCTGTGGTCTCTGTCTCTGATCACGTCCTTCCCTGGCCAGCATTAGGCCACAACTTACACACTGACGGCTGTGGTCTCTGTCTGTGATCACGTCCTTCCCTGGCCAGCATTAAGCCACAACTTACACACTGACGGCTGTGGTCTCTGTCTCTGATCACGTCCTTCCCTGGCCAGCATTAAGCCACAACTTACACCCTGACGGCTGTGGTCTCTGTCGCTGATCACGTCCTTCCCTGGCCAGCATTAAGTCACAACTTACACACTGACGGCTGTGGTCTCTGTCTCTGATCACGTCCTTCCCTGGCCAGCATTAAACCACAATTTACACACTGACGGCTGTGGTCTCTATCTGTGATCACGTCCTTCCCTGACCAGCATTAAGCCACAACTTACACACTGACGGCTGTGGTCTCTGTCGCTAATCACGTCTTTTCCTGGCCAGCATTAAGTCACAATTTACATACTGACGGCTGTGGTCTCTATCTCTGATCACGTCCTTCCCTGACCAGCATGAAGTCACAACTTACACACTGACGGCTGTGGTCTCTGTCTCTGATCACGTCCTTCCCTGGCCAGCATTAAGCCACAACTTACACACTGACGGCTGTGGTCTCTGTCTCTGATCACGTCCTTCCCTGGCCAGCATTAGGCCACAACTTACACACTGACGGCTGTGGTCTCTGTCTCTGATCACGTCCTTCCCTGGCCAGCATTAAGCCACAACTTACACCCTGACGGCTGTGGTCTCTGTCGCTGATCACGTCCTTCCCTGGCCAGCATTAAGCCACAACTTACACACTGACGGCTGTGGTCTCTGTCTGTGATCACGTCCTTCCCTGGCCAGCATTAAGTCACAACTTACACACTGACGGCTGTGGTCTCTGTCTGTGATCACGTCCTTCCCTGGCCAGCATTAAGTCACAACTTACACACTGACGGCTCTGGTCTCTGTCTGTGATCACGTCCTTCCATTGCCAGCATTAAGCCACAACTTACACACTGACGGCAGTGGTCTCTGTCTCTGATCACGTCCTTCCCTGGCCAGCATTAAGCCACAACTTACACCCTGACGGCTGTGGTCTCTGTCTCTGATCACGTCCTTCCCTGGCCAGCATTAAGCCACAACTTACACACTGACGGCTGTGGTCTCTGTCTCTGATCACGTCCTTCCCTGGCCAGCATTAGACCACAACTTACACACTGACGGCTGTGGTCTCTGTCTCTGATCACGTCCTTCCCTGGCCAGCATTAAGCCACAACTTACACACTGACGGCTGTGGTCTCTGTCTCTGATCACGTCCTTCCCTGGCCAGCATTAAGCCACAACTTACACCCTGACGGCTGTGGTCTCTGTCGCTGATCACGTCCTTCCCTGGCCAGCATTAAGTCACAACTTACACACTGACGGCTGTGGTCTCTGTCTCTGATCACGTCCTTCCCTGGCCAGCATTCAGCCACAACTTACACACTGACGGCTGTGGTCTCTATCTGTGATCACGTCCTTCCCTGACCAGCATTAAGCCACAACTTACACACTGACGGCTGTGGTCTCTGTCGCTGATCACGTCTTTTCCTGGCCAGCATTAAGTCACAACTTACATACTGACGGCTGTGGTCTCTATCTCTGATCACGTCCTTCCCTGACCAGCATTAAGTCACAACTTACACACTGACGGCTGTGGTCTCTGTCTCTGATCACGTCCTTCCCTGGCCAGCATTAAGCCACAACTTACACACTGACGGCTGTGGTCTCTGTCTCTGATCACGTCCTTCCCTGGCCAGCATTAGGCCACAACTTACACACTGACGGCTGTGGTCTCTGTCTCTGATCACGTCCTTCCCTGGCCATCATTAAACCACAACTTACACACTGACGGCTGTGGTCTCTGTCTCTTATCACGTCCTTCCCTGGCCAGCATTAAGCCACAACTTACACCCTGACGGCTGTGGTCTCTGTCGCTGATCACGTCCTTCCCTGGCCAGCATTAAGTCACAACTTACACACTGACGGCTGTGGTCTCTGTCTCTGATCACGTCCTTCCCTGGCCAGCATTAAGCCACAACTTACACCCTGACGGCTGTGGTCTCTGTCTCTGATCACGTCCTTCCCTGGCCAGCATTAAGCCACAACTTACACACTGACGGCTGTGGTCTCTGTCTGTGATCACGTCCTTCCCTGGCCAGCATTAAGCCACAACTTACACACTGACGGCTGTGGTCTCTGTCTGTGATCACGTCCTTCCCTGACCAGCATTAAGTCACAACTTACACACTGACGGCTGTGGTCTCTGTCTCTGATCACGTCCTTCCCTGGCCAGCATTAAGTCACAACTTACACACTGACGGCTGTGGTCTCTGTCTGTGATCACGTCCTTCCATGGTCAGCATTAAGCCACAACTTACACACTGACGGCTGTGGTCTCTGTCTGTGATCACGTCCTTCCCTGGCCAGCATTAAGTCACAACTTACACACTGACGGCTGTGGTCTCTGTCTGTGATCACGTCCTTCCCTGGCCAGCATTAAGTCACAACTTACACACTGACGGCTCTGGTCTCTGTCTGTGATCACGTCCTTCCATTGCCAGCATTAAGCCACAACTTACACACTGACGGCAGTGGTCTCTGTCTCTGATCACGTCCTTCCCTGGCCAGCATTAAGCCACAACTTACACCCTGACGGCTGTGGTCTCTGTCTCTGATCACGTCCTTCCCTGGCCAGCATTAAGCCACAACTTACACACTGACGGCTGTGGTCTCTGTCTCTGATCACGTCCTTCCCTGGCCAGCATTAGGCCACAACTTGCACACTGACGGCTGTGGTCTCTGTCTCTGATCACGTCCTTCCCTGGCCAGCATTAAGCCACAACTTACACACTGACGGCTGTGGTCTCTGTCTCTGATCACGTCCTTCCCTGGCCAGCATTAAGCCACAACTTACACCCTGACGGCTGTGGTCTCTGTCGCTGATCACGTCCTTCCCTGGCCAGCATTAAGTCACAACTTACACACTGACGGCTGTGGTCTCTGTCTCTGATCACGTCCTTCCCTGGCCAGCATTCAGCCACAACTTACACACTGACGGCTGTGGTCTCTATCTGTGATCACGTCCTTCCCTGACCAGCATTAAGCCACAACTTACACACTGACGGCTGTGGTCTCTGTCGCTGATCACGTCTTTTCCTGGCCAGCATTAAGTCACAACTTACATACTGACGGCTGTGGTCTCTATCTCTGATCACGTCCTTCCCTGACCAGCATTAAGTCACAACTTACACACTGACGGCTGTGGTCTCTGTCTCTGATCACGTCCTTCCCTGGCCAGCATTAAGCCACAACTTACACACTGACGGCTGTGGTCTCTGTCTCTGATCACGTCCTTCCCTGGCCAGCATTAGGCCACAACTTACACACTGACGGCTGTGGTCTCTGTCTCTGATCACGTCCTTCCCTGGCCATCATTAAACCACAACTTACACACTGACGGCTGTGGTCTCTGTCTCTTATCACGTCCTTCCCTGGCCAGCATTAAGCCACAACTTACACCCTGACGGCTGTGGTCTCTGTCGCTGATCACGTCCTTCCCTGGCCAGCATTAAGTCACAACTTACACACTGACGGCTGTGGTCTCTGTCTCTGATCACGTCCTTCCCTGGCCAGCATTAAGCCACAACTTACACCCTGACGGCTGTGGTCTCTGTCTCTGATCACGTCCTTCCCTGGCCGGCATTAAGCCACAACTTACACACTGACGGCTGTGGTCTCTGTCTGTGATCACGTCCTTCCCTGGCCAGCATTAAGTCACAACTTACACACTGACGGCTGTGGTCTCTGTCTGTGATCACGTCCTTCCCTGGCCAGCATTAAGCCACAACTTACACACTGACGGCTGTGGTCTCTGTCTGTGATCACGTCCTTCCCTGACCAGCATTAAGTCACAACTTACACACTGACGGCTGTGGTCTCTGTCTCTGATCACGTCCTTCCCTGGCCAGCATTAAGTCACAACTTACACACTGACGGCTGTGGTCTCTGTCTCTGATCACGTCCTTCCCTGGCCAGCATTAAGTCACAACTTAAACACTGACGGCTGTGGTCTCTGTCTGTGATCACGTCCTTCCCGGGCCAGCATTAAGCCAAAACTTACACACTGACGGCTGTGGTCTCTGTCTGTGATCACGTCCTTCCCTGGCCAGCATTAAGTCACAACTTACACCCTGACTGCTGTGGTCTCTGTCTGTGATCACGTCCTTCCCTGGCCAGCATTAAGTCACAACTTACACCCTGACGGCTGTGGTCTCTGTCTCTGATCACGCCCTTCCCTGACCAGCATTAAGTCACAATTTACACACTGACGGCTGTGGTCTCTGTCTCTGATCACGTCCTTCCATGGCCAGCATTAAGCCACAACTTACACACTGACGGCTGTGGTCTCTGTCTCTGATCACGTCCTTCCCTGGCCAGCATTAAGCCACAACTTACACACTGACGGCTGTGCTCTCTGTCTGTGATCACGTCTTTCCCTGGCCAGCATTAAGCCACAACTTACACACTGACGGCAGTGGTCTCTGTCTCTGATCACGTCCTTCCCTGGCCAGCATTAAGTCACAACTTACACACTGACGGCTGTGGTCTCCATCTGTGATCAGGTCCTTGTCTGGTCAGCATTAAGCCACAACTTACACACTGACGGCTGTGGTCTCTGTCTGTGATCACGTCCTTCCCTGGCCAGCATTAAGTCACAACTTACACACTGACGGCTGTGGTCTCTGTCTGTGATCACGTCCTTCCCTGGCCAGCATTAAGTCACAACTTACACACTGACGGCTGTGGTCTCTGTCTGTGATCACGTCCTTCCATGGTCAGCATTAAGCCACAACTTACACACTGACGGCTGTGGTCTCTGTCTCTGATCACGTCCTTCCCTGGCCAGCATTAAGTCACAACTTACACACTGACGGCTGTGGTCTCTGTCTGTGATCACGTCCTTCCCTGGCCAGCATTAAGTCACAACTTACACACTGACGGCTGTGGTCTCTGTCTCTTATCACGTCCTTCCCTGGCCAGCATTAGGCCACAACTTACACACTGACGGCTGTGGTCTCTGTCTCTGATCACGTCCTTCCCTGGCCAGCATTAAGCCACAACTTACACACTGACGGCTGTGGTCTCTGTCTCTGATCACGTCCTTCCCTGGCCAGCATTAAGCCACAACTTACACACTGACGGCTGTGGTCTCTGTCTCTGATCACGTCCTTCCCTGGCCAGTATTAAGTCACAACTTACACACTGACGGCTGTGGTCTCTGTCTGTGATCACGTCCTTCCCTGGCCAGCATTAAGTCACAACTTACACCCTGACGGCTGTGGTCTCTGTCTCTGATCACGCCCTTCCCTGACCAGCATTAAGTCACAATTTACACACTGACGGCCGTGGTCTCTGTCTCTGATCACGTCCTTCCATGGCCAGCATTAAGCCACAACTTACACACTGGCGGCTGTGGTCTCTGTCTCTGATCACGTCCTTCCCTGGCCAGCATTAAGCCACAACTTACACACTGACGGCTGTGGTCTCTGTCTGTGATCACGTCCTTCCCTGGCCAGCATTAAGCCACAACTTACACACTGACGGATGTGGTCTCTGTCTCTGATCACGTCCTTCCCTGGCCAGCATTAAGTCACAACTTACACACTGACGGCTGTGGTCTCTATCTGTGATCACGTCCTTGTCTGGTCAGCATTAAGCCACAACTTACACACTGACGGCTGTGGTCTCTGTCTGTGATCACGTCCTTCCCTGGCCAGCATTAAGTCACAACTTACACACTGACGGCTGTGGTCTCTGTCTGTGATCACGTCCTTCCCTGGCCAGCATTAAGTCACAACTTACACACTGACGGCTGTGGTCTCTGTCTGTGATCACGTCCTTCCATGGTCAGCATTAAGCCACAACTTACACACTGACGGCTGTGGTCTCTGTCTGTGATCACGTCCTTCCCTGGCCAGCATTAAGTCACAACTTACACACTGACGGCTGTGGTCTCTGTCTCTTATCACGTCCTTCCCTGGCCAGCATTAGGCCACAACTTACACACTGACGGCTGTGGTCTCTGTCTCTGATCACGTCCTTCCCTGGCCAGCATTAAGCCACAACTTACACACTGACGGCTGTGGTCTCTGTCTCTGATCACGTCCTTCCCTGGCCAGCATTAAGCCACAACTTACACACTGACGGCTGTGGTCTCTGTCTCTGATCACGTCCTTCCCTGACCAGCATTATGCCACAACTTACACACTGACGGCTGTGGTCTCTGTCTCTGATCACGTCCTTCCCTGGCCAGCATTAAGCCACAACTTACACACTGACGGCTGTGGCCTCTGTCTCTGATCACGTCCTTCCCTGGCCAGCATTAAGCCACAACTGCCACCCTGACGGCTGTGGTCTCTGTCGCTGATCACGTCCTTCCCTGGCCAGCATTAAGTCACAACTTACACACTGACGGCAGTGGTCTCTGTCTCTGATCACGTCCTTCCCTGGCCAGCATTAAGCCACAACTTACACACTGACGGCTGTGGTCTCTATCTGTGATCACGTCCTTCCCTGACCAGCATTAAGCCACAACTTACACACTGACGGCTGTGGTCTCTGTCGCTGATCACGTCTTTTCCTGGCCAGCATTAAGTCACAACTTACATACTGACGGCTGTGGTCTCTGTCTCTGATCACGTCCTTCCCTGACCAGCATTAAGTCACAACTTACACACTGACGGCTGTGGTCTCTGTCTCTGATCACGTCCTTCCCTGGCCAGCATTAAGTCACAACTTACACACTGACGGCTGTGGTCTCTGTCTGTGATCACGTCCTTCCCTGGCCAGCATTAAGTCACAACTTACACACTGACGGCTGTGGTCTCTGTCTCTGATCACGTCTTTCCCTGGCCAGCATTAAGCCACAACTTACACCCTGACGGCTGTGGTCTCTGTCTCTGATCACGTCCTTCCCTGGCCAGCATTAAGCCACAACTTACACACTGACGGCTGTGGTCTCTGTCTGTGATCACGTCCTTCCTTGGCCAGCATTAAGTCACAATTTACACACTGACGGCTGTGGTCTCTGTCTCTGATCACGTCCTTCCCTGGCCAGCATTAAGCCACAACTTACACACTGACGGCTGTGGTCTCTGTCTGTGACCACGTCCTTCCCTGACCAGCATTAAGTCACAACTTACACACTGACGGCTGTGGTCTCTGTCTCTGATCACGTCCTTCCCTGGCCAGCATTAAGTCACAACTTACACACTGACGGCTGTGGACTCTGTCTGTGATCATGTCCTTCCATGGCCAGCATTAAGCCACAACTTACACACTGACGGCTGTGGTCTCTGTCTCTGATCACGTCCTTCCCTGGCCAGCATTAAGCCACAACTTACACACTGACGGCTGTGGTCTCTGTCTCTGATCACGTCCTTCCCTGGCCAGCATTAAGCCACAACTTACACACTGACGGCTGTGGTCTCTGTCTCTGATCACGTCCTTCCCTGGCCAGCATTAGGCCACAACTTACACACTGACGGCTGTGGTCTCTGTCTCTGATCACGTCCTTCCCTGGCCAGCATTAAGCCACAACTTACACCCTGACGGCTGTGGTCTCTGTCTGTGATCACGTCCTTCCCTGACCAGCATTAAGTCACAACTTACACACTGACGGCAGCGGTCTCTGTCTCTGATCACGTCCTTCCCTGGCCAGCATTAAGCCACAACTTCCACACTGACGGCTGTGGTCTCTATCTGTGATCACGTCCTTCCCTGACCAGCATTAAGCCACAACTTACACACTGACGGCTGTGGTCTCTGTCTCTGATCACGTCCTTCCCTGGCCAGCATTTTAAGTCACAACTTACACACTGACGGCTGTGGTCTCTGTCTCTGATCACGTCCTTCCCTGGCCAGCATTAAGCCACAACTTACACACTGACGGCTGTGGTCTCTGTCTGTGATCACGTCCTTCCCTGGCCAGCATTAAGTCACAACTTACACACTGACGGCTGTGGTCTCTGTCTGTGATCACGTCCTTTCCTGGCCAGCATTAAGTCACAACTTACACACTGACGGCTGTGGTCTCTGTCTGTGATCACGTCCTTCCATGGCCAGCATTAAGCCACAACTTACACACTGACGGCTGTGGTCTCTGTCTCTGATCACGTCCTTCCCTGGCCAGCATTAAGCCACAACTTACACACTGACGGCTGTGGTCTCTGTCTCTGATCACGTCCTTCCCTGGCCAGCATTAAGCCACAACTTACACACTGACGGCTGTGGTCTCTGTCTCTGATCACGTCCTTCCCTGGCCAGCATTAGGCCACAACTTACACACTGACGGCTGTGGTCTCTGTCTCTGATCACGTCCTTCCCTGGCCAGCATTAAGCCACAACTTACTCACTGACGGCTGTGGTCTCTGTCTCTGATCACGTCCTTCCCTGGCCAGCATTAAGCCACAACTTACACCCTGACGGCTGTGGTCTCTGTCGCTGATCACGTCCTTCCCTGGCCAGCATTAAGTCACAACTTACACACTGACGGCTGTGGTCTCTGTCTCTGATCACGTCCTTCCCTGGCCAGCATTAAGCCACAACTTACACACTGACGGCTGTGGTCTCTATCTGTGATCACGTCCTTCCCTGACCAGCATTAAGCCACAACTTACACACTGACGGCTGTGGTCTCTGTCGCTGATCACGTCTTTTCCTGGCCAGCATTAAGTCACAATTTACATACTGACGGCTGTGGTCTCTATCTCTGATCACGTCCTTCCCTGACCAGCATGAAGTCACAATTTACACACTGACGGCTGTGGTCTCTGTCTCTGATCACGTCCTTCCCTGGCCAGCATTAAGCCACAACTTACACACTGACGGCTGTGGTCTCTGTCTCTGATCACGTCCTTCCCTGGCCAGCATTAGGCCACAACTTACACACTGACGGCTGTGGTCTCTGTCTCTGATCACGTCCTTCCCTGGCCATCATTAAACCACAACTTACACACTGACGGCTGTGGTCTCTGTCTCTGATCACGTCCTTCCCTGGCCAGCATTAAGCCACAACTTACACCCTGACGGCTGTGGTCTCTGTCGCTGATCACGTCCTTCCCTGGCCAGCATTAAGCCACAACTTACACACTGACGGCTGTGGTCTCTGTCTGTGATCACGTCCTTCCCTGGCCAGCATTAAGTCACAACTTACACACTGACGGCTGTGGTCTCTGTCTGTGATCACGTCCTTCCCTGGCCAGCATTAAGTCACAACTTACACACTGACGGCTCTGGTCTCTGTCTGTGATCACGTCCTTCCATTGCCAGCATTAAGCCACAACTTACACACTGACGGCTGTGGTCTCTGTCTCTGATCACGTCCTTCCCTGGCCAGCATTAAGCCACAACTTACACACTGACGGCTGTGGTCTCTGTCTCTGATCACGTCCTTCCCTGGCCAGCATTAGGCCACAACTTACACACTGACGGCTGTGGTCTCTGTCTCTGATCACGTCCTTCCCTGGCCAGCATTAAGCCACAACTTACACACTGACGGCTGTGGTCTCTGTCTCTGATCACGTCCTTCCCTGGCCAGCATTTAGCCACAACTTACACCCTGACGGCTGTGGTCTCTGTCGCTGATCACGTCCTTCCCTGGCCAGCATTAAGTCACAACTTACACACTGACGGCTGTGGTCTCTGTCTCTGATCACGTCCTTCCCTGGCCAGCATTCAGCCACAACTTACACACTGACGGCTGTGGTCTCTATCTGTGATCACGTCCTTCCCTGACCAGCATTAAGCCACAACTTACACACTGACGGCTGTGGTCTCTGTCGCTGATCACGTCTTTTCCTGGCCAGCATTAAGTCACAACTTACATACTGACGGCTGTGGTCTCTATCTCTGATCACGTCCTTCCCTGACCAGCATTAAGTCACAACTTACACACTGACGGCTGTGGTCTCTGTCTCTGATCACGTCCTTCCCTGGCCAGCATTAAGCCACAACTTACACACTGACGGCTGTGGTCTCTGTCTCTGATCACGTCCTTCCCTGGCCAGCATTAGGCCACAACTTACACACTGACGGCTGTGGTCTCTGTCTCTGATCACGTCCTTCCCTGGCCATCATTAAACCACAACTTACACACTGACGGCTGTGGTCTCTGTCTCTGATCACGTCCTTCCCTGGCCAGCATTAAGCCACAACTTACACCCTGACGGCTGTGGTCTCTGTCGCTGATCACGTCCTTCCCTGGCCAGCATTAAGTCACAACTTACACACTGACGGCTGTGGTCTCTGTCTCTGATCGCGTCCTTCCCTGGCCAGCATTAAGTCACAACTTACACACTGACGGCTGTGGTCTCTGTCTGTGATCACGTCCTTCCCTGACCAGCATTAAGTCACAACTTACACACTGACGGCTGTGGTCTCTGTCTCTGATCACGTCCTTCCCTGGCCAGCATTAAGTCACAACTTACACACTGACGGCTGTGGTCTCTGTCTGTGATCACGTCCTTCCCTGGCCAGCATTAAGTCACAACTCACACCCTGACGGCTGTGGTCTCTGTCTCTGATCACGCCCTTCCCTGACCAGCATTAAGTCACAATTTACACACTGACGGCTGTGGTCTCTGTCTCTGATCACGTCCTTCCATGGCCAGCATTAAGCCACAACTTACACACTGACGGCTGTGGTCTCTATCTGTGATCACGTCCTTCCCTGACCAGCATTAAGCCACAACTTACACACTGACGGCTGTGGTCTCTGTCTCTGATCACGTCCTTCCCTGGCCAGCATTAGGCCACAACTTACACACTGACGGCTGTGGTCTCTGTCTCTGATCACGTCCTTCCCTGGCCATCATTAAACCACAACTTACACACTGACGGCTGTGGTCTCTGTCTCTGATCACGTCCTTCCATGGCCAGCATTAAGCCACAACTTACACCCTGACGGCTGTGGTCTCTGTCGCTGATCACGTCCTTCCCTGGCCAGCATTAAGCCACAACTTACACACTGACGGCTGTGGTCTCTGTCTGTGATCACGTCCTTCCCTGGCCAGCATTAAGTCACAACTTACACACTGACGGCTGTGGTCTCTGTCTGTGATCACGTCCTTCCCTGGCCAGCATTAAGTCACAACTTACACACTGACGGCTGTGGTCTCTGTCTGTGATCACGTCCTTCCATGGTCAGCATTAAGCCACAACTTACACACTGACGGCTGTGGTCTCTGTCTCTGATCACGTCCTTCCCTGGCCAGCATTAAGTCACAACTTACACACTGACGGCTGTGGTCTCTGTCTGTGATCACGTCCTTCCCTGGCCAGCATTAAGTCACAACTTACACACTGACGGCTGTGGTCTCTGTCTCTTATCACGTCCTTCCCTGGCCAGCATTAGGCCACAACTTACACACTGACGGCTGTGGTCTCTGTCTCTGATCACGTCCTTCCCTGGCCAGCATTAAGCCACAACTTACACACTGACGGCTGTGGTCTCTGTCTCTGATCACGTCCTTCCCTGGCCAGCATTAAGCCACAACTTACACACTGACGGCTGTGGTCTCTGTCTCTGATCACGTCCTTCCCTGGCCAGCATTATGCCACAACTTACACACTGACGGCTGTGGTCTCTGTCTCTGATCACGTCCTTCCCTGGCCAGCATTAAGCCACAACTTACACACTGACGGCTGTGGCCTCTGTCTCTGATCACGTCCTTCCCTGGCCAGCATTAAGCCACAACTTCCACCCTGACGGCTGTGGTCTCTGTCGCTGATCACGTCCTTCCCTGGCCAGCATTAAGTCACAACTTACACACTGACGGCAGTGGTCTCTGTCTCTGATCACGTCCTTCCCTGGCCAGCATTAAGCCACAACTTACACACTGACGGCTGTGGTCTCTATCTGTGATCACGTCCTTCCCTGACCAGCATTAAGCCACAACTTACACACTGACGGCTGTGGTCTCTGTCGCTGATCACGTCTTTTCCTGGCCAGCATTAAGTCACAACTTACATACTGACGGCTGTGGTCTCTGTCTCTGATCACGTCCTTCCCTGACCAGCATTAAGTCACAACTTACACACTGACGGCTGTGGTCTCTGTCTGTGATCACGTCCTTCCCTGGCCAGCATTAAGTCACAACTTACACACTGACGGCTGTGGTCTCTGTCTGTGATCACGTCCTTCCCTGGCCAGCATTAAGTCACAACTTACACACTGACGGCTGTGGTCTCTGTCTCTGATCACGTCTTTCCCTGGCCAGCATTAAGCCACAACTTACACACTGACGGCTGTGGTCTCTGTCTCTGATCACGTCCTTCCCTGGCCAGCATTAAGCCACAACTTACACACTGACGGCTGTGGTCTCTGTCTGTGATCACGTCCTTCCTTGGCCAGCATTAAGTCACAACTTACACACTGACGGCTGTGGTCTCTGTCTCTGATCACGTCCTTCCCTGGCCAGCATTAAGCCACAACGTACACACTGACGGCTGTGGTCTCTGTCGGTGACCACGTCCTTCCCTGACCAGCATTAAGTCACAACTTACACACTGACGGCTGTGGTCTCTGTCTCTGATCACGTCCTTCCCTGGCCAGCATTAAGTCACAACTTACACACTGACGGCTGTGGACTCTGTCTGTGATCACGTCCTTCCATGGCCAGCATTAAGCCACAACTTACACACTGACGGCTGTGGTCTCTGTCTCTGATCACGTCCTTCCCTGGCCAGCATTAAGCCACAACTTACACACTGACGGCTGTGGTCTCTGTCTCTGATCACGTCCTTCCCTGGCCAGCATTAAGCCACAACTTACACACTGACGGCTGTGGTCTCTGTCTCTGATCACGTCCTTCCCTGGCCAGCATTAGACCACAACTTACACACTGACGGCTGTGGTCTCTGTCTCTGATCACGTCCTTCCCTGGCCAGCATTAAGCCACAACTTACACCCTGACGGCTGTGGTCTCTGTCTGTGATCACGTCCTTCCCTGGCCAGCATTAAGTCACAACTTACACACTGACGGCTGTGGTCTCTGTCTCTGATCACGTCCTTCCCTGACCAGCATTAAGTCACAACTTACACACTGACGGCTGTGGTCTCTGTCTCTGATCACGTCCTTCCCTGGCCAGCATTAAGTCACAACTTACACACTGACGGCTGTGGTCTCTGTCTGTGATCACGTCCTTCCCTGGCCAGCATTAAGTCACAACGTACACACTGACGGCTGTGGTCTCTGTCTCTGATCACGTCTTTCCCTGGCCAGCATTAAGCCACAACTTACACCCTGACGGCTGTGGTCTCTGTCTCTGATCACGTCCTTCCCTGGCCAGCATTAAGCCACAACTTACACACTGACGGCTGTGGTCTCTGTCTGTGATCACGTCCTTCCTTGGCCAGCATTAAGTCACAACTTACACACTGACGGCTGTGGTCTCTGTCTCTGATCACGTCCTTCCCTGGCCAGCATTAAGCCACAACGTACACACTGACGGCTGTGGTCTCTGTCGGTGACCACGTCCTTCCCTGACCAGCATTAAGTCACAACTTACACACTGACGGCTGTGGTCTCTGTCTCTGATCACGTCCTTCCCTGGCCAGCATTAAGTCACAACTTACACACTGACGGCTGTGGACTCTGTCTGTGATCACGTCCTTCCATGGCCAGCATTAAGCCACAACTTACACACTGACGGCTGTGGTCTCTGTCTCTGATCACGTCCTTCCCTGGCCAGCATTAAGCCACAACTTACACACTGACGGCTGTGGTCTCTGTCTCTGATCACGTCCTTCCCTGGCCAGCATTAAGCCACAACTTACACACTGACGGCTGTGGTCTCTGTCTCTGATCACGTCCTTCCCTGGCCAGCATTAGACCACAACTTACACACTGACGGCTGTGGTCTCTGTCTCTGATCACGTCCTTCCCTGGCCAGCATTAAGCCACAACTTACACCCTGACGGCTGTGGTCTCTGTCTGTGATCACGTCCTTCCCTGGCCAGCATTAAGTCACAACTTACACACTGACGGCAGCGGTCTCTGTCTCTGATCACGTCCTTCCCTGGCCAGCATTAAGCCACAACTTCCACACTGACGGCTGTGGTCTCTATCTGTGATCACGTCCTTCCCTGACCAGCATTAAGCCACAACTTACACACTGACGGCTGTGGTCTCTGTCTCTGATCACGTCCTTCCCTGGCCAGCATTTTAAGTCACAACTTACACACTGACGGCTGTGGTCTCTGTCTCTGATCACGTCCTTCCCTGGCCAGCATTAAGCCACAACTTACACACTGACGGCTGTGGTCTCTGTCTGTGATCACGTCCTTCCCTGGCCAGCATTAAGTCACAACTTACACACTGACGGCTGTGGTCTCTGTCTGTGATCACGTCCTTCCCTGGCCAGCATTAAGTCACAACTTACACACTGACGGCTGTGGTCTCTGTCTGTGATCACGTCCTTCCATGGCCAGCATTAAGCCACAACTTACACACTGACGGCTGTGGTCTCTGTCTCTGATCACGTCCTTCCCTGGCCAGCATTAAGCCACAACTTACACACTGACGGCTGTGGTCTCTGTCTCTGATCACGTCCTTCCCTGGCCAGCATTAAGCCACAACTTACACACTGACGGCTGTGGTCTCTGTCTCTGATCACGTCCTTCCCTGGCCAGCATTAGGCCACAACTTACACACTGACGGCTGTGGTCTCTGTCTCTGATCACGTCCTTCCCTGGCCAGCATTAAGCCACAACTTACACACTGACGGCTGTGGTCTCTGTCTCTGATCACGTCCTTCCCTGGCCAGCATTAAGCCACAACTTACACCCTGACGGCTGTGGTCTCTGTCGCTGATCACGTCCTTCCCTGGCCAGCATTAAGTCACAACTTACACACTGACGGCTGTGGTCTCTGTCTGTGATCACGTCCTTCCCTGGCCAGCATTAAGCCACAACTTACACACTGACGGCTGTGGTCTCTATCTGTGATCACGTCCTTCCCTGACCAGCATTAAGCCACAACTTACACACTGACGGCTGTGGTCTCTGTCGCTGATCACGTCTTTTCCTGGCCAGCATTAAGTCACAATTTACATACTGACGGCTGTGGTCTCTAACTCTGATCACGTCCTTCCCTGACCAGCATGAAGTCACAATTTACACACTGACGGCTGTGGTCTCTGTCTCTGATCACGTCCTTCCCTGGCCAGCATTAAGCCACAACTTACACACTGACGGCTGTGGTCTCTGTCTCTGATCACGTCCTTCCCTGGCCAGCATTAGGCCACAACTTACACACTGACGGCTGTGGTCTCTGTCTCTGATCACGTCCTTCCCTGGCCATCATTAAACCACAACTTACACACTGACGGCTGTGGTCTCTGTCTCTGATCACGTCCTTCCCTGGCCAGCATTAAGCCACAACTTACACCCTGACGGCTGTGGTCTCTGTCGCTGATCACGTCCTTCCCTGGCCAGCATTAAGCCACAACTTACACACTGACGGCTGTGGTCTCTGTCTGTGATCACGTCCTTCCCTGGCCAGCATTAAGTCACACTTTACACACTGACGGCTGTGGTCTCTGTCTGTGATCACGTCCTTCCCTGGCCAGCATTAAGTCACAACTTACACACTGACGGCTCTGGTCTCTGTCTGTGATCATGTCCTTCCATTGCCAGCATTAAGCCACAACTTACACACTGACGGCTGTGGTCTCTGTCTCTGATCACGTCCTTCCCTGGCCAGCATTAAGCCACAACTTACACACTGACGGCTGTGGTCTCTGTCTCTGATCACGTCCTTCCCTGGCCAGCATTAAGCCACAACTTACACACTGACGGCTGTGGTCTCTGTCTCTGATCACGTCCTTCCCTGGCCAGCATTAGGCCACAACTTACACACTGACGGCTGTGGTCTCTGTCTCTGATCACGTCCTTCCCTGGCCAGCATTAAGCCACAACTTACACACCGACGGCTGTGGTCTCTGTCTCTGATCACGTCCTTCCCTGGCCAGCATTTAGCCACAACTTACACCCTGACGGCTGTGGTCTCTGTCGCTGATCACGTCCTTCCCTGGCCAGCATTAAGTCACAACTTACACACTGACGGCTGTGGTCTCTGTCTCTGATCACGTCCTTCCCTGGCCAGCATTCAGCCACAACTTACACACTGACGGCTGTGGTCTCTATCTGTGATCACGTCCTTCCCTGACCAGCATTAAGCCACAACTTACACACTGACGGCTGTGGTCTCTGTCGCTGATCACGTCTTTTCCTGGCCAGCATTAAGGCACAACTTACATACTGACGGCTGTGGTCTCTATCTCTGATCACGTCCTTCCCTGACCAGCATTAAGTCACAACTTACACACTGACGGCTGTGGTCTCTGTCTCTGATCACGTCCTTCCCTGGCCAGCATTAAGCCACAACTTACACACTGACGGCTGTGGTCTCTGTCTCTGATCACGTCCTTCCCTGGCCAGCATTAGGCCACAACTTACACACTGACGGCTGTGGTCTCTGTCTCTGATCACGTCCTTCCCTGGCCATCATTAAACCACAACTTACACACTGACGGCTGTGGTCTCTGTCTCTTATCACGTCCTTCCCTGGCCAGCATTAAGCCACAACTTACACCCTGACGGCTGTGGTCTCTGTCGCTGATCACGTCCTTCCCTGGCCAGCATTAAGTCACAACTTACACATTGACGGCTGTGGTCTCTGTCTCTGATCACGTCCTTCCCTGGCCAGCATTAAGCCACAACTTACACCCTGACGGCTGTGGTCTCTGTCTCTGATCACGTCCTTCCCTGGCCAGCATTAAGCCACAACTTACACACTGACGGCTGTGGTCTCTGTCTGTGATCACGTCCTTCCCTGGCCAGCATTAAGCCACAACTTACACACTGACGGCTGTGGTCTCTGTCTCTGATCACGTCCTTCCCTGACCAGCATTAAGTCACAACTTACACACTGACGGCTGTGGTCTCTGTCTCTGATCACGTCCTTCCCTGGCCAGCATTAAGTCACAATTTACACACTGACGGCTGTGGTCTCTGTCTCTGATCACGTCCTTCCCTGGCCAGCATTAATTCACAACTTACACACTGACGGCTGTGGTCTCTGTCTGTGATCACGTCCTTCCCTGGCCAGCATTAAGCCACAACTTACACACTGACGGCTGTGGTCTCTGTCTGTGATCACGTCCTTCCCTGACCAGCATTAAGTCACAACTTACACACTGACGGCTGTGGTCTCTGTCTGTGATCACGTCCTTCCCTGGCCAGCATTAAGTCACAATTTACACACTGACGGCTGTGGTCTCTGTCTGTGATCACGTCCTTCCCTGGCCAGCATTAAGTCACAACTTACACCCTGACGGCTGTGGTCTCTGTCTCTGATCACGCCCTTCCCTGACCAGCATTAAGTCACAATTTACACACTGACGGCTGTGGTCTCTGTCTCTGATCACGTCCTTCCATGGCCAGCATTAAGCCACAACTTACACACTGACGGCTGTGGTCTCTATCTGTGATCACGTCCTTCCCTGACCAGCATTAAGCCACAACTTACACACTGACGGCTGTGGTCTCTGTCTCTGATCACGTCCTTCCCTGGCCAGCATTAGGCCACAACTTACACACTGACGGCTGTGGTCTCTGTCTCTGATCACGTCCTTCCCTGGCCATCATTAAACCACAACTTACACACTGACGGCTGTGGTCTCTGTCTCTGATCACGTCCTTCCCTGGCCAGCATTAAGCCACAACTTACACCCTGACGGCTGTGGTCTCTGTCGCTGATCACGTCCTTCCCTGGCCAGCATTAAGCCACAACTTACACACTGACGGCTGTGGTCTCTGTCTGTGATCACGTCCTTCCCTGGCCAGCATTAAGTCACAACTTACACACTGACGGCTGTGGTCTCTGTCTGTGATCACGTCCTTCCCTGGCCAGCATTAAGTCACAACTTACACACTGACGGCTCTGGTCTCTGTCTGTGATCACGTCCTTCCATTGCCAGCATTAAGCCACAACTTACACACTGACGGCTGTGGTCTCTGTCTCTGATCACGTCCTTCCCTGGCCAGCATTAAGCCACAACTTACACACTGACGGCTGTGGTCTCTGTCTCTGATCACGTCCTTCCCTGGCCAGCATTAAGCCACAACTTACACACTGACGGCTGTGGTCTCTGTCTCTGATCACGTCCTTCCCTGGCCAGCATTAGGCCACAACTTACACACTGACGGCTGTGGTCTCTGTCTCTGATCACGTCCTTCCCTGGCCAGCATTAAGCCACAACTTACACACTGACGGCTGTGGTCTCTGTCTCTGATCACGTCCTTCCCTGGCCAGCATTTAGCCACAACTTACACCCTGACGGCTGTGGTCTCTGTCGCTGATCACGTCCTTCCCTGGCCAGCATTAAGTCACAACTTACACACTGACGGCTGTGGTCTCTGTCTCTGATCACGTCCTTCCCTGGCCAGCATTCAGCCACAACTTACACACTGACGGCTGTGGTCTCTATCTGTGATCACGTCCTTCCCTGACCAGCATTAAGCCACAACTTACACACTGACGGCTGTGGTCTCTGTCGCTGATCACGTCTTTTCCTGGCCAGCATTAAGTCACAACTTACATACTGACGGCTGTGGTCTCTATCTCTGATCACGTCCTTCCCTGACCAGCATTAAGTCACAACTTACACACTGACGGCTGTGGTCTCTGTCTCTGATCACGTCCTTCCCTGGCCAGCATTAAGCCACAACTTACACACTGACGGCTGTGGTCTCTGTCTCTGATCACGTCCTTCCCCTGCCAGCATTAGGCCACAACTTACACACTGACGGCTGTGGTCTCTGTCTCTGATCACGTCTTTTCCTGGCCAGCATTAAGTCACAACTTACATACTGACGGCTGTGGTCTCTATCTCTGATCACGTCCTTCCCTGACCAGCATTAAGTCACAACTTACACACTGACGGCTGTGGTCTCTGTCTCTGATCACGTCCTTCCCTGGCCAGCATTAAGCCACAACTTACACACTGACGGCTGTGGTCTCTGTCTCTGATCACGTCCTTCCCCTGCCAGCATTAGGCCACAACTTACACACTGACGGCTGTGGTCTCTGTCTCTGATCACGTCCTTCCCTGGCCATCATTAAACCACAACTTACACACTGACGGCTGTGGTCTCTGTCTCTTATCACGTCCTTCCCTGGCCAGCATTAAGCCACAACTTACACCCTGACGGCTGTGGTCTCTGTCGCTGATCACGTCCTTCCCTGGCCAGCATTAAGTCACAACTTACACATTGACGGCTGTGGTCTCTGTCTCTGATCACGTCCTTCCCTGGCCAGCATTAGGCCACAACTTACACCCTCACGGCTGTGGTCTCTGTCTCTGATCACGTCCTTCCCTGGCCAGCATTAAGCCACAACTTACACACTGACGGCTGTGGTCTCTGTCTGTGATCACGTCCTTCCCTGGCCAGCATTAAGTCACAACTTACACACTGACGGTTGTGGTCTCTGTCTGTGATCACGTCCTTCCCTGGCCAGCATTAAGCCACAACTTACACACTGACGGCTGTGGTCTCTGTCTGTGATCACGTCCTTCCCTGACCAGCATTAAGTCACAACTTACACACTGACGGCTGTGGTCTCTGTCTCTGATCACGTCCTTCCCTGGCCAGCATTAAGTCACAACTTACACACTGACGGCTGTGGTCTCTGTCTGTGATCACGTCCTTCCCTGGCCAGCATTAAGTCACAACTTACACCCTGACGGCTGTGGTCTCTGTCTCTGATCACGCCCTTCCCTGACCAGCATTAAGTCACAATTTACACACTGACGGCTGTGGTCTCTGTCTCTGATCACGTCCTTCCATGGCCAGCATTAAGCCACAACTTACACACTGACGGCTGTGGTCTCTGTCTCTGATCACGTCCTTCCCTGGCCAGCATTAAGCCACAACTTACACACTGACGGCTGTGGTCTCTGTCTCTGATCACGTCCTTCCCTGGCCAGCATTAAGCCACAACTTACACACTGACGGCTGTGGTCTCTGTCTCTGATCACGTCCTTCCCTGGCCAGCATTAAGTCACAACTTACACACTGACGGCTGTGGTCTCTATCTGTGATCACGTCCTTGTCTGGTCAGCATTAAGCCACAACTTACACACTGACGGCTGTGGTCTCTGTCTGTGATCACGTCCTTCCCTGGCCAGCATTAAGTCACAACTTACACACTGACGGCTGTGGTCTCTGTCTGTGATCACGTCCTTCCCTGGCCAGCATTAAGTCACAACTTACACACTGACGGCTGTGGTCTCTGTCTGTGATCACGTCCTTCCCTGGCCAGCATTAGGCCACAACTTACACACTGACGGCTGTGGTCTCTGTCTGTGATCACGTCCTTCCCTGGCCAGCATTAAGCCACAACTTACACACTGACGGCTGTGGTCTCTGTCTCTGATCACGTCCTTCCCTGGCCAGCATTAAGCCACAACTTACACACTGACGGCTGTGGTCTCTGTCTCTGATCACGTCCTTCCCTGGCCAGCATTATGCCACAACTTACACACTGACGGCTGTGGTCTCTGTCTCTGATCACGTCCTTCCCTGGCCAGCATTAAGCCACAACTTACACACTGACGGCTGTGGCCTCTGTCTCTGATCACGTCCTTCCCTGGCCAGCATTAAGCCACAACTTACACCCTGACGGCTGTGGTCTCTGTCGCTGATCACGTCCTTCCCTGGCCAGCATTAAGTCACAACTTACACACTGACGGCAGTGGTCTCTGTCTCTGATCACGTCCTTCCCTGGCCAGCATTAAGCCACAACTTACACACTGACGGCTGTGGTCTCTATCTGTGATCACGTCCTTCCCTGACCAGCATTAAGCCACAACTTACACACTGACGGCTGTGGTCTCTGTCGCTGATCACGTCTTTTCCTGGCCAGCATTAAGTCACAACTTACATACTGACGGCTGTGGTCTCTGTCTCTGATCACGTCCTTCCCAGACCAGCATTAAGTCACAACTTGCACACTGACGGCTGTGGTCTCTGTCTCTGATCACGTCCTTCCCTGGCCAGCATTAAGCCACAACTTACACACTGACGGCTGTGGTCTCTGTCTGTGATCACGTCCTTCCCTGGCCAGCATTAAGTCACAACTTACACACTGACGGCTGTGGTCTCTATCTCTGATCACGTCCTTCCCTGGCCAGCATTAAGCCACAACTTACACACTGACGGCTGTGGTCTCTGTCTGTGATCACGTCCTTCCTTGGCCAGCATTAAGTCACAACTTACACACTGACGGCTGTGGTCTCTGTCTCTGATCACGTCCTTCCCTGGCCAGCATTAAGCCACAACTTACACACTGACGGCTGTGGTCTCTGTCTGTGATCACGTCCTTCCCTGGCCAGCATTAAGCCACAACTTACACACTGACGGCTGTGGCCTCTGTCTCTGATCACGTCCTTCCCTGGCCAGCATTAAGTCACAACTTACACACTGACGGCTGTGGTCTCTATCTGTGATCACGTCCTTGTCTGGCCAGCATTAAGCCACAACTTACACACTGACGGCTGTGGTCTCTGTCTCTGATCACGTCCTTCCCTGGCCAGCATTAAGTCACAACTTACACACTGACGGCTGTGGTCTCTGTCTGTGATCACGTCCTTCCCTGGCCAGCATTAAGTCACAACTTACACACAGACGGCTGTGGTCTCTGTCTGTGATCACGTCCTTCCATGGTCAGCATTAAGCCACAACTTACACACTGACGGCTGTGGTCTCTGTCTCTGATCACGTCCTTCCCTGGCCAGCATTAAGTCACAACTTACACACTGACGGCTGTGGTCTCTGTCTGTAATCACGTCCTTCCCTGGCCAGCATTAAGTCACAACTTACACACTGACGGCTGTGGTCTCTGTCTCTTATCACGTCCTTCCCTGGCCAGCATTAGGCCACAACTTACACACTGATGGCTGTGGTCTCTGTCTCTGATCACGTCCTTCCCTGGCCAGCATTAAGCCACAACTTACACACTGACGGCTGTGGTCTCTGTCTCTGATCACGTCCTTCCCTGGCCAGCATTAAGCCACAACTTACACACTGACGGCTGTGGTCTCTGTCTCTGATCACGTCCTTCCCTGGCCAGCATTATGCCACAACTTACACACTGACGGCTGTGGTCTCTGTCTCTGATCACGTCCTTCCCTGGCCAGCATTAAGCCACAACTTACACACTGACGGCTGTGGCCTCTGTCTCTGATCACGTCCTTCCCTGGCCAGCATTAAGCCACAACTTACACCCTGACGGCTGTGGTCTCTGTCGCTGATCACGTCCTTCCCTGGCCAGCATTAAGTCACAACTTACACACTGACGGCAGTGGTCTCTGTCTCTGATCACGTCCTTCCCTGGCCAGCATTAAGCCACAACTTACACACTGACGGCTGTGGTCTCTATCTGTGATCACGTCCTTCCCTGACCAGCATTAAGCCACAACTTACACACTGACGGCTGTGGTCTCTGTCGCTGATCACGTCTTTTCCTGGCCAGCATTAAGTCACAACTTACATACTGACGGCTGTGGTCTCTGTCTGTGATCACGTCCTTCCCAGACCAGCATTAAGTCACAACTTACACACTGACGGCTGTGGTCTCTGTCGCTGATCACGTCTTTTCCTGGCCAGCATTAAGTCACAACTTACATACTGACGGCTGTGGTCTCTGTCTGTGATCACGTCCTTCCCAGACCAGCATTAAGTCACAACTTGCACACTGACGGCTGTGGTCTCTGTCTCTGATCACGTCCTTCCCTGGCCAGCATTAAGCCACAACTTACACACTGACGGCTGTGGTCTCTGTCTGTGATCACGTCCTTCCCTGGCCAGCATTAAGTCACAACTTACACACTGACGGCTGTGGTCTCTATCTCTGATCACGTCCTTCCCTGGCCAGCATTAAGCCACAACTTACACACTGACGGCTGTGGTCTCTGTCTGTGATCACGTCCTTCCTTGGCCAGCATTAAGTCACAACTTACACACTGACGGCTGTGGTCTCTGTCTCTGATCACGTCCTTCCCTGGCCAGCATTAAGCCACAACTTACACACTGACGGCTGTGGTCTCTGTCTGTGATCACGTCCTTCCCTGGCCAGCATTAAGCCACAACTTACACACTGACGGCTGTGGCCTCTGTCTCTGATCACGTCCTTCCCTGGCCAGCATTAAGTCACAACTTACACACTGACGGCTGTGGTCTCTATCTGTGATCACGTCCTTGTCTGGCCAGCATTAAGCCACAACTTACACACTGACGGCTGTGGTCTCTGTCTCTGATCACGTCCTTCCCTGGCCAGCATTAAGTCACAACTTACACACTGACGGCTGTGGTCTCTGTCTGTGATCACGTCCTTCCCTGGCCAGCATTAAGTCACAACTTACACACAGACGGCTGTGGTCTCTGTCTGTGATCACGTCCTTCCATGGTCAGCATTAAGCCACAACTTACACACTGACGGCTGTGGTCTCTGTCTCTGATCACGTCCTTCCCTGGCCAGCATTAAGTCACAACTTACACACTGACGGCTGTGGTCTCTGTCTGTAATCACGTCCTTCCCTGGCCAGCATTAAGTCACAACTTACACACTGACGGCTGTGGTCTCTGTCTCTTATCACGTCCTTCCCTGGCCAGCATTAGGCCACAACTTACACACTGATGGCTGTGGTCTCTGTCTCTGATCACGTCCTTCCCTGGCCAGCATTAAGCCACAACTTACACACTGACGGCTGTGGTCTCTGTCTCTGATCACGTCCTTCCCTGGCCAGCATTAAGCCACAACTTACACACTGACGGCTGTGGTCTCTGTCTCTGATCACGTCCTTCCCTGGCCAGCATTATGCCACAACTTACACACTGACGGCTGTGGTCTCTGTCTCTGATCACGTCCTTCCCTGGCCAGCATTAAGCCACAACTTACACACTGACGGCTGTGGCCTCTGTCTCTGATCACGTCCTTCCCTGGCCAGCATTAAGCCACAACTTACACCCTGACGGCTGTGGTCTCTGTCGCTGATCACGTCCTTCCCTGGCCAGCATTAAGTCACAACTTACACACTGACGGCAGTGGTCTCTGTCTCTGATCACGTCCTTCCCTGGCCAGCATTAAGCCACAACTTACACACTGACGGCTGTGGTCTCTATCTGTGATCACGTCCTTCCCTGACCAGCATTAAGCCACAACTTACACACTGACGGCTGTGGTCTCTGTCGCTGATCACGTCTTTTCCTGGCCAGCATTAAGTCACAACTTACATACTGACGGCTGTGGTCTCTGTCTCTGATCACGTCCTTCCCAGACCAGCATTAAGTCACAACTTACACACTGACGGCTGTGGTCTCTGTCTCTGATCACGTCCTTCCCTGGCCAGCATTAAGTCACAACTTACACACTGACTGCTGTGGTCTCTGTCTGTGATCACGTCCTTCCCTGGCCAGCATTAAGTCACAACTTACACACTGACGGCTGTGGTCTCTGTCTCTGATCACGTCTTTCCCTGGCCAGCATTCAGCCACAACTTACACCCTGACGGCTGTGGTCTCTGTCTCTGATCACGTCCTTCCCTGGCCAGCATTAAGCCACAACTTACACACTGACGGCTGTGGTCTCTGTCTGTGATCACGTCCTTCCTTGGCCAGCATTAAGTCACAACTTACACACTGACGGCTGTGGTCTCTGTCTCTGATCACGTCCTTCCCTGGCCAGCATTAAGCCACAACTTACACACTGACGGCTGTGGTCTCTGTCAGTGACCACGTCCTTCCCTGACCAGCATTAAGTCACAACTTACACACTGGCGGCTGTGGTCTCTGTCTCTGATCACGTCCTTCCCTGGCCAGCATTAAGTCACAACTTACACACTGACGGCTGTGGTCTCTGTCTGTGATCACGTCCTTCCATGGCCATCATTAAGCCACAACTTACACACTGACGGCTGTGGTCTCTGTCTCTGATCACGTCCTTCCCTGGCCAGCATTAAGCAACAACTTACACACTGACGGCTGTGGTCTCTGTCTCTGATCACGTCCTTCCCTGGCCAGCATTAAGCCACAACTTACACACTGACGGCTGTGGTCTCTGTCTCTGATCACGTCCTTCCCTGGCCAGCATTAGGCCACAACTTACACACTGACGGCTGTGGTCTCTGTCTCTGATCACGTCCTTCCCTGGCCAGCATTAAGCCACAACTTACACCCTGACGGCTGTGGTCTCTGTCTGTGATCACGTCCTTCCCTGACCAGCATTAAGTCACAACTTACACACTGACGGCAGTGGTCTCTGTCTCTGATCACGTCCTTCCCTGGCCAGCATTAAGCCACAACTTCCACACTGGCGGCTGTGGTCTCTATCTGTGATCACGTCCTTCCCTGACCAGCATTAAGCCACAACTTACACACTGACGGCTGTGGTCTCTGTCTCTGATCACGTCTTTTCCTGGCCAGCATTAAGCCACAACTTACACACTGACGGCTGTGGTCTCTGTCTCTGATCACGTCCTTCCCTGGCCAGCATTAGGCCACAACTTACACACTGACGGCTGTGGTCTCTGTCTCTGATCACGTCCTTCCCTGGCCAGCATTAAGCCACAACTTACACACTGACGGCTGTGGTCTCTGTCTCTGATCACGTCCTTCCCTGGCCAGCATTAAGCCACAACTTACACCCTGACGGCTGTGGTCTCTGTCGCTGATCACGTCCTTCCCTGGCCAGCATTAAGTCACAACTTACACACTGACGGCTGTGGTCTCTGTGTCTGATCACGTCCTTCCCTAGCCAGCATTAAGCCACAACTTACACACTGACGGCTGTGGTCTCTATCTGTGATCACGTCCTTCCCTGACCAGCATTAAGCCACAACTTACACACTGACGGCTGTGGTCTCTGTCGCTGATCACGTCTTTTCCTGGCCAGCATTAAGTCACAACTTACACACTGACGGCTGTGGTCTCTATGTCTGATCACGTCCTTCCCTGACCAGCATTAAGTCACAACTTACACACTGACGGCTGTGGTCTCTGTCTCTGATTACGTCCTTCCCTGGCCAGCATTAAGTCACAACTTACACACTGACGGCTGTGGTCTCTGTCTCTGATCACGTCCTTCCCTGGCCAGCATTAAGTCACAACTTACACACTGACGGCTGTGGTCTCTGTCTCTGATCACGTCCTTCCTTGGCCAGCATTAAGCCACAACTTACACCCTGACGGCTGTGGTCTCTGTCTCTGATCACGTCCTTCCCTGGCCAGCATTAAGCCACAACTTACACACTGACGGCTGTGGTCTCTGTCTGTGATCACGTCCTTCCCTGGCCAGCATTAAATCACAACTTACACACTGACGGCTGTGGTCTCTGTCTCTGATCACGTCCTTCCCTGGCCAGCATTAAGCCACAACTTACACACTGACGGCTGTGGTCTCTGTCTGTGATCACGTCCTTCCCTGGCCAGCATTAAGTCACAACTTACACACTGACGGCTGTGGTCTCTGTCTCTGATCACGTCCTTCCCTGGCCAGCATTAAGTCACAACTTACACACTGACGGCTGTGGTCTCTGTCTGTGATCACGTCCTTCCATGGCCAGCATTAAGCCACAACTTACACACTGACGGCTGTGGTCTCTGTCTCTGATCACGTCCTTCCCTGGCCAGCATTAAGCCACAACTTACACACTGACGGCTGTGGTCTCTGTCTCTGATCACGTCCTTCCCTGGCCAGCATTAAGCCACAACTTACACACTGACGGCTGTGGTCTCTGTCTCTGATCACGTCCTTCCCTGGCCAGCATTAGGCCACAACTTACACACTGACGGCTGTGGTCTCTGTCTCTGATCACGTCCTTCCCTGGCCAGCATTAAGCCACAACTTACACCCTGACGGCTGTGGTCTCTGTCTGTGATCACGTCCTTCCCTGGCCAGCATTAAGTCACAACTTACACACTGACGGCAGTGGTCTCTGTCTCTGATCACGTCCTACCCTGGCCAGCATTAAGCCACAACTTCCACACTGACGGCTGTGGTCTCTATCTGTGATCACGTCCTTCCCTGACCAGCATTAAGCCACAACTTACACACTGACGGCTGTGGTCTCTGTCTCTGATCACGTCTTTTCCTGGCCAGCATTAAGCCACAACTTACACACTGACGGCTGTGGTCTCTGTCTCTGATCACGTCCTTCCCTGGCCAGCATTAGGCCACAACTTACACACTGACGGCTGTGGTCTCTGTCTCTGATCACGTCCTTCCTTGGCCAGCATTAAGCCACAACTTACACACTGACGGCTGTGGTCTCTGTCTCTGATCACGTCCTTCCCTGACCAGCATTAAGTCACAACTTACACACTGACGGCTGTGGTCTCTGTCTCTGATCACGTCCTTCCCTGGCCAGCATTAAGTCACAACTTACACACTGACGGCTGTGGTCTCTGTCTCTGATCACGTCCTTCCCTGGCCAGCATTAAGTCACAACTTACACACTGACGGCTGTGGTCTCTGTCTCTGATCACGTCCTTCCTTGGCCAGCATTAAGCCACAACTTACACACTGACGGCTGTGGTCTCTGTCTCTGATCACGTCCTTCCCTGGCCAGCATTAAGCCACAACTTACACACTGACGGCTGTGGTCTCTGTCTCTGATCACGTCCTTCCCTGACCAGCATTAAGTCACAACTTACACACTGACGGCTGTGGTCTCTGTCTCTGATCACGTCCTTCCCTGGCCAGCATTAAGTCACAACTTACACACTGACGGCTGTGGTCTCTGTCTGTGATCACGTCCTTCCCTGGCCAGCATTAAATCACAACTTACACACTGACGGCTGTGGTCTCTGTCTCTGATCACGTCCTTCCCTGGCCAGCATTAAGCCACAACTTACACACTGACGGCTGTGGTCTCTGTCTGTGATCACGTCCTTCCCTGACCAGCATTAAGTCACAACTTACACACTGACGGCTGTGGTCTCTGTCTCTGATCACGTCCTTCCCTGGCCAGCATTAAGTCACAACTTACACACTGACGGCTGTGGTCTCTGTCTCTGATCACGTCCTTCCCTGGCCAGCATTAAGCCACAACTTACACACTGACGGCTGTGGTCTCTGTCTCTGATCACGTCCTTCCCTGGCCAGCATTAAGCCACAACTTACACACTGACGGCTGTGGTCTCTGTCTCTGATCACGTCCTTCCCTGGCCAGCATTAAGCCACAACTTACACACTGACGGCTGTGGTCTCTGTCTCTGATCACGTCCTTCCCTGGCCAGCATTAAGCCACAACTTACACACTGACGGCTGTGGTCTCTGTCTCTGATCACGTCCTTCCCTGGCCAGCATTAGGCCACAACTTACACACTGACGGCTGTGGTCTCTGTCTCTGATCACGTCCTTCCCTGGCCAGCATTAAGCCACAACTTACACCCTGACGGCTGTGGTCTCTGTCTGTGATCACGTCCTTCCCTGGCCAGCATTAAGTCACAACTTACACACTGACGGCAGTGGTCTCTGTCTCTGATCACGTCCTTCCCTGGCCAGCATTAAGCCACAACTTCCACACTGACGGCTGTGGTCTCTATCTGTGATCACGTCCTTCCCTGGCCAGCATTAAGCCACAACTTACACACTGACGGCTGTGGTCTCTGTCTCTGATCACGTCCTTCCCTGACCAGCATTAAGTCACAACTTACACACTGACGGCTGTGGTCTCTGTCTCTGATCACGTCCTTCCTTGGCCAGCATTAAGCCACAACTTACACACTGACGGCTGTGGTCTCTGTCTGTGATCACGTCCTTCCCGGGCCAGCATTAAGCCACAACTTACACACTGACGGCTGTGGTCTCTGTCTGTGATCACGTCCTTCCCTGACCAGCATTAAGTCACAACTTACACACTGACGGCTGTGGTCTCTGTCTCTGATCACGTCCTTCCCTGGCCAGCATTAAGTCACAACTTACACACTGACGGCTGTGGTCTCTGTCTGTGATCACGTCCTTCCATGGCCAGCATTAAGCCACAACTTACACACTGACGGCTGTGGTCTCTGTCTCTGATCACGTCCTTCCCTGGCCAGCATTAAGCCACAACTTACACACTGACGGCTGTGGTCTCTGTCTCTGATCACGTCCTTCCCTGGCCAGCATTAAGCCACAACTTACACACTGACGGCTGTGGTCTCTGTCTCTGATCACGTCCTTCCCTGGCCAGCATTAGGCCACAACTTACACACTGACGGCTGTGGTCTCTGTCTCTGATCACGTCCTTCCCTGGCCAGCATTAAGCCACAACTTACACCCTGACGGCTGTGGTCTCTGTCTGTGATCACGTCCTTCCCTGGCCAGCATTAAGTCACAACTTACACACTGACGGCAGTGGTCTCTGTATCTGATCACGTCCTTCCCTGGCCAGCATTAAGCCACAACTTCCACACTGACGGCTGTGGTCTCTATCTGTGATCACGTCCTTCCCTGACCAGCATTAAGCCACAACTTACACACTGACGGCTGTGGTCTCTGTCTCTGATCACGTCCTTCCCTGGCCAGCATTAGGCCACAACGTACACACTGACGGCTGTGGTCTCTGTCTCTTATCACGTCCTTCCCTGGCCAGCATTAGGCCACAACTTACACACTGACGGCTGTGGTCTCTGTCTCTGATCACGTCCTTCCCTGGCCAGCATTAAGCCACAACTTACACACTGACGGCTGTGGTCTCTGTCTCTGATCACGTCCTTCCCTGGCCAGCATTATGCCACAACTTACACACTGACGGCTGTGGTCTCTGTCTCTGATCACGTCCTTCCCTGGCCAGCATTAAGCCACAACTTACACACTGACGGCTGTGGTCTCTATCTGTGATCACGTCCTTCCCTGACCAGCATTATGCCACAACTTACACACTGACGGCTGTGGTCTCTGTCGCTGATCACGTCTTTTCCTGGCCAGCATTAAGTCACAACTTACACACTGACGGCTGTGGTCTCTGTCTCTGATCACGTCCTTCCCTGACCAGCATTAAGTCACAATTTACACACTGACGGCTGTGGTCTCTGTCTCTGATCACGTCCTTCCCTGGCCAGCATTAAGTCACAACTTACACACTGACGGCTGTGGTCTCTGTCTGTGATCACGTCCTTCCCTGGCCAGCATTAAGCCACAACTTACACACTGACGGCTGTGGTCTCTGTCTGTGATCACGTCCTTCCCTGGCCAGCATTAAGTCACAACTTACACACTGACGGCTGTGGTCTCTGTCTCTGATCACGTCCTTCCCTGGCCAGCATTAAGTCACAACTTACACACTGACGACTGTGGTCTCTGTCTCTGATCACGTCCTTCTCTGGCCAGCATTAAGTCACAACTTACACACTGACGGCTGTGGTCTCTGTCTGTGATCACGTCCTTCCCTGGCCAGCATTAAGTCACAACTTACACACTGACGGCTGTGGTCTCTGTCTGTGATCACGTCCTTCCCTGGCCAGCATTAAGCCACAACTTACACACTGACGGCTGTGGTCTCTGTCGCTGATCACGTCCTTCCCTGGCCAGCATTAAGCCACAACTTACACACTGACGGCTGTGGTCTCTGTCTCTGATCACGTCCTTCCCTGGCCAGCATTAAGCCACAACCTACACACTGACGGCTGTGGTCTCTGTCTCTGATCACGTCCTTCCCTGGCCAGCATTAAGTCACAACTTACACACTGACGGCTGTGGTCTCTGTCTGTGATCACGTCCTTCCCTGGCCAGCATTAAGCCACAACTTACACACTGACGGCTGTGGTCTCTGTCTCTGATCACGTCCTTCCCTGGCCAGCATTAAGTCACAACTTACACACTGACGGCTGTGGTCTCTGTCTGTGATCACGTCCTTCCCTGGCCAGCATTAAGCCACAACTTACACACTGACGGCTGTGGTCTCTGTCTCTGATCACGTCCTTCCCTGGCCAGCATTAAGTCACAACTTACACACTGACGGCTGTGGTCTCTGTCTGTGATCACGTCCTTCCCTGGCCAGCATTAAGTCACAACTTACACACTGACGGCTGTGATCTCTGTCTCTGATCACGTCCTTCCCTGGCCAGCATTAAGTCACAACTTACACACTGACGGCTGTGGTCTCTGTCTCTGATCACGTCCTTCCCTGGCCAGCATTAAGTCACAACTTACACACTGACGGCTGTGGTCTCTGTCTCTGATCACGTCCTTCCCTGGCCAGCATTAAGTTACAACTTACACACTGACGGCTGTGGTCTCTGTCTCTGATCACGTCCTTCCCTGGCCAGCATTAAGTCACAACTTACACACTGACGGCTGTGGTCTCTGTCTCTGATCACGTCCTTCCCTGGCCAGCATTAAGTCACAACTTACACACTGACGGCTGTGGTCTCTGTCTCTGATCACGTCCTTCCCTGGCCAGCATTAAGTCACAACTTACACACTGACGGCTGTGGTCTCTGTCTGTGATCACGTCCTTCCCTGACCAGCATTAAGTCACAACTTACACACTGACGGCTGTGGTCTCTGTCTCTGATCACGTCCTTCCCTGGCCAACATTAAGTCACAACTTACACACTGACGGCTGTGGTCTCTGTCTCTGATCACGTCCTTCCCTGGCCAGCATTAAGCCACAACTTACACCCTGACGGCTGTGGTCTCTGTCGCTGATCACGTCCTTCCCTGGCCAGCATTAAGTCACAACTTACACACTGACGGCTGTGGTCTCTGTCTCTGATCACGTCCTTCCCTGGCCAGCATTAAGCCACAACTTACACACTGACGGCTGTGGTCTCTATCTGTGATCACGTCCTTCCCTGACCAGCATTAGGCCACAACTTACACACTGACGGCTGTGGTCTCTGTCGCTGATCACGCCTTTTCCTGGCCAGCATTAAGTCACAACTTACACACTGACGGCTGTGGTCTCTGTCTCTGATCACGTCCTTCCCTGACCAGCATTAAGTCACAATTTACACACTGACGGCTGTGGTCTCTGTCTCTGATCACGTCCTTCCCTGGCCAGCATTAAGTCACAACTTACACACTGACGGCTGTGGTCTCTGTCTGTGATCACGTCCTTCCCTGGCCAGCATTAAGCCACAACTTACACACTGACGGCTGTGGTCTCTGTCTCTGATCACGTCCTTCCCGGGCCAGCATTAAGCCACAACTTACACCCTGACGGCTGTGGTCTCTGTCTCTGATCACGTCCTTCCCTGGCCAGCATTAAGCCACAACTTACACACTGACGGATGTGGTCTCTGTCTGTGATCACGTCTTTCCCTGGCCAGCATTAAGTCACAACTTACACACTGACGGCTGTGGTCTCTGTCTCTGATCACGTCCTTCCCTGGCCAGCATTAAGCCACAACTTACACACTGACGGCTGTGGTCTCTGTCTGTGATCACGTCCTTCCCTGACCAGCATTAAGTCACAACTTACACACTGACGGCTGTGGTCTCTGTCTCTGATCACGTCCTTCTCTGGCCAGCATTAAGTCACAACTTACACACTGACGGCTGTGGTCTCTGTCTCTGATCACGTCCTTCCCTGGCCAGCATTAAGCCACAACTTACACACTGACGGCTGTGGTCTCTGTCTCTGATCACGTCCTTCCTTGGCCAGCATTAAGCCACAACTTACACACTGACGGCTGTGGTCTCTGTCTGTGATCACGTCCTTCCCGGGCCAGCATTAAGCCACAACTTACACACTGACGGCTGTGGTCTCTGTCTGTGATCACGTCCTTCCCTGACCAGCATTAAGTCACAACTTACACACTGACGGCTGTGGTCTCTGTCTCTGATCACGTCCTTCCCTGGCCAGCATTAAGTCACAACTTACACACTGACGGCTGTGGTCTCTGTCTGTGATCACGTCCTTCCATGGCCAGCATTAAGCCACAACTTACACACTGACGGCTGTGGTCTCTGTCTCTGATCACGTCCTTCCCTGGCCAGCATTAAGCCACAACTTACACACTGACGGCTGTGGTCTCTGTCTCTGATCACGTCCTTCCCTGGCCAGCATTAAGCCACAACTTACACACTGACGGCTGTGGTCTCTGTCTCTGATCACGTCCTTCCCTGGCCAGCATTAGGCCACAACTTACACACTGACGGCTGTGGTCTCTGTCTCTGATCACGTCCTTCCCTGGCCAGCATTAAGCCACAACTTACACCCTGACGGCTGTGGTCTCTGTCTGTGATCACGTCCTTCCCTGGCCAGCATTAAGTCACAACTTACACACTGACGGCAGTGGTCTCTGTATCTGATCACGTCCTTCCCTGGCCAGCATTAAGCCACAACTTCCACACTGACGGCTGTGGTCTCTATCTGTGATCACGTCCTTCCCTGACCAGCATTAAGCCACAACTTACACACTGACGGCTGTGGTCTCTGTCTCTGATCACGTCCTTCCCTGGCCAGCATTAGGCCACAACGTACACACTGACGGCTGTGGTCTCTGTCTCTTATCACGTCCTTCCCTGGCCAGCATTAGGCCACAACTTACACACTGACGGCTGTGGTCTCTGTCTCTGATCACGTCCTTCCCTGGCCAGCATTAAGCCACAACTTACACACTGACGGCTGTGGTCTCTGTCTCTGATCACGTCCTTCCCTGGCCAGCATTATGCCACAACTTACACACTGACGGCTGTGGTCTCTGTCTCTGATCACGTCCTTCCCTGGCCAGCATTAAGCCACAACTTACACACTGACGGCTGTGGTCTCTATCTGTGATCACGTCCTTCCCTGACCAGCATTATGCCACAACTTACACACTGACGGCTGTGGTCTCTGTCGCTGATCACGTCTTTTCCTGGCCAGCATTAAGTCACAACTTACACACTGACGGCTGTGGTCTCTGTCTCTGATCACGTCCTTCCCTGACCAGCATTAAGTCACAATTTACACACTGACGGCTGTGGTCTCTGTCTCTGATCACGTCCTTCCCTGGCCAGCATTAAGTCACAACTTACACACTGACGGCTGTGGTCTCTGTCTGTGATCACGTCCTTCCCTGGCCAGCATTAAGCCACAACTTACACACTGACGGCTGTGGTCTCTGTCTGTGATCACGTCCTTCCCTGGCCAGCATTAAGTCACAACTTACACACTGACGGCTGTGGTCTCTGTCTCTGATCACGTCCTTCCCTGGCCAGCATTAAGTCACAACTTACACACTGACGACTGTGGTCTCTGTCTCTGATCACGTCCTTCTCTGGCCAGCATTAAGTCACAACTTACACACTGACGGCTGTGGTCTCTGTCTGTGATCACGTCCTTCCCTGGCCAGCATTAAGTCACAACTTACACACTGACGGCTGTGGTCTCTGTCTGTGATCACGTCCTTCCCTGGCCAGCATTAAGCCACAACTTACACACTGACGGCTGTGGTCTCTGTCGCTGATCACGTCCTTCCCTGGCCAGCATTAAGCCACAACTTACACACTGACGGCTGTGGTCTCTGTCTCTGATCACGTCCTTCCCTGGCCAGCATTAAGCCACAACCTACACACTGACGGCTGTGGTCTCTGTCTCTGATCACGTCCTTCCCTGGCCAGCATTAAGTCACAACTTACACACTGACGGCTGTGGTCTCTGTCTGTGATCACGTCCTTCCCTGGCCAGCATTAAGCCACAACTTACACACTGACGGCTGTGGTCTCTGTCTCTGATCACGTCCTTCCCTGGCCAGCATTAAGTCACAACTTACACACTGACGGCTGTGGTCTCTGTCTGTGATCACGTCCTTCCCTGGCCAGCATTAAGCCACAACTTACACACTGACGGCTGTGGTCTCTGTCTCTGATCACGTCCTTCCCTGGCCAGCATTAAGTCACAACTTACACACTGACGGCTGTGGTCTCTGTCTGTGATCACGTCCTTCCCTGGCCAGCATTAAGTCACAACTTACACACTGACGGCTGTGATCTCTGTCTCTGATCACGTCCTTCCCTGGCCAGCATTAAGTCACAACTTACACACTGACGGCTGTGGTCTCTGTCTCTGATCACGTCCTTCCCTGGCCAGCATTAAGTCACAACTTACACACTGACGGCTGTGGTCTCTGTCTCTGATCACGTCCTTCCCTGGCCAGCATTAAGTTACAACTTACACACTGACGGCTGTGGTCTCTGTCTCTGATCACGTCCTTCCCTGGCCAGCATTAAGTCACAACTTACACACTGACGGCTGTGGTCTCTGTCTCTGATCACGTCCTTCCCTGGCCAGCATTAAGTCACAACTTACACACTGACGGCTGTGGTCTCTGTCTCTGATCACGTCCTTCCCTGGCCAGCATTAAGTCACAACTTACACACTGACGGCTGTGGTCTCTGTCTGTGATCACGTCCTTCCCTGACCAGCATTAAGTCACAACTTACACACTGACGGCTGTGGTCTCTGTCTCTGATCACGTCCTTCCCTGGCCAACATTAAGTCACAACTTACACACTGACGGCTGTGGTCTCTGTCTCTGATCACGTCCTTCCCTGGCCAGCATTAAGCCACAACTTACACCCTGACGGCTGTGGTCTCTGTCGCTGATCACGTCCTTCCCTGGCCAGCATTAAGTCACAACTTACACACTGACGGCTGTGGTCTCTGTCTCTGATCACGTCCTTCCCTGGCCAGCATTAAGCCACAACTTACACACTGACGGCTGTGGTCTCTATCTGTGATCACGTCCTTCCCTGACCAGCATTAGGCCACAACTTACACACTGACGGCTGTGGTCTCTGTCGCTGATCACGCCTTTTCCTGGCCAGCATTAAGTCACAACTTACACACTGACGGCTGTGGTCTCTGTCTCTGATCACGTCCTTCCCTGACCAGCATTAAGTCACAATTTACACACTGACGGCTGTGGTCTCTGTCTCTGATCACGTCCTTCCCTGGCCAGCATTAAGTCACAACTTACACACTGACGGCTGTGGTCTCTGTCTGTGATCACGTCCTTCCCTGGCCAGCATTAAGCCACAACTTACACACTGACGGCTGTGGTCTCTGTCTCTGATCACGTCCTTCCCGGGCCAGCATTAAGCCACAACTTACACCCTGACGGCTGTGGTCTCTGTCTCTGATCACGTCCTTCCCTGGCCAGCATTAAGCCACAACTTACACACTGACGGATGTGGTCTCTGTCTGTGATCACGTCTTTCCCTGGCCAGCATTAAGTCACAACTTACACACTGACGGCTGTGGTCTCTGTCTCTGATCACGTCCTTCCCTGGCCAGCATTAAGCCACAACTTACACACTGACGGCTGTGGTCTCTGTCTGTGATCACGTCCTTCCCTGACCAGCATTAAGTCACAACTTACACACTGACGGCTGTGGTCTCTGTCTCTGATCACGTCCTTCTCTGGCCAGCATTAAGTCACAACTTACACACTGACGGCTGTGGTCTCTGTCTCTGATCACGTCCTTCCCTGGCCAGCATTAAGCCACAACTTACACACTGACGGCTGTGGTCTCTGTCTGTGATCACGTCCTTCCCTGGCCAGCATTAAGCCACAACTTACACACTGACGGCTGTGGTCTCTGTCGCTGATCACGTCCTTCCCTGGCCAGCATTAAGCCACAACTTACACACTGACGGCTGTGGTCTCTGTCTCTGATCACGTCTTTCCCTGGCCAGCATTAAGCCACAACCTACACACTGACGGCTGTGGTCTCTGTCTCTGATCACGTCCTTCCCTGGCCAGCATTAAGTCACAACTTACACACTGACGGCTGTGGTCTCTGTCTCTGATCACGTCCTTCCCTGGCCAGCATTAAGCCACAACTTAAACACTGACGGCTGTGGTCTCTGTCTCTGATCACGTCCTTCCCTGGCCAGCATTAAGTCACAACTTACACACTGACGGCTGTGGTCTCTGTCTCTGATCACGTCCTTCCCTGGCCAGCATTAAGTCACAACTTACACACCGACGGCTGTGGTCTCTGTCTCTGATCACGTCCTTCCCTGGCCAGCATTAAGTCACAACTTACACACTGACGGCTGTGGTCTCTGTCTCTGATCACGTCCTTCCCTGGCCAGCATTAAGTCACAACTTACACACTGACGGCTGTGGTCTCTGTCTCTGATCACGTCCTTCCCTGGCCAGCATTAAGTCACAACTTACACACTGACGGCTGTGGTCTCTGTCTGTGATCACGTCCTTCCCTGGCCAGCATTAAGTCACAACTTACACACTGACGGCTGTGGTCTCTGTCTCTGATCACGTCCTTCCCTGGCCAGCATTAAGTCACAACTTACACACTGACGGCTGTGGTCTCTGTCTGTGATCACGTCCTTCCCTGACCAGCATTAAGTCACAACTTACACACTGACGGCTGTGGTCTCTGTCTCTGATCACGTCCTTCCCTGGCCAACATTAAGTCACAACTTACACACTGACGGCTGTGGTCTCTGTCTCTGATCACGTCCTTCCCTGGCCAGCATTAAGTCACAACCTACACACTGACGGCTGTGGCCTCTGTCTCTGATCACGTCCTTTCCTGGCCAGCATTAAGTCACAACTTGCACACTGACGGCTGTGGTCTCTGTCTCTGATCACGTCCTTCCCTGGCCAGCATTAAGTCACAACTTACACACTGACGGCTGTGGCCTCTGTCTCTGATCACGTCCTTCCCTGGCCAGCATTAAGTCACAACTTACACACTGACGGCTGTGGTCTCTGTCTCTGATCACGTCCTTCCCTGGCCAGCATTAAGTCACAACTTACACACTGACGGCTGTGGTCTCTGTCTCTGATCACGTCCTTCCCTGGCCAGCATTAAGTCACAACTTACACACTGACGGCTGTGGTCTCTGTCTCTGATCACGTCCTTCCCTGGCCAGCATTAAGTCACAACTTACACACTGACGGCTGTGGTCTCTGTCTCTGATCACGTCCTTCCCTGGCCAGCATTAAGTCACAACTTACACACTGACGGCTGTGGTCTCTGTCTCTGATCACGTCCTTCCATGGTCAGCATTAAGCCACAACTTACACACTGACGGCTGTGGTCTCTGTCTCTAATCACGTCCTTCCCTGGCCAGCATTAAGCCACAACTTACACACTGACGGCTGTGGTCTCTGTCTGTGATCACGTCCTTCCCTGGCCAGCATTAAGTCACAACTTACACACTGACGGCTGTGGTCTCTGTCGCTGATCACGTCCTTCCCTGGCCAGCATTAAGTCACAATTTAAACACTGACGGCTGTGGTCTGTGTCTCTGATCACGTCCTTCCCTGGCCAGCATTAAGTCACAATTTACACACTGACGGCTGTGGTCTCTGTCTGTGATCACGTCCTTCCCTGGCCAGCATTAAGTCACAACTTACACACTGACGGCTGTGGTCTCTGTCTCGGATCACGTCCTTCCCTGGGCAGCATTCAGTCACAACTTACACACTGACGGCTGTGGTCTCTGTCTCTGATCACGTCCTTCCCTGACCAGCATTAAGTCACAACCTACACACTGACGGCTGTGGTCTCTGTCTCTGATCACGTCCTTCCCTGGCCAGCATTAAGTCACAACTTACACACTGACGGCTGTGGTCTCTGTCTGTGATCACGTCCTTCCCTGGCCAGCATTAAGTCACAACTTACACACTGACGGCTGTGGCCTCTGTCTCTGATCACTTCCTTCCCTGGCTAGCATTAAGTCACAACTTACACACTGACGGCTGTGGTCTCTGTCTCTGATCACGTCCTTCCCTGGCCAGCATTAAGTCACAACTTACACACTGACGGCTGTGGTCTCTGTCTCTGATCACGTCCTTCCCTGGCCAGCATTAAGTCACAACTTACACACTGACGGCTGTGGTCTCTGTCTCTGATCACGTCCTTCCCTGGCCAGCATTAAGTCACAACTTACACACTGACGGCTGTGGTCTCTGTCTCTGATCACGTCCTTCCCTGGCCAGCATTAAGTCACAACTTACACACTGACGGCTGTGGTCTCTGCCTGTGATCACGTCCTTCCCTGACCAGCATTAAGTCACAACTTACACACTGACGGCTGTGGTCTCTGTCTCTGATCACGTCCTTCCCTGGCCAGCATTAAGTCACAACCTACACACTGACGGCTGTGGCCTCTGTCTCTGATCACGTCCTTTCCTGGCCAGCATTAAGTCACAACTTGCACACTGACGGCTGCGGTCTCTGTCTCTGATCACGTCCTTCCCTGGCCAGCATTAAGTCACAACTTACACACTGACGGCTGTGGCCTCTGTCTCTGATCACGTCCTTCCCTGGCCAGCATTAAGTCACAACTTACACACTGACGGCTGTGGTCTCTGTCTCTGATCACGTCCTTCCCTGGCCAGCATTAAGTCACAACTTACACACTGACGGCTGTGGTCTCTGTCGCTGATCACGTCCTTCCCTGGCCAGCATTAAGTCACAATTTAAACACTGACGGCTGTGGTCTGTGTCTCTGATCACGTCCTTCCCTGGCCAGCATTAAGTCACAACCTACACACTGACGGCTGTGGCCTCTGTCTCTGATCACGTCCTTTCCTGGCCAGCATTAAGTCACAACTTGCACACTGACGGCTGCGGTCTCTGTCTCTGATCACGTCCTTCCCTGGCCAGCATTAAGTCACAACTTACACACTGACGGCTGTGGCCTCTGTCTCTGATCACGTCCTTCCCTTGCCAGCATTAAGTCACAACTTACACACTGACGGCTGTGGTCTCTGTCTCTGATCACGTCTTTCCCTGGCCAGCATTAAGTCACAACTTACACACTGACGGCTGTGGTCTCTGTCTCTGATCACGTCCTTCCCTGGCCAGCATTAAGTCACAACTTACACACTGACGGCTGTGGTCTCTGTCTCTGATCACGTCCTTCCATGGTCAGCATTAAGCCACAACTTACACACTGACGGCTGTGGTCTCTGTCTCTGATCACGTCCTTCCCTGGCCAGCATTAAGCCACAACTTACACACTGACGGTTGTGGTCTCTGTCTGTGATCACGTCCTTCCCTGGCCAGCATTAAGTCACAACTTACACACTGACGGCTGTGGTCTCTGTCGCTGATCACGTCCTTCCCTGGCCAGCATTAAGTCACAATTTAAACACTGACGGCTGTGGTCTGTGTCTCTGATCACGTCCTTCCCTGGCCAGCATTAAGTCACAACTTACACACTGACGGCTGTGGTCTCTGTCTCTGATCACGTCCTTCCCTGGCCAGCATTAAGTCACAACTTACACACTGACGGCTGTGGTCTCTGTCTCTGATCACGTCCTTCCCTGGCCAGCATTAAGTCACAACTTACACACTGACGGCTGTGGTCTCTGTCTCTGATCACGTCCTTCCATGGTCAGCATTAAGCCACAACTTACACACTGACGGCTGTGGTCTCTGTCTCTGATCACGTCCTTCCCTGGCCAGCATTAAGCCACAACTTACACACTGACGGCTGTGGTCTCTGTCTGTGATCACGTCCTTCCCTGGCCAGCATTAAGTCACAACTTACACACTGACGGCTGTGGTCTCTGTCGCTGATCACGTCCTTCCCTGGCCAGCATTAAGTCACAATTTAAACACTGACGGCTGTGGTCTGTGTCTCTGATCACGTCCTTCCCTGGCCAGCATTAAGTCACAACTTACACCCTGACGGCTGTGGTCTCTGTCTGTAATCACGTCCTTCCCTGGCCAGCATTAAGTCACAACTTACACACCGACGGCTGTGGTCTCTGTCTCTGATCACGTCCTTCCCTGGCCAGCATTAAGTCACAATTTACACACTGACGGCTGTGGTCTCTGTCTGTGATCACGTCCTTCCCTGGCCAGCATTAAGTCACAACTTACACACTGACGGCTGTGGTCTCTGTCTCGGATCACGTCCTTCCCTGGGCAGCATTCAGTCACAACTTACACACTGACGGCTGTGGTCTCTGTCTCTGATCACGTCCTTCCCTGACCAGCATTAAGTCACAACCTACACACTGACGGCTGTGGTCTCTGTCTCTGATCACGTCCTTCCCTGGCCAGCATTAAGTCACAACTTACACACTGACGGCTGTGGTCTCTGTCTGTGATCACGTCCTTCCCTGGCCAGCATTAAGTCACAACTTACACACTGACGGCTGTGGTCTCTGTCTCTGATCACGTCCTTCCCTGGCCAGCATTAAGTCACAACTTACACACTGACGGCTGTGGTCTCTGTCTCTGATCACGTCCTTCCCTGGCCAGCATTAAGTCACAACTTACACACTGACGGCTGTGGTCTCTGTCTGTGATCACGTCCTTCCCTGACCAGCATTAAGTCACAACTTACACACTGACGGCTGTGGTCTCTGTCTCTGATCACGTCCTTCCCTGGCCAACATTAAGTCACAACTTACACACTGACGGCTGTGGTCTCTGTCTCTGATCACGTCCTTCCCTGGCCAGCATTAAGCCACAACTTACACCCTGACGGCTGTGGTCTCTGTCGCTGATCACGTCCTTCCCTGGCCAGCATTAAGTCACAACTTACACACTGACGGCTGTGGTCTCTGTCTCTGATCACGTCCTTCCCTGGCCAGCATTAAGCCACAACTTACACACTGACGGCTGTGGTCTCTATCTGTGATCACGTCCTTCCCTGACCAGCATTAGGCCACAACTTACACACTGACGGCTGTGGTCTCTGTCGCTGATCACGCCTTTTCCTGGCCAGCATTAAGTCACAACTTACACACTGACGGCTGTGGTCTCTGTCTCTGATCACGTCCTTCCCTGACCAGCATTAAGTCACAATTTACACACTGACGGCTGTGGTCTCTGTCTCTGATCACGTCCTTCCCTGGCCAGCATTAAGTCACAACTTACACACTGACGGCTGTGGTCTCTGTCTCTGATCACGTCCTTCCCTGGCCAGCATTAAGCCACAACTTACACACTGACGGCTGTGGTCTCTGTCTCTGATCACGTCCTTCCCTGGCCAGCATTAAGCCACAACTTACACCCTGACGGCTGTGGTCTCTGTCTCTGATCACGTCCTTCCCTGGCCAGCATTAAGCCACAACTTACACACTGACGGATGTGGTCTCTGTCTGTGATCACGTCTTTCCCTGGCCAGCATTAAGTCACAACTTACACACTGACGGCTGTGGTCTCTGTCTGTGATCACGTCCTTCCCTGGCCAGCATTAAGCCACAACTTACACACTGACGGCTGTGGTCTCTGTCTGTGATCACGTCCTTCCCTGACCAGCATTAAGTCACAACTTACACACTGACGGCTGTGGTCTCTGTCTCTGATCACGTCCTTCTCTGGCCAGCATTAAGTCACAACTTACACACTGACGGCTGTGGTCTCTGTCTGTGATCACGTCCTTCCCTGGCCAGCATTAAGTCACAACTTACACACTGACGGCTGTGGTCTCTGTCTGTGATCACGTCCTTCCCTGGCCAGCATTAAGCCACAACTTACACACTGACGGCTGTGGTCTCTGTCGCTGATCACGTCCTTCCCTGGCCAGCATTAAGCCACAACTTACACACTGACGGCTGTGGTCTCTGTCTCTGATCACGTCTTTCCCTGGCCAGCATTAAGCCACAACCTACACACTGACGGCTGTGGTCTCTGTCTCTGATCACGTCCTTCCCTGGCCAGCATTAAGTCACAACTTACACACTGACGGCTGTGGTCTCTGTCTGTGATCACGTCCTTCCCTGGCCAGCATTAAGCCACAACTTAAACACTGACGGCTGTGGTCTCTGTCTCTGATCACGTCCTTCCCTGGCCAGCATTAAGTCACAACTTACACACTGACGGCTGTGGTCTCTGTCTCTGATCACGTCCTTCCCTGGCCAGCATTAAGTCACAACTTACACACCGACGGCTGTGGTCTCTGTCTCTGATCACGTCCTTCCCTGGCCAGCATTAAGTCACAACTTACACACTGACGGCTGTGGTCTCTGTCTCTGATCACGTCCTTCCCTGGCCAGCATTAAGTCACAACTTACACACTGACGGCTGTGGTCTCTGTCTCTGATCACGTCCTTCCCTGGCCAGCATTAAGTCACAACTTACACACTGACGGCTGTGGTCTCTGTCTCTGATCACGTCCTTCCCTGGCCAGCATTAAGTCACAACTTACACACTGACGGCTGTGGTCTCTGTCTCTGATCACGTCCTTCCCTGGCCAGCATTAAGTCACAACTTACACACTGACGGCTGTGGTCTCTGTCTGTGATCACGTCCTTCCCTGACCAGCATTAAGTCACAACTTACACACTGACGGCTGTGGTCTCTGTGTCTGATCACGTCCTTCCCTGGCCAACATTAAGTCACAACTTACACACTGACGGCTGTGGTCTCTGTCTCTGATCACGTCCTTCCCTGGCCAGCATTAAGTCACAACCTACACACTGACGGCTGTGGCCTCTGTCTCTGATCACGTCCTTTCCTGGCCAGCATTAAGTCACAACTTGCACACTGACGGCTGTGGTCTCTGTCTCTGATCACGTCCTTCCCTGGCCAGCATTAAGTCACAACTTACACACTGACGGCTGTGGTCTCTGTCTCTGATCACGTCCTTCCCTGGCCAGCATTAAGTTACAACTTACACACTGACGGCTGTGGTCTCTGTCTCTGATCACGTCCTTCCCTGGCCAGCATTAAGTCACAACTTACACACTGACGGCTGTGGTCTCTGTCTCTGATCACGTCCTTCCCTGGCCAGCATTAAGTCACAACTTACACACTGACGGCTGTGGTCTCTGTCTCTGATCACGTCCTTCCCTGGCCAGCATTAAGTCACAACTTACACACTGACGGCTGTGGTCTCTGTCTCTGATCACGTCCTTCCCTGGCCAGCATTAAGTTACAACTTACACACTGACGGCTGTGGTCTCTGTCTCTGATCACGTCCTTCCCTGGCCAGCATTAAGTCACAACTTACACACTGACGGCTGTGGTCTCTGTCTCTGATCACGTCCTTCCCTGGCCAGCATTAAGTCACAACTTACACACTGACGGCTGTGGTCTCTGTCTCTGATCACGTCCTTCCCTGGCCAGCATTAAGTCACAACTTACACACTGACGGCTGTGGTCTCTGTCTGTGATCACGTCCTTCCCTGACCAGCATTAAGTCACAACTTACACACTGACGGCTGTGGTCTCTGTCTCTGATCACGTCCTTCCCTGGCCAACATTAAGTCACAACTTACACACTGACGGCTGTGGTCTCTGTCTCTGATCACGTCCTTCCCTGGCCAGCATTAAGCCACAACTTACACCCTGACGGCTGTGGTCTCTGTCGCTGATCACGTCCTTCCCTGGCCAGCATTAAGTCACAACTTACACACTGACGGCTGTGGTCTCTGTCTCTGATCACGTCCTTCCCTGGCCAGCATTAAGCCACAACTTACACACTGACGGCTGTGGTCTCTATCTGTGATCACGTCCTTCCCTGACCAGCATTAGGCCACAACTTACACACTGACGGCTGTGGTCTCTGTCGCTGATCACGCCTTTTCCTGGCCAGCATTAAGTCACAACTTACACACTGACGGCTGTGGTCTCTGTCTCTGATCACGTCCTTCCCTGACCAGCATTAAGTCACAATTTACACACTGACGGCTGTGGTCTCTGTCTCTGATCACGTCCTTCCCTGGCCAGCATTAAGTCACAACTTACACACTGACGGCTGTGGTCTCTGTCTGTGATCACGTCCTTCCCTGGCCAGCATTAAGCCACAACTTACACACTGACGGCTGTGGTCTCTGTCTCTGATCACGTCCTTCCCGGGCCAGCATTAAGCCACAACTTACACCCTGACGGCTGTGGTCTCTGTCTCTGATCACGTCCTTCCCTGGCCAGCATTAAGCCACAACTTACACACTGACGGATGTGGTCTCTGTCTGTGATCACGTGTTTCCCTGGCCAGCATTAAGTCACAACTTACACACTGACGGCTGTGGTCTCTGTCTGTGATCACGTCCTTCCCTGGCCAGCATTAAGCCACAACTTACACACTGACGGCTGTGGTCTCTGTCTGTGATCACGTCCTTCCCTGACCAGCATTAAGTCACAACTTACACACTGACGGCTGTGGTCTCTGTCTCTGATCACGTCCTTCTCTGGCCAGCATTAAGTCACAACTTACACACTGACGGCTGTGGTCTCTGTCTCTGATCACGTCCTTCCCTGGCCAGCATTAAGCCACAACTTACACACTGACGGCTGTGGTCTCTGTCTGTGATCACGTCCTTCCCTGGCCAGCATTAAGCCACAACTTACACACTGACGGCTGTGGTCTCTGTCGCTGATCACGTCCTTCCCTGGCCAGCATTAAGCCACAACTTACACACTGACGGCTGTGGTCTCTGTCTCTGATCACGTCTTTCCCTGGCCAGCATTAAGCCACAACCTACACACTGACGGCTGTGGTCTCTGTCTCTGATCACGTCCTTCCCTGGCCAGCATTAAGTCACAACTTACACACTGACGGCTGTGGTCTCTGTCTCTGATCACGTCCTTCCCTGGCCAGCATTAAGCCACAACTTAAACACTGACGGCTGTGGTCTCTGTCTCTGATCACGTCCTTCCCTGGCCAGCATTAAGTCACAACTTACACACTGACGGCTGTGGTCTCTGTCTCTGATCACGTCCTTCCCTGGCCAGCATTAAGTCACAACTTACACACCGACGGCTGTGGTCTCTGTCTCTGATCACGTCCTTCCCTGGCCAGCATTAAGTCACAACTTACACACTGACGGCTGTGGTCTCTGTCTCTGATCACGTCCTTCCCTGGCCAGCATTAAGTCACAACTTACACACTGACGGCTGTGGTCTCTGTCTCTGATCACGTCCTTCCCTGGCCAGCATTAAGTCACAACTTACACACTGACGGCTGTGGTCTCTGTCTCTGATCACGTCCTTCCCTGGCCAGCATTAAGTCACAACTTACACACTGACGGCTGTGGTCTCTGTCTCTGATCACGTCCTTCCCTGGCCAGCATTAAGTCACAACTTACACACTGACGGCTGTGGTCTCTGTCTGTGATCACGTCCTTCCCTGACCAGCATTAAGTCACAACTTACACACTGACGGCTGTGGTCTCTGTCTCTGATCACGTCCTTCCCTGGCCAACATTAAGTCACAACTTACACACTGACGGCTGTGGTCTCTGTCTCTGATCACGTCCTTCCCTGGCCAGCATTAAGTCACAACCTACACACTGACGGCTGTGGCCTCTGTCTCTGATCACGTCCTTTCCTGGCCAGCATTAAGTCACAACTTGCACACTGACGGCTGTGGTCTCTGTCTCTGATCACGTCCTTCCCTGGCCAGCATTAAGTCACAACTTACACACTGACGGCTGTGGCCTCTGTCTCTGATCACGTCCTTCCCTGGCCAGCATTAAGTCACAACTTACACACTGACGGCTGTGGTCTCTGTCTCTGATCACGTCCTTCCCTGGCCAGCATTAAGTCACAACTTACACACTGACGGCTGTGGTCTCTGTCTCTGATCACGTCCTTCCCTGGCCAGCATTAAGTCACAACTTACACACTGACGGCTGTGGTCTCTGTCTCTGATCACGTCCTTCCCTGGCCAGCATTAAGTCACAACTTACACACTGACGGCTGTGGTCTCTGTCTCTGATCACGTCCTTCCCTGGCCAGCATTAAGTCACAACTTACACACTGACGGCTGTGGTCTCTGTCTCTGATCACGTCCTTCCATGGTCAGCATTAAGCCACAACTTACACACTGACGGCTGTGGTCTCTGTCTCTGATCACGTCCTTCCCTGGCCAGCATTAAGCCACAACTTACACACTGACGGCTGTGGTCTCTGTCTGTGATCACGTCCTTCCCTGGCCAGCATTAAGTCACAACTTACACACTGACGGCTGTGGTCTCTGTCGCTGATCACGTCCTTCCCTGGCCAGCATTAAGTCACAATTTAAACACTGACGGCTGTGGTCTGTGTCTCTGATCACGTCCTTCCCTGGCCAGCATTAAGTCACAATTTACACACTGACGGCTGTGGTCTCTGTCTGTGATCACGTCCTTCCCTGGCCAGCATTAAGTCACAACTTACACACTGACGGCTGTGGTCTCTGTCTCTGATCACGTCCTTCCCTGGCCAGCATTAAGTTACAACTTACACACTGACGGCTGTGGTCTCTGTCTCTGATCACGTCCTTCCCTGGCCAGCATTAAGTCACAACTTACACACTGACGGCTGTGGTCTCTGTCTCTGATCACGTCCTTCCCTGGCCAGCATTAAGTCACAACTTACACACTGACGGCTGTGGTCTCTGTCTCTGATCACGTCCTTCCCTGGCCAGCATTAAGTCACAACTTACACACTGACGGCTGTGGTCTCTGTCTGTGATCACGTCCTTCCCTGACCAGCATTAAGTCACAACTTACACACTGACGGCTGTGGTCTCTGTCTCTGATCACGTCCTTCCCTGGCCAACATTAAGTCACAACTTACACACTGACGGCTGTGGTCTCTGTCTCTGATCACGTCCTTCCCTGGCCAGCATTAAGCCACAACTTACACCCTGACGGCTGTGGTCTCTGTCGCTGATCACGTCCTTCCCTGGCCAGCATTAAGTCACAACTTACACACTGACGGCTGTGGTCTCTGTCTCTGATCACGTCCTTCCCTGGCCAGCATTAAGCCACAACTTACACACTGACGGCTGTGGTCTCTATCTGTGATCACGTCCTTCCCTGACCAGCATTAGGCCACAACTTACACACTGACGGCTGTGGTCTCTGTCGCTGATCACGCCTTTTCCTGGCCAGCATTAAGTCACAACTTACACACTGACGGCTGTGGTCTCTGTCTCTGATCACGTCCTTCCCTGACCAGCATTAAGTCACAATTTACACACTGACGGCTGTGGTCTCTGTCTCTGATCACGTCCTTCCCTGGCCAGCATTAAGTCACAACTTACACACTGACGGCTGTGGTCTCTGTCTGTGATCACGTCCTTCCCTGGCCAGCATTAAGCCACAACTTACACACTGACGGCTGTGGTCTCTGTCTCTGATCACGTCCTTCCCGGGCCAGCATTAAGCCACAACTTACACCCTGACGGCTGTGGTCTCTGTCTCTGATCACGTCCTTCCCTGGCCAGCATTAAGCCACAACTTACACACTGACGGATGTGGTCTCTGTCTGTGATCACGTGTTTCCCTGGCCAGCATTAAGTCACAACTTACACACTGACGGCTGTGGTCTCTGTCTGTGATCACGTCCTTCCCTGGCCAGCATTAAGCCACAACTTACACACTGACGGCTGTGGTCTCTGTCTGTGATCACGTCCTTCCCTGACCAGCATTAAGTCACAACTTACACACTGACGGCTGTGGTCTCTGTCTCTGATCACGTCCTTCTCTGGCCAGCATTAAGTCACAACTTACACACTGACGGCTGTGGTCTCTGTCTCTGATCACGTCCTTCCCTGGCCAGCATTAAGCCACAACTTACACACTGACGGCTGTGGTCTCTGTCTGTGATCACGTCCTTCCCTGGCCAGCATTAAGCCACAACTTACACACTGACGGCTGTGGTCTCTGTCGCTGATCACGTCCTTCCCTGGCCAGCATTAAGCCACAACTTACACACTGACGGCTGTGGTCTCTGTCTCTGATCACGTCTTTCCCTGGCCAGCATTAAGCCACAACCTACACACTGACGGCTGTGGTCTCTGTCTCTGATCACGTCCTTCCCTGGCCAGCATTAAGTCACAACTTACACACTGACGGCTGTGGTCTCTGTCTCTGATCACGTCCTTCCCTGGCCAGCATTAAGCCACAACTTAAACACTGACGGCTGTGGTCTCTGTCTCTGATCACGTCCTTCCCTGGCCAGCATTAAGTCACAACTTACACACTGACGGCTGTGGTCTCTGTCTCTGATCACGTCCTTCCCTGGCCAGCATTAAGTCACAACTTACACACCGACGGCTGTGGTCTCTGTCTCTGATCACGTCCTTCCCTGGCCAGCATTAAGTCACAACTTACACACTGACGGCTGTGGTCTCTGTCTCTGATCACGTCCTTCCCTGGCCAGCATTAAGTCACAACTTACACACTGACGGCTGTGGTCTCTGTCTCTGATCACGTCCTTCCCTGGCCAGCATTAAGTCACAACTTACACACTGACGGCTGTGGTCTCTGTCTCTGATCACGTCCTTCCCTGGCCAGCATTAAGTCACAACTTACACACTGACGGCTGTGGTCTCTGTCTCTGATCACGTCCTTCCCTGGCCAGCATTAAGTCACAACTTACACACTGACGGCTGTGGTCTCTGTCTGTGATCACGTCCTTCCCTGACCAGCATTAAGTCACAACTTACACACTGACGGCTGTGGTCTCTGTCTCTGATCACGTCCTTCCCTGGCCAACATTAAGTCACAACTTACACACTGACGGCTGTGGTCTCTGTCTCTGATCACGTCCTTCCCTGGCCAGCATTAAGTCACAACCTACACACTGACGGCTGTGGCCTCTGTCTCTGATCACGTCCTTTCCTGGCCAGCATTAAGTCACAACTTGCACACTGACGGCTGTGGTCTCTGTCTCTGATCACGTCCTTCCCTGGCCAGCATTAAGTCACAACTTACACACTGACGGCTGTGGCCTCTGTCTCTGATCACGTCCTTCCCTGGCCAGCATTAAGTCACAACTTACACACTGACGGCTGTGGTCTCTGTCTCTGATCACGTCCTTCCCTGGCCAGCATTAAGTCACAACTTACACACTGACGGCTGTGGTCTCTGTCTCTGATCACGTCCTTCCCTGGCCAGCATTAAGTCACAACTTACACACTGACGGCTGTGGTCTCTGTCTCTGATCACGTCCTTCCCTGGCCAGCATTAAGTCACAACTTACACACTGACGGCTGTGGTCTCTGTCTCTGATCACGTCCTTCCCTGGCCAGCATTAAGTCACAACTTACACACTGACGGCTGTGGTCTCTGTCTCTGATCACGTCCTTCCATGGTCAGCATTAAGCCACAACTTACACACTGACGGCTGTGGTCTCTGTCTCTAATCACGTCCTTCCCTGGCCAGCATTAAGCCACAACTTACACACTGACGGCTGTGGTCTCTGTCTGTGATCACGTCCTTCCCTGGCCAGCATTAAATCACAACTTACACACTGACGGCTGTGGTCTCTGTCGCTGATCACGTCCTTCCCTGGCCAGCATTAAGTCACAATTTAAACACTGACGGCTGTGGTCTGTGTCTCTGATCACGTCCTTCCCTGGCCAGCATTAAGTCACAACTTACACACTGACGGCTGTGGTCTCTGTCTCTGATCACGTCCTTCCCTGGCCAGCATTAAGTCACAACTTACACACTGACGGCTGTGGTCTCTGTCTCTGATCACGTCCTTCCCTGGCCAGCATTAAGTCACAACTTACACACTGACGGCTGTGGTCTCTGCCTGTGATCACGTCCTTCCCTGACCAGCATTAAGTCACAACTTACACACTGACGGCTGTGGTCTCTGTCTCTGATCACGTCCTTCCCTGGCCAGCATTAAGTCACAACCTACACACTGACGGCTGTGGCCTCTGTCTCTGATCACGTCCTTTCCTGGCCAGCATTAAGTCACAACTTGCACACTGACGGCTGCGGTCTCTGTCTCTGATCACGTCCTTCCCTGGCCAGCATTAAGTCACAACTTACACACTGACGGCTGTGGCCTCTGTCTCTGATCACGTCCTTCCCTGGCCAGCATTAAGTCACAACTTACACACTGACGGCTGTGGTCTCTGTCTCTGATCACGTCCTTCCCTGGCCAGCATTAAGTCACAACTTACACACTGACGGCTGTGGTCTCTGTCGCTGATCACGTCCTTCCCTGGCCAGCATTAAGTCACAATTTAAACACTGACGGCTGTGGTCTGTGTCTCTGATCACGTCCTTCCCTGGCCAGCATTAAGTCACAACCTACACACTGACGGCTGTGGCCTCTGTCTCTGATCACGTCCTTTCCTGGCCAGCATTAAGTCACAACTTGCACACTGACGGCTGCGGTCTCTGTCTCTGATCACGTCCTTCCCTGGCCAGCATTAAGTCACAACTTACACACTGACGGCTGTGGCCTCTGTCTCTGATCACGTCCTTCCCTTGCCAGCATTAAGTCACAACTTACACACTGACGGCTGTGGTCTCTGTCTCTGATCACGTCCTTCCCTGGCCAGCATTAAGTCACAACTTACACACTGACGGCTGTGGTCTCTGTCTCTGATCACGTCCTTCCCTGGCCAGCATTAAGTCACAACTTACACACTGACGGCTGTGGTCTCTGTCTCTGATCACGTCCTTCCATGGTCAGCATTAAGCCACAACTTACACACTGACGGCTGTGGTCTCTGTCTCTGATCACGTCCTTCCCTGGCCAGCATTAAGCCACAACTTACACACTGACGGCTGTGGTCTCTGTCTGTGATCACGTCCTTCCCTGGCCAGCATTAAGTCACAACTTACACACTGACGGCTGTGGTCTCTGTCGCTGATCACGTCCTTCCCTGGCCAGCATTAAGTCACAATTTAAACACTGACGGCTGTGGTCTGTGTCTCTGATCACGTCCTTCCCTGGCCAGCATTAAGTCACAACTTACACACTGACGGCTGTGGTCTCTGTCTCTGATCACGTCCTTCCCTGGCCAGCATTAAGTCACAACTTACACACTGACGGCTGTGGTCTCTGTCTCTGATCACGTCCTTCCCTGGCCAGCATTAAGTCACAACTTACACACTGACGGCTGTGGTCTCTGTCTCTGATCACGTCCTTCCATGGTCAGCATTAAGCCACAACTTACACACTGACGGCTGTGGTCTCTGTCTCTGATCACGTCCTTCCCTGGCCAGCATTAAGCCACAACTTACACACTGACGGCTGTGGTCTCTGTCTGTGATCACGTCCTTCCCTGGCCAGCATTAAGTCACAACTTACACACTGACGGCTGTGGTCTCTGTCGCTGATCACGTCCTTCCCTGGCCAGCATTAAGTCACAATTTAAACACTGACGGCTGTGGTCTGTGTCTCTGATCACGTCCTTCCCTGGCCAGCATTAAGTCACAACTTACACCCTGACGGCTGTGGTCTCTGTCTGTAATCACGTCCTTCCCTGGCCAGCATTAAGTCACAACTTACACACCGACGGCTGTGGTCTCTGTCTCTGATCACGTCCTTCCCTGGCCAGCATTAAGTCACAATTTACACACTGACGGCTGTGGTCTCTGTCTGTGATCACGTCCTTCCCTGGCCAGCATTAAGTCACAACTTACACACTGACGGCTGTGGTCTCTGTCTCGGATCACGTCCTTCCCTGGGCAGCATTCAGTCACAACTTACACACTGACGGCTGTGGTCTCTGTCTCTGATCACGTCCTTCCCTGACCAGCATTAAGTCACAACCTACACACTGACGGCTGTGGTCTCTGTCTCTGATCACGTCCTTCCCTGGCCAGCATTAAGTCACAACTTACACACTGACGGCTGTGGTCTCTGTCTGTGATCACGTCCTTCCCTGGCCAGCATTAAGTCACAACTTACACACTGACGGCTGTGGTCTCTGTCTCTGATCACGTCCTTCCCTGGCCAGCATTAAGTCACAACTTACACACTGACGGCTGTGGTCTCTGTCTCTGATCACGTCCTTCCCTGGCCAGCATTAAGTCACAACTTACACACTGACGGCTGTGGTCTCTGTCTGTGATCACGTCCTTCCCTGACCAGCATTAAGTCACAACTTACACACTGACGGCTGTGGTCTCTGTCTCTGATCACGTCCTTCCCTGGCCAACATTAAGTCACAACTTACACACTGACGGCTGTGGTCTCTGTCTCTGATCACGTCCTTCCCTGGCCAGCATTAAGCCACAACTTACACCCTGACGGCTGTGGTCTCTGTCGCTGATCACGTCCTTCCCTGGCCAGCATTAAGTCACAACTTACACACTGACGGCTGTGGTCTCTGTCTCTGATCACGTCCTTCCCTGGCCAGCATTAAGCCACAACTTACACACTGACGGCTGTGGTCTCTATCTGTGATCACGTCCTTCCCTGACCAGCATTAGGCCACAACTTACACACTGACGGCTGTGGTCTCTGTCGCTGATCACGCCTTTTCCTGGCCAGCATTAAGTCACAACTTACACACTGACGGCTGTGGTCTCTGTCTCTGATCACGTCCTTCCCTGACCAGCATTAAGTCACAATTTACACACTGACGGCTGTGGTCTCTGTCTCTGATCACGTCCTTCCCTGGCCAGCATTAAGTCACAACTTACACACTGACGGCTGTGGTCTCTGTCTCTGATCACGTCCTTCCCTGGCCAGCATTAAGCCACAACTTACACACTGACGGCTGTGGTCTCTGTCTCTGATCACGTCCTTCCCTGGCCAGCATTAAGCCACAACTTACACCCTGACGGCTGTGGTCTCTGTCTCTGATCACGTCCTTCCCTGGCCAGCATTAAGCCACAACTTACACACTGACGGATGTGGTCTCTGTCTGTGATCACGTCTTTCCCTGGCCAGCATTAAGTCACAACTTACACACTGACGGCTGTGGTCTCTGTCTGTGATCACGTCCTTCCCTGGCCAGCATTAAGCCACAACTTACACACTGACGGCTGTGGTCTCTGTCTGTGATCACGTCCTTCCCTGACCAGCATTAAGTCACAACTTACACACTGACGGCTGTGGTCTCTGTCTCTGATCACGTCCTTCTCTGGCCAGCATTAAGTCACAACTTACACACTGACGGCTGTGGTCTCTGTCTGTGATCACGTCCTTCCCTGGCCAGCATTAAGTCACAACTTACACACTGACGGCTGTGGTCTCTGTCTGTGATCACGTCCTTCCCTGGCCAGCATTAAGCCACAACTTACACACTGACGGCTGTGGTCTCTGTCGCTGATCACGTCCTTCCCTGGCCAGCATTAAGCCGCAACTTACACACTGACGGCTGTGGTCTCTGTCTCTGATCACGTCTTTCCCTGGCCAGCATTAAGCCACAACCTACACACTGACGGCTGTGGTCTCTGTCTCTGATCACGTCCTTCCCTGGCCAGCATTAAGTCACAACTTACACACTGACGGCTGTGGTCTCTGTCTGTGATCACGTCCTTCCCTGGCCAGCATTAAGCCACAACTTAAACACTGACGGCTGTGGTCTCTGTCTCTGATCACGTCCTTCCCTGGCCAGCATTAAGTCACAACTTACACACTGACGGCTGTGGTCTCTGTCTCTGATCACGTCCTTCCCTGGCCAGCATTAAGTCACAACTTACACACCGACGGCTGTGGTCTCTGTCTCTGATCACGTCCTTCCCTGGCCAGCATTAAGTCACAACTTACACACTGACGGCTGTGGTCTCTGTCTCTGATCACGTCCTTCCCTGGCCAGCATTAAGTCACAACTTACACACTGACGGCTGTGGTCTCTGTCTCTGATCACGTCCTTCCCTGGCCAGCATTAAGTCACAACTTACACACTGACGGCTGTGGTCTCTGTCTCTGATCACGTCCTTCCCTGGCCAGCATTAAGTCACAACTTACACACTGACGGCTGTGGTCTCTGTCTCTGATCACGTCCTTCCCTGGCCAGCATTAAGTCACAACTTACACACTGACGGCTGTGGTCTCTGTCTGTGATCACGTCCTTCCCTGACCAGCATTAAGTCACAACTTACACACTGACGGCTGTGGTCTCTGTGTCTGATCACGTCCTTCCCTGGCCAACATTAAGTCACAACTTACACACTGACGGCTGTGGTCTCTGTCTCTGATCACGTCCTTCCCTGGCCAGCATTAAGTCACAACCTACACACTGACGGCTGTGGCCTCTGTCTCTGATCACGTCCTTTCCTGGCCAGCATTAAGTCACAACTTGCACACTGACGGCTGTGGTCTCTGTCTCTGATCACGTCCTTCCCTGGCCAGCATTAAGTCACAACTTACACACTGACGGCTGTGGCCTCTGTCTCTGATCACGTCCTTCCCTGGCCAGCATTAAGTCACAACTTACACACTGACGGCTGTGGTCTCTGTCTCTGATCACGTCCTTCCCTGGCCAGCATTAAGTCACAACTTACACACTGACGGCTGTGGTCTCTGTCTCTGATCACGTCCTTCCCTGGCCAGCATTAAGTCACAACTTACACACTGACGGCTGTGGTCTCTGTCTCTGATCACGTCCTTCCCTGGCCAGCATTAAGTCACAACTTACACACTGACGGCTGTGGTCTCTGTCTCTGATCACGTCCTTCCCTGGCCAGCATTAAGTCACAACTTACACACTGACGGCTGTGGTCTCTGTCTGTGATCACGTCCTTCCCTGGCCAGCATTAAGTCACAACTTACACACTGACGGCTGTGGTCTCTGTCGCTGACCACGTCCTTCCCTGGCCAGCATTAAGTCACAATTTAAACACTGACGGCTGTGGTCTGTGTCTCTGATCACGTCCTTCCCTGGCCAGCATTAAGTCACAACTTACACCCTGACGGCTGTGGTCTCTGTCTGTAATCACGTCCTTCCCTGGCCAGCATTAAGTCACAACTTACACACCGACGGCTGTGGTCTCTGTCTCTGATCACGTCCTTCCCTGGCCAGCATTAAGTCACAATTTACACACTGACGGCTGTGGTCTCTGTCTGTGATCACGTCCTTCCCTGGCCAGCATTAAGTCACAACTTACACACTGACGGCTGTGGTCTCTGTCTCGGATCACGTCCTTCCCTGGGCAGCATTCAGTCACAACTTACACACTGACGGCTGTGGTCTCTGTCTCTGATCACGTCCTTCCCTGACCAGCATTAAGTCACAACCTACACACTGACGGCTGTGGTCTCTGTCTCTGATCACGTCCTTCCCGGGCCAGCATTAAGTCACAACTTACACACTGACGGCTGTGGTCTCTGTCTGTGATCACGTCCTTCCCTGGCCAGCATTAAGTCACAACTTACACACTGACGGCTGTGGTCTCTGTCTCTGATCACGTCCTTCCCTGGCCAGCATTAAGTCACAACTTACACACTGACGGCTGTGGTCTCTGTCTCTGATCACGTCCTTCCCTGGCCAGCATTAAGTCACAACTTACACACTGACGGCTGTGGTCTCTGTCTGTGATCACGTCCTTCCCTGACCAGCATTAAGTCACAACTTACACACTGACGGCTGTGGTCTCTGTCTCTGATCACGTCCTTCCCTGGCCAACATTAAGTCACAACTTACACACTGACGGCTGTGGTCTCTGTCTCTGATCACGTCCTTCCCTGGCCAGCATTAAGCCACAACTTACACCCTGACGGCTGTGGTCTCTGTCGCTGATCACGTCCTTCCCTGGCCAGCATTAAGTCACAACTTACACACTGACGGCTGTGGTCTCTGTCTCTGATCACGTCCTTCCCTGGTCAGCATTAAGCCACAACTTACACACTGACGGCTGTGGTCTCTATCTGTGATCACGTCCTTCCCTGACCAGCATTAGGCCACAACTTACACACTGACGGCTGTGGTCTCTGTCGCTGATCACGCCTTTTCCTGGCCAGCATTAAGTCACAACTTACACACTGACGGCTGTGGTCTCTGTCTCTGATCACGTCCTTCCCTGACCAGCATTAAGTCACAATTTACACACTGACGGCTGTGGTCTCTGTCTCTGATCACGTCCTTCCCTGGCCAGCATTAAGTCACAACTTACACACTGACGGCTGTGGTCTCTGTCTCTGATCACGTCCTTCCCTGGCCAGCATTAAGCCACAACTTACACACTGACGGCTGTGGTCTCTGTCTCTGATCACGTCCTTCCCTGGCCAGCATTAAGCCACAACTTACACCCTGACGGCTGTGGTCTCTGTCTCTGATCACGTCCTTCCCTGGCCAGCATTAAGCCACAACTTACACACTGACGGATGTGGTCTCTGTCTGTGATCACGTCTTTCCCTGGCCAGCATTAAGTCACAACTTACACACTGACGGCTGTGGTCTCTGTCTGTGATCACGTCCTTCCCTGGCCAGCATTAAGCCACAACTTACACACTGACGGCTGTGGTCTCTGTCTGTGATCACGTCCTTCCCTGACCAGCATTAAGTCACAACTTACACACTGACGGCTGTGGTCTCTGTCTCTGATCACGTCCTTCTCTGGCCAGCATTAAGTCACAACTTACACACTGACGGCTGTGGTCTCTGTCTGTGATCACGTCCTTCCCTGGCCAGCATTAAGTCACAACTTACACACTGACGGCTGTGGTCTCTGTCTGTGATCACGTCCTTCCCTGGCCAGCATTAAGCCACAACTTACACACTGACGGCTGTGGTCTCTGTCGCTGATCACGTCCTTCCCTGGCCAGCATTAAGCCACAACTTACACACTGACGGCTGTGGTCTCTGTCTCTGATCACGTCTTTCCCTGGCCAGCATTAAGCCACAACCTACACACTGACGGCTGTGGTCTCTGTCTCTGATCACGTCCTTCCCTGGCCAGCATTAAGTCACAACTTACACACTGACGGCTGTGGTCTCTGTCTGTGATCACGTCCTTCCCTGGCCAGCATTAAGCCACAACTTAGACACTGACGGCTGTGGTCTCTGTCTCTGATCACGTCCTTCCCTGGCCAGCATTAAGTCACAACTTACACACTGACGGCTGTGGTCTCTGTCTCTGATCACGTCCTTCCCTGGCCAGCATTAAGTCACAACTTACACACTGACGGCTGTGGTCTCTGTCTCTGATCACGTCCTTCCCTGGCCAGCATTAAGTCACAACTTACACACTGACGGCTGTGGTCTCTGTCTCTGATCACGTCCTTCCCTGGCCAGCATTAAGTCACAACTTACACACTGACGGCTGTGGTCTCTGTCTCTGATCACGTCCTTCCCTGGCCAGCATTAAGTCACAACTTACACACTGACGGCTGTGGTCTCTGTCTGTGATCACGTCCTTCCCTGACCAGCATTAAGTCACAACTTACACACTGACGGCTGTGGTCTCTGTGTCTGATCACGTCCTTCCCTGGCCAACATTAAGTCACAACTTACACACTGACGGCTGTGGTCTCTGTCTCTGATCACGTCCTTCCCTGGCCAGCATTAAGTCACAACCTACACACTGACGGCTGTGGCCTCTGTCTCTGATCACGTCCTTTCCTGGCCAGCATTAAGTCACAACTTGCACACTGACGGCTGTGGTCTCTGTCTCTGATCACGTCCTTCCCTGGCCAGCATTAAGTCACAACTTACACACTGACGGCTGTGGCCTCTGTCTCTGATCACGTCCTTCCCTGGCCAGCATTAAGTCACAACTTACACACTGACGGCTGTGGTCTCTGTCTCTGATCACGTCCTTCCCTGGCCAGCATTAAGTCACAACTTACACACTGACGGCTGTGGTCTCTGTCTCTGATCACGTCCTTCCCTGGCCAGCATTAAGTCACAACTTACACACTGACGGCTGTGGTCTCTGTCTCTGATCACGTCCTTCCCTGGCCAGCATTAAGTCACAACTTACACACTGACGGCTGTGGTCTCTGTCTCTGATCACGTCCTTCCCTGGCCAGCATTAAGTCACAACTTACACACTGACGGCTGTGGTCTCTGTCTCTGATCACGTCCTTCCATGGTCAGCATTAAGCCACAACTTACACACTGACGGCTGTGGTCTCTGTCTCTGATCACGTCCTTCCCTGGCCAGCATTAAGCCACAACTTACACACTGACGGCTGTGGTCTCTGTCTGTGATCACGTCCTTCCCTGGCCAGCATTAAGTCACAACTTACACACTGACGGCTGTGGTCTCTGTCGCTGATCACGTCCTTCCCTGGCCAGCATTAAGTCACAATTTAAACACTGACGGCTGTGGTCTGTGTCTCTGATCACGTCCTTCCCTGGCCAGCATTAAGTCACAATTTACACACTGACGGCTGTGGTCTCTGTCTGTGATCACGTCCTTCCCTGGCCAGCATTAAGTCACAACTTACACACTGACGGCTGTGGTCTCTGTCTCGGATCACGTCCTTCCCTGGGCAGCATTCAGTCACAACTTACACACTGACGGCTGTGGTCTCTGTCTCTGATCACGTCCTTCCCTGACCAGCATTAAGTCACAACCTACACACTGACGGCTGTGGTCTCTGTCTCTGATCACGTCCTTCCCTGGCCAGCATTAAGTCACAACTTACACACTGACGGCTGTGGTCTCTGTCTGTGATCACGTCCTTCCCTGGCCAGCATTAAGTCACAACTTACACACTGACGGCTGTGGCCTCTGTCTCTGATCACTTCCTTCCCTGGCTAGCATTAAGTCACAACTTACACACTGACGGCTGTGGTCTCTGTCTCTGATCACGTCCTTCCCTGGCCAGCATTAAGTCACAACTTACACACTGACGGCTGTGGTCTCTGTCTCTGATCACGTCCTTCCCTGGCCAGCATTAAGTCACAACTTACACACTGACGGCTGTGGTCTCTGTCTCTGATCACGTCCTTCCCTGGCCAGCATTAAGTCACAACTTACACACTGACGGCTGTGGTCTCTGTCTCTGATCACGTCCTTCCCTGGCCAGCATTAAGTCACAACTTACACACTGACGGCTGTGGTCTCTGCCTGTGATCACGTCCTTCCCTGACCAGCATTAAGTCACAACTTACACACTGACGGCTGTGGTCTCTGTCTCTGATCACGTCCTTCCCTGGCCAGCATTAAGTCACAACCTACACACTGACGGCTGTGGCCTCTGTCTCTGATCACGTCCTTTCCTGGCCAGCATTAAGTCACAACTTGCACACTGACGGCTGCGGTCTCTGTCTCTGATCACGTCCTTCCCTGGCCAGCATTAAGTCACAACTTACACACTGACGGCTGTGGCCTCTGTCTCTGATCACGTCCTTCCCTGGCCAGCATTAAGTCACAACTTACACACTGACGGCTGTGGTCTCTGTCTCTGATCACGTCCTTCCCTGGCCAGCATTAAGTCACAACTTACACACTGACGGCTGTGGTCTCTGTCTCTGATCACGTCCTTCCCTGGCCAGCATTAAGTCACAATTTAAACACTGACGGCTGTGGTCTGTGTCTCTGATCACGTCCTTCCCTGGCCAGCATTAAGTCACAACCTACACACTGACGGCTGTGGCCTCTGTCTCTGATCACGTCCTTTCCTGGCCAGCATTAAGTCACAACTTGCACACTGACGGCTGCGGTCTCTGTCTCTGATCACGTCCTTCCCTGGCCAGCATTAAGTCACAACTTACACACTGACGGCTGTGGCCTCTGTCTCTGATCACGTCCTTCCCTGGCCAGCATTAAGTCACAACTTACACACTGACGGCTGTGGTCTCTGTCTCTGATCACGTCCTTCCCTGGCCAGCATTAAGTCACAACTTACACACTGACGGCTGTGGTCTCTGTCTCTGATCACGTCCTTCCCTGGCCAGCATTAAGTCACAACTTACACACTGACGGCTGTGGTCTCTGTCTCTGATCACGTCCTTCCATGGTCAGCATTAAGCCACAACTTACACACTGACGGCTGTGGTCTCTGTCTCTGATCACGTCCTTCCCTGGCCAGCATTAAGCCACAACTTACACACTGACGGCTGTGGTCTCTGTCTGTGATCACGTCCTTCCCTGGCCAGCATTAAGTCACAACTTACACACTGACGGCTGTGGTCTCTGTCGCTGATCACGTCCTTCCCTGGCCAGCATTAAGTCACAATTTAAACACTGACGGCTGTGGTCTGTGTCTCTGATCACGTCCTTCCCTGGCCAGCATTAAGTCACAACTTACACCCTGACGGCTGTGGTCTCTGTCTGTGATCACGTCCTTCCCTGGCCAGCATTAAGTCACAACTTACACACCGACGGCTGTGGTCTCTGTCTCTGATCACGTCCTTCCCTGGCCAGCATTAAGTCACAATTTACACACTGACGGCTGTGGTCTCTGTCTGTGATCACGTCCTTCCCTGGCCAGCATTAAGTCACAACTTACACACTGACGGCTGTGGTCTCTGTCTCGGATCACGTCCTTCCCTGGGCAGCATTCAGTCACAACTTACACACTGACGGCTGTGGTCTCTGTCTCTGATCACGTCCTTCCCTGACCAGCATTAAGTCACAACCTACACACTGACGGCTGTGGTCTCTGTCTCTGATCACGTCCTTCCCTGGCCAGCATTAAGTCACAACTTACACACTGACGGCTGTGGTCTCTGTCTGTGATCACGTCCTTCCCTGGCCAGCATTAAGTCACAACTTACACACTGACGGCTGTGGCCTCTGTCTCTGATCACGTCCTTCCCTGGCTAGCATTAAGTCACAACTTACACACTGACGGCTGTGGTCTCTGTCTCTGATCACGTCCTTCCCTGGCCAGCATTAAGTCACAACTTACACACTGACGGCTGTGGTCTCTGTCTCTGATCACGTCCTTCCCTGGCCAGCATTAAGTCACAACTTACACACTGACGGCTGTGGTCTCTGTCTCTGATCACGTCCTTCCCTGGCCAGCATTAAGTCACAACTTACACACTGACGGCTGTGGTCTCTGTCTCTGATCACGTCCTTCCCTGGCCAGCATTAAGTCACAACTTACACACTGACGGCTGTGGTCTCTGCCTGTGATCACGTCCTTCCCTGACCAGCATTAAGTCACAACTTACACACTGACGGCTGTGGTCTCTGTCTCTGATCACGTCCTTCCCTGGCCAGCATTAAGTCACAACCTACACACTGACGGCTGTGGTCTCTGTCTCTGATCACGTCCTTCCCTGGCCAGCATTAAGTCACAACTTACACACTGACGGCTGTGGTCTCTGCCTGTGATCACGTCCTTCCCTGACCAGCATTAAGTCACAACTTACACACTGACGGCTGTGGTCTCTGTCTCTGATCACGTCCTTCCCTGGCTAGCATTAAGTCACAACTTACACACTGACGGCTGTGGTCTCTGCCTGTGATCACGTCCTTCCCTGACCAGCATTAAGTCACAACTTACACACTGACGGCTGTGGTCTCTGTCTCTGATCACGTCCTTCCCTGGCCAACATTAAGTCACAACTTACACACTGACGGCTGTGGTCTCTGTCTCTGATCACGTCCTTCCCTGGCCAGCATTAAGTCACAACCTACACACTGACGGCTGTGGCCTCTGTCTCTGATCACGTCCTTTCCTGGCCAGCATTAAGTCACAACTTGCACACTGACGGCTGCGGTCTCTGTCTCTGATCACGTCCTTCCCTGGCCAGCATTAAGTCACAACTTACACACTGACGACTGTGGCCTCTGTCTCTGATCACGTCCTTCCCTGGCCAGCATTAAGTCACAACTTACACACTGACGGCTGTGGTCTCTGTCTCTGATCACGTCCTTCCCTGGCCAGCATTAAGTCACAACTTACACACTGACGGCTGTGGTCTCTGTCTCTGATCACGTCCTTCCCTGGCCAGCATTAAGTCACAACTTACACACTGACGGCTGTGGTCTCTGTCTCTGATCACGTCCTTCCCTGGCCAGCATTAAGTCACAACTTACACACTGACGGCTGTGGTCTCTGTCTCTGATCACGTCCTTCCCTGGCCAGCATTAAGTCACAACTTACACACTGACGGCTGTGGTCTCTGTCTGTGATCACGTCCTTCCCTGGCCAGCATTAAGTCACAACTTACACACTGACGGCTGTGGTCTCTGTCTCTGATCACGTCCTTCCATGGTCAGCATTAAGCCACAACTTACACACTGACGGCTGTGGTCTCTGTCTCTGATCACGTCCTTCCCTCGCCAGCATTAAGCCACAACTTACACACTGACGGCTGTGGTCTCTGTCTGTGATCACGTCCTTCCCTGGCCAGCATTAAGTCACAACTTACACACTGACGGCTGTGGTCTCTGTCGCTGATCACGTCTTTCCCTGGCCAGCATTAAGTCACAATTTAAACACTGACGGCTGTGGTCTGTGTCTCTGATCACGTCCTTCCCTGGCCAGCATTAAGTCACAACTTACACCCTGACGGCTGTGGTCTCTGTCTGTGATCACGTCCTTCCCTGGCCAGCATTAAGTCACAACTTACACACCGACGGCTGCGGTCTCTGTCTCTGATCACGTCCTTCCCTGGCCAGCATTAAGTCACAACTTACACACTGACGGCTGTGGTCTCTGTCTCTGATCACGTCCTTCCCTGGCCAGCATTAAGTCACAATTTACACACTGACGGCTGTGGTCTCTGTCTCTGATCACGTCCTTCCCTGGCCAGCATTAAGTCACAACTTACACACTGACGGCTGTGGTCTCTGTCTCTGATCACGTCCTTCCCTGGGCAGCATTCAGTCACAACTTACACACTGACGGCTGTGGTCTCTGCCTGTGATCACGTCCTTCCCTGACCAGCATTAAGTCACAACCTACACACTGACGGCTGTGGTCTCTGTCTCTGATCACGTCTTTCCCTGGCCAGCATTAAGTCACAACTTACACACTGACGGCTGTGGTCTCTGTCTGTGATCACGTCCTTCCCTGGCCAGCATTAAGTCACAACTTACACACTGACGGCTGTGGCCTCTGTCTCTGATCACGTCCTTCCCTGGCTAGCATTAAGTCACAACTTACACACTGACGGCTGTGGTCTCTGTCTCTGATCACGTCCTTCCCTGGCCAGCATTAAGTCACAACTTACACACTGACGGCTGTGGTCTCTGTCTCTGATCACGTCCTTCCCTGGCCAGCATTAAGTCACAACTTACACACTGACGGCTGTGGTCTCTGTCTCTGATCACGTCCTTCCCTGGCCAGCATTAAGTCACAACTTACACACTGACGGCTGTGGTCTCTGTCTCTGATCACGTCCTTCCCTGGCCAGCATTAAGTCACAACTTACACACTGACGGCTGTGGTCTCTGTCTCTGATCACGTCCTTCCATGGCCAGCATTAAGCCACAACTTACACACTGACGGCTGTGGTCTCTGTCCCTGATCACGTCGTTCCATGGCCAGCATTAAGCCACAACTTACACACTGACGGCTGTGGTCTCTGTCTCTGATCACGTCCTTCCCTGGCCAGCAATAAGTCACAACTTACACACTGACGGCTGTGGCCTCTGTCTCTGATCACGTCCTTCCCTGGCCAGCATTAAGTCACAACTTACACACTGACGGCTGTGGTCTCTGTCTCTGATCACGTCCTTCCCTGGCCAGCATTAAGTCACAACTTACACACTGACGGCTGTGGTCTCTGTCTCTGATCACGTCCTTCCCTGGCCAGCATTAAGTCACAACTTACACACTGACGGCTGTGGTCTCTGTCTCTGATCACGTCCTTCCCTGGCCAGCATTAAGTCACAACTTACACACTGACGGCTGTGGTCTCTGTCTCTGATCACGTCCTTCCCTGGCCAGCATTAAGTCACAACTTACACACTGACGGCTGTGGTCTCTGTCTCTGATCACGTCCTTCCATGGCCAGCATTAAGCCACAACTTACACACTGACGGCTGTGGTCTCTGTCTCTGATCACGTCCTTCCCTGCCCAGCATTAAGCCACAACTTACACACTGACGGCTGTGGTCTCTGTCTCTGATCACGTCCTTCCCTGACCAGCATTAGGCCACAACTTACACACTGACGGCTGTGGTCTCTGTCTCTGATCACGTCCTTCCCTGGCCAGCATTAAGCCACAACTTACACACTGACGGCTGTGGTCTCTGTCTCTGATCACGTCCTTCCCTGACCTGCATTAGGCCACAACTTACACACTGACGGCTGTGGTCTCTGTCTCTGATCACGTCCTTCCCTGGCCAGCATTAAGTCACAACTTACACACTGACGGCTGTGGTCTCTGTCTGTGATCACGTCCTTCCCTGGCCAGCATTAAGTCACAACTTACACACTGACGGCTGTGGTCTCTGTCTGTGATCACGTCCTTCCCTGGCCAGCATTAAGTCACAACTTACACACTGACGGCTGTGGTCTCTGTCTCTGATCACGTCCTTCCCTGGCCAGCATTAAGCCACAACTTACACACTGACGGCTGTGGTCTCTGTCTGTGATCACGTCCTTCCCTGGCCAGCATTAAGCCACAACTTACACACTGACGGCTGTGGTCTCTGTCGCTGATCACGTCCTTCCCTGGCCAGCATTAAGCCACAACTTACACACTGCCGGCTGTGGTCTCTGTCTCTGATCACGTCTTTCCCTGGCCAGCATTAAGCCACAACCTACACACTGACGGCTGTGGTCTCTGTCTCTGATCACGTCCTTCCCTGGCCAGCATTAAGTCACAACTTACACACTGACGGCTGTGGTCTCTGTCTGTGATCACGTCCTTCCCTGGCCAGCATTAAGCCACAACTTACACACTGACGGCTGTGGTCTCTGTCTCTGATCACGTTCTTCCCTGGCCAGCATTAAGTCACAACTTACACACTGACGGCTGTGGTCTCTGTCTGTGATCACGTCCTTCCCTGGCCAGCATTAAGTCACAACTTACACACTGACGGCTGTGGTCTCTGTCTCTGATCACGTCCTTCCCTGGCCAGCATTAAGTCACAACTTACACACTGACGGCTGTGGTCTCTGTCTCTGATCACGTCCTTCCCTGGCCAGCATTAAGTCACAACTTACACACTGACGGCTGTGGTCTCTGTCTCTGATCACGTCCTTCCCTGGCCAGCATTAAGTCACAACTTACACACTGACGGCTGTGGTCTCTGTCTCTGATCACGTCCTTCCCTGGCCAGCATTAAGTCACAACTTACACACTGACGGCTGTGGTCTCTGTCTCTGATCACGTCCTTCCCTGGCCAGCATTAAGTCACAACTTACACACTGACGGCTGTGGTCTCTGTCTGTGATCACGTCCTTCCCTGACCAGCATTAAGTCACAACTTACACACTGACGGCTGTGGTCTCTGTCTCTGATCACGTCCTTCCCTGGCCAACATTAAGTCACAACTTACACACTGACGGTTGTGGTCTCTGTCTCTGATCACGTCCTTCCCTGGCCAGCATTAAGTCACAACCTACACACTGACGGCTGTGGCCTCTGTCTCTGATCACGTCCTTTCCTGGCCAGCATTAAGTCACAACTTGCACACTGACGGCTGTGGTCTCTGTCTCTGATCACGTCCTTCCCTGGCCAGCATTAAGTCACAACTTACACACTGACGGCTGTGGCCTCTGTCTCTGATCACGTCCTTCCCTGGCCAGCATTAAGTCACAACTTACACACTGACGGCTGTGGTCTCTGTCTCTGATCACGTCCTTCCCTGACCTGCATTAGGCCACAACTTACACACTGACGGCTGTGGTCTCTGTCTCTGATCACGTCCTTCCCTGGCCAGCATTAAGTCACAACTTACACACTGACGGCTGTGGTCTCTGTCTCTGATCACGTCCTTCCCTGACCTGCATTAGGCCACAACTTACACACTGACGGCTGTGGTCTCTGTCTCTGATCACGTCCTTCCCTGGCCAGCATTAAGTCACAACTTACACACTGACGGCTGTGGTCTCTGTCTCTGATCACGTCCTTCCCTGGCCAGCATTAAGTCACAACTTACACACTGACGGCTGTGGTCTCTGTCTGTGATCACGTCCTTCCCTGGCCAGCATTAAGTCACAACTTACACACTGACGGCTGTGGTCTCTGTCTCTGATCACGTCCTTCCCTGGCCAGCATTAAGCCACAACTTACACACTGACGGCTGTGGTCTCTGTCTGTGATCACGTCCTTCCCTGGCCAGCATTAAGCCACAACTTACACACTGACGGCTGTGGTCTCTGTCGCTGATCACGTCCTTCCCTGGCCAGCATTAAGCCACAACTTACACACTGCCGGCTGTGGTCTCTGTCTCTGATCACGTCTTTCCCTGGCCAGCATTAAGCCACAACCTACACACTGACGGCTGTGGTCTCTGTCTCTGATCACGTCCTTCCCTGGCCAGCATTAAGTCACAACTTACACACTGACGGCTGTGGTCTCTGTCTGTGATCACGTCCTTCCCTGGCCAGCATTAAGTCACAACTTACACACTGACGGCTGTGGTCTCTGTCTCTGATCACGTCCTTCCCTGGCCAGCATTAAGTCACAACTTACACACTGACGGCTGTGGTCTCTGTCTCTGATCACGTCCTTCCCTGGCCAGCATTAAGTCACAACTTACACACTGACGGCTGTGGTCTCTGTCTCTGATCACGTCCTTCCCTGGCCAGCATTAAGTCACAACTTACACACTGACGGCTGTGGTCTCTGTCTGTGATCACGTCCTTCCCTGGCCAGCATTAAGTCACAACTTACACACTGACGGCTGTGGTCTCTGTCTCTGATCACGTCCTTCCCTGGCCAGCATTAAGTCACAACTTACACACTGACGGCTGTGGTCTCTGTCTGTGATCACGTCCTTCCCTGACCAGCATTAAGTCACAACTTACACACTGACGGCTGTGGTCTCTGTCTCTGATCACGTCCTTCCCTGGCCAACATTAAGTCACAACTTACACACTGACGGTTGTGGTCTCTGTCTCTGATCACGTCCTTCCCTGGCCAGCATTAAGTCACAACCTACACACTGACGGCTGTGGCCTCTGTCTCTGATCACGTCCTTTCCTGGCCAGCATTAAGTCACAACTTGCACACTGACGGCTGTGGTCTCTGTCTCTGATCACGTCCTTCCCTGGCCAGCATTAAGTCACAACTTACACACTGACGGCTGTGGCCTCTGTCTCTGATCACGTCCTTCCCTGGCCAGCATTAAGTCACAACTTACACACTGACGGCTGTGGTCTCTGTCTCTGATCACGTCCTTCCCTGGCCAGCATTAAGTCACAACTTACACACTGACGGCTGTGGTCTCTGTCTCTGATCACGTCCTTCCCTGGCCAGCATTAAGTCACAACTTACACACTGACGGCTGTGGTCTCTGTCTCTGATCACGTCCTTCCCTGGCCAGCATTAAGTCACAACTTACACACTGACGGCTGTGGTCTCTGTCTGTGATCACGTCCTTCCCTGACCAGCATTAAGTCACAACTTACACACTGACGGCTGTGGTCTCTGTCTCTGATCACGTCCTTCCCTGGCCAACATTAAGTCACAACTTACACACTGACGGCTGTGGTCTCTGTCTCTGATCACGTCCTTCCCTGGCCAGCATTAAGTCACAACCTACACACTGACGGCTGTGGCCTCTGTCTCTGATCACGTCCTTTCCTGGCCAGCATTAAGTCACAACTTGCACACTGACGGCTGTGGTCTCTGTCTCTGATCACGTCCTTCCCTGGCCAGCATTAAGTCACAACTTACACACTGACGGCTGTGGCCTCTGTCTCTGATCACGTCCTTCCCTGGCCAGCATTAAGTCACAACTTACACACTGACGGCTGTGGTCTCTGTCTCTGATCACGTCCTTCCCTGGCCAGCATTAAGTCACAACTTACACACTGACGGCTGTGGTCTCTGTCTCTGATCATGTCCTTCCCTGGCCAGCATTAAGTCACAACTTACACACTGACGGCTGTGGTCTCTGTCTCTGATCACGTCCTTCCCTGGCCAGCATTAAGTCACAATTTACACACTGACGGCTGTGGTCTCTGTCTCTGATCACGTCCTTCCCTGGCCAGCATTAAGTCACAACTTACACACTGACGGCTGTGGTCTCTGTCTCTGATCACGTCCTTCCCTGGCCAGCATTAAGTCACAACTTACACACTGACGGCTGTGGTCTCTGTCTCTGATCACGTCCTTCCATGGTCAGCATTAAGCCACAACTTACACACTGACGGCTGTGGTCTCTGTCTCTGATCACGTCCTTCCCTGGCCAGCATTAAGCCACAACTTACACACTGACGGCTGTGGTCTCTGTCTGTGATCACGTCCTTCCCTGGCCAGCATTAAGTCACAACTTACACACTGACGGCTGTGGTCTCTGTCGCTGATCACGTCCTTCCCTGGCCAGCATTAAGTCACAATTTAAACACTGACGGCTGTGGTCTGTGTCTCTGATCACGTCCTTCCCTGGCCAGCATTAAGTCACAACTTACACCCTGACGGCTGTGGTCTCTGTCTGTGATCACGTCCTTCCCTGGCCAGCATTAAGTCACAACTTACACACCGACGGCTGTGGTCTCTGTCTCTGATCACGTCCTTCCCTGGCCAGCATTAAGTCACAACTTACACACCGACGGCTGTGGTCTCTGTCTCTGATCACGTCCTTCCCTGGCCAGCATTAAGTCACAATTTACACACTGACGGCTGTGGTCTCTGTCTCTGATCACGTCCTTCCCTGGCCAGCATTAAGTCACAACTTACACACTGACGGCTGTGGTCTCTGTCTCTGATCACGTCCTTCCCTGGGCAGCATTCAGTCACAACTTACACACTGACGGCTGTGGTCTCTGTCTGTGATCACGTCCTTCCCTGACCAGCATTAAGTCACAACCTACACACTGACGGCTGTGGTCTCTGTCTCTGATCACGTCCTTCCCTGGCCAGCATTAAGTCACAACTTACACACTGACGGCTGTGGTCTCTGTCTGTGATCACGTCCTTCCCTGGCCAGCATTAAGTCACAACTTACACACTGACGGCTCTGGCCTCTGTCTCTGATCACGTCCTTCCCTGGCTAGCATTAAGTCACAACTTACACACTGACGGCTGTGGTCTCTGTCTCTGATCACGTCCTTCCCTGGCCAGCATTAAGTCACAACTTACACACTGACGGCTGTGGTCTCTGTCTCTGATCACGTCCTTCCATGGCCAGCATTAAGTCACAACTTACACACTGACGGCTGTGGTCTCTGTCTCTGATCACGTCCTTCCCTGGCCAGCATTAAGTCACAACTTACACACTGACGGCTGTGGTCTCTGTCTCTGATCACGTCCTTCCCTGGCCAGCATTAAGTCACAACTTACACACTGACTGCTGTGGTCTCTGTCTCTGATCACGTCCTTCCATGGCCAGCATTAAGCCACAACTTACACACTGACGGCTGTGGTCTCTGTCTCTGATCACGTCCTTCCATGGCCAGCATTAAGCCACAACTTACACACTGACGGCTGTGGTCTCTGTCTGTGATCACGTCCTTCCCTGGCCAGCAATAAGTCACAACTTACACACTGACGGCTGTGGCCTCTGTCTCTGATCACGTCCTTCCCTGGCCAGCATTAAGTCACAACTTACACACTGACGGCTGTGGTCTCTGTCTCTGATCACGTCCTTCCCTGGCCAGCATTAAGTCACAACTTACACACTGACGGCTGTGGTCTCTGTCTCTGATCACGTCCTTCCCTGACCAGCATTAAGTCACAACCTACAAACTGACGGCTGTGGTCTCTGTCTCTGATCACGTCCTTCCCTGGCCAGCATTAAGTCACAACTTACACACTGACGGCTGTGGTCTCTGTCTGTGATCACGTCCTTCCCTGGCCAGCATTAAGTCACAACTTACACACTGACGGCTGTGGTCTCTGTCGCTGATCACGTCCTTCCATGGCCAGCATTAAGCCACAACTTACACACTGACGGCTGCGGTCTCTGTCTCTGATCACGTCCTTCCCTGGCCAGCATTAAGCCACAACTTACACACTGACGGCTGTGGTCTCTGTCTCTGATCACGTCCTTCCCTGACCAGCATTAGGCCACAACTTACACACTGACGGCTGTGGTCTCTGTCTCTGATCACGTCCTTCCCTGGCCAGCATTAAGTCACAACTTACACACTGACGGCTGTGGTCTCTGTCTCTGATCACGTCCTTCCCTGGCCAGCATTAAGCCACAACTTACACACTGACGGCTGTGGTCTCTATCTCTGATCACGTCCTTCCCTGGCCAGCATTAAGTCACAACTTACACACTGACGGCTGTGGTCTCTGTCTGTGATCACGTCCTTCCCTGGCCAGCATTAAGCCACAACTTACACACCGACGGCTGTGGTCTGTGTCTCTGATCACGTCCTTCCCTAGCCAGCATTAAGTCACAACTTACACACTGACGGCTGTGGTCTCTGTCTCCGATCACGTCCTTCCCTGGCCAGCATTAAGCCACAACTTACACACTGACGGCTGTGGTCTCTGTCTCTGATCACGTCCTTCCCTGGCCAGCATTAAGCCACAACTTACACACTGACGGCTGTGGTCTCTGTCTCTGATCACGTCCTTGCCTGGCCAGCATTAAGTCACAACTTACACACTGACGGCTGTGGTCTCTGTCTCTGATCACGTCCTTCCCTGACCAGCATTAAGTCACAACTTACACACTGACGGCTGTGGTCTCTGTCTCTGATCACGTCCTTCCCTGGCCAGCTTTAAGCCACAACTTACACACTGACGGCTGTGGTCTCTGTCACTGATCACGTCCTTCCCTGGCCAGCATTAAGCCACAACTTACACACTGACGGCTGTGGTCTCTGTCTCTGATCACGTCCTTCCCTGGCCAGCATTAAGCCACAACTTACTCACTGACGGCTGTGGTCTCTGTCTCTGATCACGTCCTTCCCTGGCCAGCATTAAGTCACAACTTACACACTGACGGCTGTGGTCTCTGTCTCTGATCACGTCCTTCCCTGGCCAGCATTAAGCCACAACTTACACACTGACGGCTGTGGTCTCTATCTCTGATCACGTTCTTCCCTGGCCAGCATTAAGTCACAACTTACACACTGACGGCTGTGGTCTCTGTCTCTGATCACGTCCTTCCCTGGCCAGCATTAAGCCACAACTTACACACCGACGGCTGTGGTCTGTGTCTCTGATCACGTCCTTCCCTAGCCAGCATTAAGTCACAACTTACACACTGACGGCTGTGGTCTCTGTCTCCGATCACGTCCTTCCCTGGCCAGCATTAAGCCACAACTTACACACTGACGGCTGTGGTCTCTGTCTCTGATCACGTCCTTCCCTGGCCAGCATTAAGCCACAACTTACACACTGACGGCTGTGGTCTCTGTCTCTGATCACGTCCTTCCCTGGCCAGCATTAAGTCACAACTTACACACTGACGGCTGTGGTCTCTGTCTCTGATCACGTCCTTCCCTGACCAGCATTAAGTCACAACTTACACACTGACGGCTGTGGTCTCTGTCTCTGATCACGTCCTTCCCTGGCCAGCATTAAGCCACAACTTACACACTGACGGCTGTGGTCTCTGTCACTGATCACGTCCTTCCCTGGCCAGCATTAAGCCACAACTTACACACTGACGGCTGTGGTCTCTGTCTCTGATCACGTCCTTCCCTGGCCAGCATTAAGCCACAACTTACTCACTGACGGCTGTGGTCTCTGTCTGTGATCACGTCCTTCCCTGGCCAGCATTAAGCCACGACTTACACACTGACGGCTGTGGTCTCTGTCTCTGATCACGTCCTTCCCTGGCCAGCATTAAGCCACAACTTACACACTGACGGCTGTGGTCTCTGTCTCTGATCACGTCCTTCCCTGACCAGCATTAAGCCACAACTTACACACTGACGGCTGTGGTCTCTGTCTCTGATCACGTCCTTCCCTGGCCAGCATTAAGCCGCAACTTACACACTGACGGCTGTGGTCTCTGTCTCTGATCACGTCTTTTCCTGGCCAGCATTAAGCCACAACTTACACACTGACGGCTGTGGTCTCTGTCGCTGATCACGTGTTTTCCTGGCAAGCATTAAGTCACAACTTACACACTGACGGCCGCTGTGGTCTCTGTCTCTGATCACGTCCTTCCCTGGCCAGCATTAAGCCACAACTTACACACTGACGGCTGTGGTCTCTGTCTCTGATCACGTCCTTCCCTGGCCAGCATTAAGCCACAACTTACACACTGACGACTGTGGTCTCTGTCTCTGATCACGTCCTTCCCTGGCCAGCATTAAGCCACAACTTACACACTGACGGCTGTGGTCTCTGTCGCTGATCACGTCTTTTCCTGGCCAGCATTAAGTCACAACTTACACACTGACCGCCGCTGTGGTCTCTGTCTCTGATCACGTCCTTCCCTGACCAGCATTAAGCCACAACTTACACACTGACGGCTGTGGTCTCTGTCTCTGATCACATCCTTCCCTGGCCAGCATTAAGCCACAACTTACACACTGACGGCTGTGGTCTCTGTCTCTGATCACGTCCTTCCCTGACCAGCATTAAGCCGCAACTTACACACTGACGGCTGTGGTCTCTGTCTCTGATCACGTCCTTCCCTGGCCAGCATTAAGCCACAACTTACACACTGACGGCTGTGGTCTCTGTCTGTGATCACGTCCTTCCCTGGCCAGCATTAAGTCACAACTTACACACTGGCGGCTGTGGTCTCTGTCTCTGATCACGTCCTTCCCTGGCCAGCATTAAGTCACAACTTACACACTGACGGCTGTGGTCTCTGTCTCTGATCACGTCTTTTCCTGGGCAGCATTAAGCCACAACTTACACACCGACGGCTGTGGTCTCTGTCTCTGATCACGTCCTTCCCTGGCCAGCATTAAGCCACAACTTACACACTGACGGCTGTGGTCTCTGTCTCTCATCACGTCTTTTCCTGGCCAGCATTAAGCCACAACTTACACACTGACGGCTGTGGTCTCTATCTCTGATCACGTCCTTCCCTGGCCAGCATTAAGTCACAACTTACACACTGACGGCTGTGGTCTCTGTCTCTGATCACGTCCTTCCCTGGCCAGCATTAAGTCACAACTTACACACTGACGGCTGTGGTCTCTATCTCTGATCACGTCCTTCCCTGCCCAGCATTAAGTCACAACTTACACACTGACGGCTGTGGTCTCTGTCTCTGATCACGTCCTTCCCTGGCCAGCATTAAGCCACAACTTACACACTGACGGCTGTGGTCTCTGTCTCTGATCACGTCCTTCCCTGGCCAGCATTAAGCCACAACTTACACACTGACGGCTGTGGTCTCTATCTCTGATCACGTCCTTCCCTGGCCAGCATTAAGTCACAACTTACACACTGACGGCTGTGGTCTCTGTCGCTGATCCCGTCCTTCCCTGGCCAGCATTAAGTCACAACTTACACACTGACGGCTGTGGTCTCTGTCTCTGATCACGTCCTTCCCTGGCCAGCATTAAGCCACTACTTACACACTGACGGCTGTGGTCTCTGTCTCTGATCACGTCCTTCCCTGGCCTGCATTAAGCCACAACTTACACACTGACGGCTGTGGTCTCTGTCTCTGATCACGTCCTTCCCTGGCCAGCATTAAACCACAACTTACACACTGACGGCTGTGGTCTCTGTCTCTGATCACGTCCTTCCCTGGCCAGCATTAAGCCACAACTTACACCCTGACGGCTGTGGTCTCTGTCGCTGATCACGTCCTTCCCTGGCCAGCATTAAGTCACAACTTACACACTGACGGCTGTGGTCTCTGTCTCTGATCACGTCCTTCCCTGGCCAGCATTAAGCTACAACTTATACACTGACGGCTGTGGTCTCTATCTCTGGTCACGTCCTTCCCTGGCCAGCATTAAGTCACATCTTACACACTGACGGCTGTGGTCTCTGTCGCTGATCCCGTCCTTCCCTGGCCAGCATTAAGCCACAACTTACACACTGACGGCTGTGGTCTCTGTCTCTGATCACGTCCTTCCCTGGCCAGCATTAAGTCACAACATACACACTGACGGCTGTGGTCTCTGTCTCTGATCACGTCCTTCCCTGGCCAGCATTAGGCCACAACTTACACACTGACGGCTGTGGTCTCTGTCGCTGATCACGTCCTTCCCTGGCCAGCATTAAGCCACAACTTACACACTGACGGCTGTGGTTCCTGTCTCTGATCACGTCCTTCCCGGGCCAGCATTAGGCCACAACTTACACACTGACGGCTGTGGTCTCTGTCTGTGATCACGTCCTTCCCTGGCCAGCATTAAGCCACAACTTACACACTGACGGCTGTGGTCTCTGTCTCTGATCACGTCCTTCCCTGGCCAGCATTAAGCCACAACTTACACACTGACGGCTGTGGTCTCTGTCTCTGATCACGTCCTTCCCTGGCCAGCATTAAGTCACAACTTACACACTGACGGCTGTGGTCTCTGTCTCTGATCACGTCCTTCCCTGGCCAGCATTAAGCCACAACTTACACACTGACGGCTGTGGTCTCTGTCTCTGATCACGTCTTTTCCTGGCCAGCATTAAGCCACAACTTACACACTGACGGCTGTGGTCTCTGTCTCTGATCACGTCCTTCCCTGACCAGCATTAAGCCACAACTTACACCCTGACGGCTGTGGTCTCTGTGGCTGATCACGTCCTTCCCTGGCCAGCATTAAGTCACAACTTACACACTGACGGCTGTGGTCTCTATCTCTGATCACGTCCTTCCCTGGCCAGCATTAAGCCACAACTTACACACTGACGGCTGTGGTCTCTGTCTCTGATCACGTATTTTCCTGGCCAGTATTAAGCCACAACTTACACACTGACGGCTGTGGTCTCTGTCTCTGATCACGTCCTTCCCTGACCAGCATTAAGCCACAACTTACACCCTGACGGTTGTGGTCTCTGTCGCTGATCGCGTCCTTCCCTGGCCAGCATTAAGTCACAACTTACACACTGACGGCTGTGGTCTCTATCTCTGATCACGTCCTTCCCTGGCCAGCATTAAGTCACAACTTACACACTGACGGCTGTGGTCTCTATCTCTGATCACGTCCTACCCTGGCCAGCATTAAGTCACAACTTACACACTGACGGCTGTGGTCTCTGTCTCTGATCACGTCCTTCCCTGGCCAGCATTAAGTCACAACTTACACACTGACGGCTGTGGTCTCTATCTCTGATCACGTCCTTCCCTGCCCAACATTAAGTCACAACTTACACACTGACGGCTGTGGTCTCTGTCTCTGATCACGTCCTTCCCTGGCCAGCATTAAGCCACAACTTACACACTGACGGCTGTGGTCTCTGTCTCTGATCACGTCCTTCCCTGGCCAGCATTAAGCCACAACTTACACACTGACGGCTGTGGTCTCTATCTCTGATCACGTCCTTCCCTGGCCAGCATTAAGTCACAACTTACACACTGACGGCTGTGGTCTCTGTCGCTGATCCCGTCCTTCCCTGGCCAGCATTAGGTCACAACTTACACACTGACGGCTGTGGTCTCTGTCTGTGATCACGTCCTTCCCTGGCCAGCATTAAGCCACAACTTACACACTGACGGCTGTGGTCTCTGTCTCTGATCACGTCCTTCCCTGGCCAGCATTAAGCCACAACTTACACACTGACGGATGTGGTCTCTATCTCTGATCACGTCCTTCCCTGGCCAGCATTAGGTCACAACTTACACACTGACGGCTGTGGTCTCTGTCTCTGATCCCGTCCTTCCCTGGCCAGCATTAAGCCACAACTTACACACTGACGGCTGTGGTCTCTGTCTCTGATCACTTCCTTCCCTGGCCAGCATTAAGCCACAACTTACACACTGACGGCTGTGGTCTCTGTCTCTGATCACGTCCTTCCCTGGCCAGCATTAAGCCACAACTTACACCCTGACGGCTGTGGTCTCTGTCGCTGATCACGTCCTTCCCTGGCCAGCATTAAGTCACAACTTACACACTGACGGCTGTGGTCTCTGTCTCTGATCACGTCCTTCCCTGGCCAGCATTAAGCCACAACTTATACACTGACGGCTGTGGTCTCTATCACTGGTCACGTCCTTCCCTGGCCAGCATTAAGTCACAACTTACACACTGACGGCTGTGGTCTCTGTCGCTGATCACGTCCTTCCCTGGCCAGCATTAAGTCACAACTTACACACTGACGGCTGTGGTCTCTGTCTCTGATCACGTCCTTCCCTGGCCAGCATTAAGTCACAACTTACACACTGACGGCTGTGGTCTCTGTCTCTGATCACGTCCTTCCCTGGCCAGCATTAAGTCACAACTTACACACTGACGGCTGTGGTCTCTGTCTGTGATCACGTCCTTCCCTGACCAGCATTAAGTCACAACTTACACACTGACGGCTGTGGTCTCTGTCTCTGATCACGTCCTTCCCTGGCCAACATTAAGTCACAACTTACACACTGACGGCTGTGGTCTCTGTCTCTGATCACGTCCTTCCCTGGCCAGCATTAAGTCACAACCTACACACTGACGGCTGTGGCCTCTGTCTCTGATCACTTTCTTTCCTGGCCAGCATTAAGTCACAACTTGCACCCTGACGGCTGTGGTCTCTGTCTCTGATCACGTCCTTCCCTGGCCAGCATTAAGTCACAACTTACACACTGACGGCTGTGGCCTCTGTCTCTGATCACGTCCTTCCCTGGCCAGCATTAAGCCACAACTTACACACTGACGGATGTGGTCTCTATCTCTGATCACGTCCTTCCCTGGCCAGCATTAGGTCACAACTTACACACTGACGGCTGTGGTCTCTGTCTCTGATCCCGTCCTTCCCTGGCCAGCATTAAGCCACAACTTACACACTGACGGCTGTGGTCTCTGTCTCTGATCACTTCCTTCCCTGGCCAGCATTAAGCCACAACTTACACACTGACGGCTGTGGTCTCTGTCTCTGATCACGTCCTTCCCTGGCCAGCATTAAGCCACAACTTACACACTGACGGCTGTGGTCTGTGTCTCTGATCACGTCCTTCCCTGGCCAGCATTAAGCCACAACTTACACACTGACGGCTGTGGCCTCTGTCTCTGATCACGTCCTTCCCTGGCCAGCATTAAGTCACAACTTACACACTGACGGCTGTGGTCTCTGTCTCTGATCACGTCCTTCCCTGGCCAGCATTAAGCCACAACTTACACACTGACGGCTGTGGTCTCTATCTCTGATCACGTCCTTCCCTGGCCAGCATTAAGTCACAACTTACACACTGACGGCTGTGGTCTCTGTCTGTGATCACGTCCTTCCCTGGCCAGCATTAAGCCACAACTTACACACCGACGGCTGTGGTCTGTGTCTCTGATCACGTCCTTCCCTAGCCAGCATTAAGTCACAACTTACACACTGACGGCTGTGGTCTCTGTCTCCGATCACGTCCTTCCCTGGCCAGCATTAAGCCACAACTTACACACTGACGGCTGTGGTCTCTGTCTCTGATCACGTCCTTCCCTGGCCAGCATTAAGCCACAACTTACACACTGACGGCTGTGGTCTCTGTCTCTGATCACGTCCTTGCCTGGCCAGCATTAAGTCACAACTTACACACTGACGGCTGTGGTCTCTGTCTCTGATCACGTCCTTCCCTGACCAGCATTAAGTCACAACTTACACACTGACGGCTGTGGTCTCTGTCTCTGATCACGTCCTTCCCTGGCCAGCTTTAAGCCACAACTTACACACTGACGGCTGTGGTCTCTGTCACTGATCACGTCCTTCCCTGGCCAGCATTAAGCCACAACTTACACACTGACGGCTGTGGTCTCTGTCTCTGATCACGTCCTTCCCTGGCCAGCATTAAGCCACAACTTACTCACTGACGGCTGTGGTCTCTGTCTCTGATCACGTCCTTCCCTGGCCAGCATTAAGTCACAACTTACACACTGACGGCTGTGGTCTCTGTCTCTGATCACGTCCTTCCCTGGCCAGCATTAAGCCACAACTTACACACTGACGGCTGTGGTCTCTATCTCTGATCACGTTCTTCCCTGGCCAGCATTAAGTCACAACTTACACACTGACGGCTGTGGTCTCTGTCTCTGATCACGTCCTTCCCTGGCCAGCATTAAGCCACAACTTACACACCGACGGCTGTGGTCTGTGTCTCTGATCACGTCCTTCCCTAGCCAGCATTAAGTCACAACTTACACACTGACGGCTGTGGTCTCCGTCTCCGATCACGTCCTTCCCTGGCCAGCATTAAGCCACAACTTACACACTGACGGCTGTGGTCTCTGTCTCTGATCACGTCCTTCCCTGGCCAGCATTAAGCCACAACTTACACACTGACGGCTGTGGTCTCTGTCTCTGATCACGTCCTTCCCTGGCCAGCATTAAGTCACAACTTACACACTGACGGCTGTGGTCTCTGTCTCTGATCACGTCCTTCCCTGACCAGCATTAAGTCACAACTTACACACTGACGGCTGTGGTCTCTGTCTCTGATCACGTCCTTCCCTGGCCAGCATTAAGCCACAACTTACACACTGACGGCTGTGGTCTCTGTCACTGATCACGTCCTTCCCTGGCCAGCATTAAGCCACAACTTACACACTGACGGCTGTGGTCTCTGTCTCTGATCACGTCCTTCCCTGGCCAGCATTAAGCCACAACTTACTCACTGACGGCTGTGGTCTCTGTCTGTGATCACGTCCTTCCCTGGCCAGCATTAAGCCACGACTTACACACTGACGGCTGTGGTCTCTGTCTCTGATCACGTCCTTCCCTGGCCAGCATTAAGCCACAACTTACACACTGACGGCTGTGGTCTCTGTCTCTGATCACGTCCTTCCCTGACCAGCATTAAGCCACAACTTACACACTGACGGCTGTGGTCTCTGTCTCTGATCACGTCCTTCCCTGGCCAGCATTAAGCCGCAACTTACACACTGACGGCTGTGGTCTCTGTCTCTGATCACGTCTTTTCCTGGCCAGCATTAAGCCACAACTTACACACTGACGGCTGTGGTCTCTGTCGCTGATCACGTGTTTTCCTGGCACGCATTAAGTCACAACTTACACACTGACGGCCGCTGTGGTCTCTGTCTCTGATCACGTCCTTCCCTGGCCAGCATTAAGCCACAACTTACACACTGACGGCTGTGGTCTCTGTCTCTGATCACGTCCTTCCATGGCCAGCATTAAGCCACAACTTACACACTGACGACTGTGGTCTCTGTCTCTGATCACGTCCTTCCCTGGCCAGCATTAAGCCACAACTTACACACTGACGGCTGTGGTCTCTGTCGCTGATCACGTCTTTTCCTGGCCAGCATTAAGTCACAACTTACACACTGACCGCCGCTGTGGTCTCTGTCTCTGATCACGTCCTTCCCTGACCAGCATTAAGCCACAACTTACACACTGACGGCTGTGGTCTCTGTCTCTGATCACATCCTTCCCTGGCCAGCATTAAGCCACAACTTACACACTGACGGCTGTGGTCTCTGTCTCTGATCACGTCCTTCCCTGACCAGCATTAAGCCGCAACTTACACACTGACGGCTGTGGTCTCTGTCTCTGATCACGTCCTTCCCTGGCCAGCATTAAGCCACAACTTACACACTGACGGCTGTGGTCTCTGTCTGTGATCACGTCCTTCCCTGGCCAGCATTAAGTCACAACTTACACACTGGCGGCTGTGGTCTCTGTCTCTGATCACGTCCTTCCCTGGCCAGCATTAAGTCACAACTTACACACTGACGGCTGTGGTCTCTGTCTCTGATCACGTCTTTTCCTGGGCAGCATTAAGCCACAACTTACACACCGACGGCTGTGGTCTCTGTCTCTGATCACGTCCTTCCCTGGCCAGCATTAAGCCACAACTTACACACTGACGGCTGTGGTCTCTGTCTCTCATCACGTCTTTTCCTGGCCAGCATTAAGCCACAACTTACACACTGACGGCTGTGGTCTCTGTCTCTGATCACGTCCTTCCCTGGCCAGCATTAAGCCACAACTTACACACTGACGGCTGTGGTCTCTGTCTCTGATCACGTCCTTCCCTGGCCAGCATTAGGCCACAACTTACACCCTGACGGCTGTGGTCTCTATCTCTGATCACGTCCTTCCCTGGCCAGCATTAAGTCACAACTTACACACTGACGGCTGTGGTCTCTATCTCTGATCACGTCCTTCCCTGGCCAGCATTAAGTCACAACTTACACACTGACGGCTGTGGTCTCTGTCTCTGATCACGTCCTTCCCTGGCCAGCATTAAGTCACAACTTACACACTGACGGCTGTGGTCTCTATCTCTGATCACGTCCTTCCCTGCCCAGCATTAAGTCACAACTTACACACTGACGGCTGTGGTCTCTGTCTCTGATCACGTCCTTCCCTGGCCAGCATTAAGCCACAACTTACACACTGACGGCTGTGGTCTCTGTCTCTGATCACGTCCTTCCCTGGCCAGCATTAAGCCACAACTTACACACTGACGGCTGTGGTCTCTATCTCTGATCACGTCCTTCCCTGGCCAGCATTAAGTCACAACTTACACACTGACGGCTGTGGTCTCTGTCGCTGATCCCGTCCTTCCCTGGCCAGCATTAAGTCACAACTTACACACTGACGGCTGTGGTCTCTGTCTCTGATCACGTCCTTCCCTGGCCAGCATTAAGCCACAACTTACACACTGACGGCTGTGGTCTCTGTCTCTGATCACGTCCTTCCCTGGCCTGCATTAAGCCACAACTTACACACTGACGGCTGTGGTCTCTGTCTCTGATCACGTCCTTCCCTGGCCAGCATTAAACCACAACTTACACACTGACGGCTGTGGTCTCTGTCTCTGATCACGTCCTTCCCTGGCCAGCATTAAGCCACAACTTACACCCTGACGGCTGTGGTCTCTGTCGCTGATCACGTCCTTCCCTGGCCAGCATTAAGTCACAACTTACACACTGACGGCTGTGGTCTCTGTCTCTGATCACGTCCTTCCCTGGCCAGCATTAAGCTACAACTTATACACTGACGGCTGTGGTCTCTATCTCTGGTCACGTCCTTCCCTGGCCAGCATTAAGTCACATCTTACACACTGACGGCTGTGGTCTCTGTCGCTGATCCCGTCCTTCCCTGGCCAGCATTAAGCCACAACTTACACACTGACGGCTGTGGTCTCTGTCTCTGATCACGTCCTTCCCTGGCCAGCATTAAGTCACAACATACACACTGACGGCTGTGGTCTCTGTCTCTGATCACGTCCTTCCCTGGCCAGCATTAGGCCACAACTTACACACTGACGGCTGTGGTCTCTGTCGCTGATCACGTCCTTCCCTGGCCCGCATTAAGCCACAACTTACACACTGACGGCTGTGGTTCCTGTCTCTGATCACGTCCTTCCCTGGCCAGCATTAGGCCACAACTTACACACTGACGGCTGTGGTCTCTGTCTGTGATCACGTCCTTCCCTGGCCAGCATTAAGCCACAACTTACACACTGACGGCTGTGGTCTCTGTCTCTGATCACGTCCTTCCCTGGCCAGCATTAAGCCACAAATTACACACTGACGGCTGTGGTCTCTGTCTCTGATCACGTCCTTCCCTGGCCAGCATTAAGTCACAACTTACACACTGACGGCTGTGGTCTCTGTCTCTGATCACGTCCTTCCCTGGCCAGCATTAAGCCACAACTTACACACTGACGGCTGTGGTCTCTGTCTCTGATCACGTCTTTTCCTGGCCAGCATTAAGCCACAACTTACACACTGACGGCTGTGGTCTCTGTCTCTGATCACGTCCTTCCCTGACCAGCATTAAGCCACAACTTACACCCTGACGGCTGTGGTCTCTGTGGCTGATCACGTCCTTCCCTGGCCAGCATTAAGTCACAACTTACACACTGACGGCTGTGGTCTCTATCTCTGATCACGTCCTTCCCTGGCCAGCATTAAGCCACAACTTACACACTGACGGCTGTGGTCTCTGTCTCTGATCACGTATTTTCCTGGCCAGTATTAAGCCACAACTTACACACTGACGGCTGTGGTCTCTGTCTCTGATCACGTCCTTCCCTGACCAGCATTAAGCCACAACTTACACCCTGACGGTTGTGGTCTCTGTCGCTGATCGCGTCCTTCCCTGGCCAGCATTAAGTCACAACTTACACACTGACGGCTGTGGTCTCTATCTCTGATCACGTCCTTCCCTGGCCAGCATTAAGTCACAACTTACACACTGACGGCTGTGGTCTCTATCTCTGATCACGTCCTTCCCTGGCCAGCATTAAGTCACAACTTACACACTGACGGCTGTGGTCTCTGTCTCTGATCACGTCCTTCCCTGGCCAGCATTAAGTCACAACTTACACACTGACGGCTGTGGTCTCTATCTCTGATCACGTCCTTCCCTGCCCAACATTAAGTCACAACTTACACGCTGACGGCTGTGGTCTCTGTCTCTGATCACGTCCTTCCCTGGCCAGCATTAAGCCACAACTTACACACTGACGGCTGTGGTCTCTGTCTCTGATCACGTCCTTCCCTGGCCAGCATTAAGCCACAACTTACACACTGACGGCTGTGGTCTCTATCTCTGATCACGTCCTTCCCTGGCCAGCATTAAGTCACAACTTACACACTGACGGCTGTGGTCTCTGTCGCTGATCCCGTCCTTCCCTGGCCAGCATTAGGTCACAACTTACACACTGACGGCTGTGGTCTCTGTCTGTGATCACGTCCTTCCCTGGCCAGCATTAAGCCACAACTTACACACTGACGGCTGTGGTCTCTGTCTCTGATCACGTCCTTCCCTGGCCAGCATTAAGCCACAACTTACACACTGACGGATGTGGTCTCTATCTCTGATCACGTCCTTCCCTGGCCAGCATTAGGTCACAACTTACACACTGACGGCTGTGGTCTCTGTCTCTGATCCCGTCCTTCCCTGGCCAGCATTAAGCCACAACTTACACACTGACGGCTGTGGTCTCTGTCTCTGATCACTTCCTTCCCTGGCCAGCATTAAGCCACAACTTACACACTGACGGCTGTGGTCTCTGTCTCTGATCACGTCCTTCCCTGGCCAGCATTAAGCCACAACTTACACCCTGACGGCTGTGGTCTCTGTCGCTGATCACGTCCTTCCCTGGCCAGCATTAAGTCACAACTTACACACTGACGGCTGTGGTCTCTGTCTCTGATCACGTCCTTCCCTGGCCAGCATTAAGCCACAACTTATACACTGACGGCTGTGGTCTCTATCACTGGTCACGTCCTTCCCTGGCCAGCATTAAGTCACAACTTACACACTGACGGCTGTGGTCTCTGTCGCTGATCACGTCCTTCCCTGGCCAGCATTAAGCCACAACTTACACACTGACGGCTGTGGTCTCTGTCTCTGATCACGTCCTTCCCTGGCCAGCATTAAGTCACAACATACACACTGACGTCTGTGGTCTCTGTCTCTGATCACGTCCTTCCCTGGCCAGCATTAGGCCACAACTTACACACTGACGGCTGTGGTCTCTGTCTCTGATCACGTCCTTCCCTGGCCAGCATTCGGCCACAACTTACACACTGACGGCTGTGGTCTCTGTCTCTTATCACGTCCTTCCCTGGCCAGCATTAGGCCACAACTTACACACTGACGGCTGTGGTCTCTGTCTCTGATCACGTCTTTCCCTGGCCAGCATTAAGCCACAACTTACACACTGACAGCTGTGGTCTCTGTCTCTGATCACGTCCTTCCCTGGCCAGCATTAAGCCACAACTTACACACTGACGGCTGTGGTCTCTGTCTCTGATCACGTCCTTCCCTGACCAGCATTAAGCCACAACTTACACCCTGACGGTTGTGGTCTCTGTCGCTGATCCCGTCCTTCCCTGGCCAGCATTAAGTCACAACTTACACACTGACGGCTGTGGTCTCTATCTCTGATCACGTCCTTCCCTGGCCAGCATTAAGCCACAACTTACACACTGACGGCTGTGGTCTCTGTCTCTGATCACGTATTTTCCTGGCCAGCATTAAGCCACAACTTACACACTGACGGCTGTGGTCTCTGTCTCTGATCACGTCCTTCCCTGACCAGCATTAAGCCACAACTTACACCCTGACGGTTGTGGTCTCTGTCGCTGATCGCGTCCTTCCCTGGCCAGCATTAAGTCACAACTTACACACTGACGGCTGTGGTCTCTATCTCTGATCACGTCCTTCCCTGGCCAGCATTAAGTCACAACTTACACACTGACGGCTGTGGTCTCTATCTCTGATCACGTCCTTCCCTGGCCAGCATTAAGTCACAACTTACACACTGACGGCTGTGGTCTCTGTCTCTGATCACGTCCTTCCCTGGCCAGCATTAAGTCACAACTTACACACTGACGGCTGTGGTCTCTATCTCTGATCACGTCCTTCCCTGCCCAACATTAAGTCACAACTTACACACTGACGGCTGTGGTCTCTGTCTCTGATCACGTCCTTCCCTGGCCAGCATTAAGCCACAACTTACACACTGACGGCTGTGGTCTCTGTCTCTGATCACGTCCTTCCCTGGCCAGCATTAAGCCACAACTTACACACTGACGGCTGTGGTCTCTATCTCTGATCACGTCCTTCCCTGGCCAGCATTAAGTCACAACTTACACACTGACGGCTGTGGTCTCTGTCGCTGATCCCGTCCTTCCCTGGCCAGCATTAGGTCACAACTTTCACACTGACGGCTGTGGTCTCTGTCTGTGATCACGTCCTTCCCTGGCCAGCATTAAGCCACAACTTACACACTGACGGCTGTGGTCTCTGTCTCTGATCACGTCCTTCCCTGGCCAGCATTAAGCCACAACTTACACACTGACGGATGTGGTCTCTATCTCTGATCACGTCCTTCCCTGGCCAGCATTAGGTCACAACTTACACACTGACGGCTGTGGTCTCTGTCGCTGATCCCGTCCTTCCCTGGCCAGCATTAAGCCACAACTTACACACTGACGGCTGTGGTCTCTGTCTCTGATCACTTCCTTCCCTGGCCAGCATTAAGCCACAACTTACACACTGACGGCTGTGGTCTCTGTCTCTGATCACGTCCTTCCCTGGCCAGCATTAAGCCACAACTTACACCCTGACGGCTGTGGTCTCTGTCGCTGATCACGTCCTTCCCTGGCCAGCATTAAGTCACAACTTACACACTGACGGCTGTGGTCTCTGTCTCTGATCACGTCCTTCCCTGGCCAGCATTAAGCCACAACTTATACACTGACGGCTGTGGTCTCTATCACTGGTCACGTCCTTCCCTGGCCAGCATTAAGTCACAACTTACACACTGACGGCTGTGGTCTCTGTCGCTGATCACGTCCTTCCCTGGCCAGCATTAAGCCACAACTTACACACTGACGGCTGTGGTCTCTGTCTCTGATCACGTCCTTCCCTGGCCAGCATTAAGTCACAACATACACACTGACGTCTGTGGTCTCTGTCTCTGATCACGTCCTTCCCTGGCCAGCATTAGGCCACAACTTACACACTGACGGCTGTGGTCTCTGTCTCTGATCACGTCCTTCTCTGGCCAGCATTCGGCCACAACTTACACACTGACGGCTGTGGTCTCTGTCTCTTATCACGTCCTTCCCTGGCCAGCATTAGGCCACAACTTACACACTGACGGCTGTGGTCTCTGTCTCTGATCACGTCTTTCCCTGGCCAGCATTAAGTCACTACTTACACACTGACGGCTGTGGTCTCTATCTCTGATCACGTCCTTCCCTGGCCAGCATTAAGCCACAACTTACACACTGACGGCTGTGGTCTCTGTCTCTGATCACGTCCTTCCCTGGCCAGCATTAAGCCACAACTTACACACTGACGGATGTGGTCTCTATCTCTGATCACGTCCTTCCCTGGCCAGCATTAGGTCACAACTTACACACTGACGGCTGTGGTCTCTGTCGCTGATCCCGTCCTTCCCTGGCCAGCATTAAGCCACAACTTACACACTGACGGCTGTGGTCTCTGTCTCTGATCACTTCCTTCCCTGGCCAGCATTAAGCCACAACTTACACACTGACGGCTGTGGTCTCTGTCTCTGATCACGTCCTTCCCTGGCCAGCATTAAGCCACAACTTACACCCTGACGGCTGTGGTCTCTGTCGCTGATCACGTCCTTCCCTGGCCAGCATTAAGTCACAACTTACACACTGACGGCTGTGGTCTCTGTCTCTGATCACGTCCTTCCCTGGCCAGCATTAAGCCACAACTTATACACTGACGGCTGTGGTCTCTATCACTGGTCACGTCCTTCCCTGGCCAGCATTAAGTCACAACTTACACACTGACGGCTGTGGTCTCTGTCGCTGATCACGTCCTTCCCTGGCCAGCATTAAGCCACAACTTACACACTGACGGCTGTGGTCTCTGTCTCTGATCACGTCCTTCCCTGGCCAGCATTAAGTCACAACATACACACTGACGTCTGTGGTCTCTGTCTCTGATCACGTCCTTCCCTGGCCAGCATTAGGCCACAACTTACACACTGACGGCTGTGGTCTCTGTCTCTGATCACGTCCTTCTCTGGCCAGCATTCGGCCACAACTTACACACTGACGGCTGTGGTCTCTGTCTCTTATCACGTCCTTCCCTGGCCAGCATTAGGCCACAACTTACACACTGACGGCTGTGGTCTCTGTCTCTGATCACGTCTTTCCCTGGCCAGCATTAAGTCACTACTTACACACTGACGGCTGTGGTCTCTATCTCTGATCACGTCCTTCCCTGGCCAGCATTAAGTCACAACTTACACACTGACGGCTGTGGTCTCTGTCTCTGATCACGTCCTTCCCTGGCCAGCATTAAGTCACAACTTACACACTGACGGCTGTGGTCTCTGTCTCCGATCACGTCCTTCCCTGGCCAGCATTAAGCCACAACTTACACACTGACGGCTGTGGTCTCTGTCGCTGATCACGTCTTTTCCTGGCCAGCATTAAGCCACAACTTACACACTGACGGCTGTGGTCTCTGTCTCTGATCACGTCCTTCCCTGGCCAGCATTAGGCCACAACTTACACACTGACGGCTGTGGCCGCTGTCTCTGATCACGTCCTTGTCTGGTCAGCATTAAGTAGTATTGTTCACCTGAATTGTCTCGGCGAGCGTTGTCTAATGTGATTAGTGGGGTACGTAATTAGACAGCAAGTTGGCGCCACCAAGCGACAAGTGAGGGAAGACGAATGATGTCCGAAGTCTCAACAAGCATATCACGTCTTTCGGGGAGAAATGAAGACAACGATAAAGTATTCCAAGCATGCACTCTGCAAAACAGAGAGTAAGACGAAACAGACAACAGATGACACCCGACCGTAAGTCGCCAATGCATCTCAGCGAGCTCAGATGGCTTATATGAGCTGAACGTTTTTGTTGTTTCTCCCGTTGTGGCGTCGAGTTCTGTGAGCCGACTTCTGCGCCCCGTGGTTGATTCGGTGAGAGTGACAGATAAGCTGCACGCTTGAAGAAAAATGGAGGTCACATCAGGGATCAGTAAGGGATACAATTCACATTTGTTGGGAGGATTAAGCATGGAGAAGCCACAGAAGACGGTCGGACTAATGGCAAAGGACCAATTCACAGAGCATGATAAATCTCCGTGAACATATGAATTCTGAGTTATTGGAGACTTCTGTACCAATGCGACTCATAGACTTCTGTACAAAACCAGTGAACAGAACAGGACATTGAACATAAGTGAAAGGCGCAATCTACGATAGAGAACCAGTTGAGCGCAAATTGGTTTGTGGTGACAAGAAGACCTCACGGGGGATGGGTACTTAATACATTGCTGGGTTCGGGTAATGCCCACCTTTTTCACCGCCAAAATCATCTCGGTCGGGGTTTTCGCGCCAAAATCCCGTCGCTCGGGGCGTTTTTCACGGCAACTTCTCTATGAACGCACATTTTCAGAGCCGCACCCCCCCCCCCCCCCGGTCGAAAGGCAAGTTTTAAAATATCTTATAGTGGTATCTTTTTCATCAAAAATATCCGTTCACTCAGGCATCAAGACACCCGCGGACCCCCCCCCCCCACCGACCAGATTGTATAATAGTGAAGAAGACATACTTCAGCGAAAGGTGGAACGACCAATCACAGGACCTTTGTCACCATCAGAATATGGAAAGACTGGTGCGTTCCCTATGGCTGTCGACCGCGATCGCAGTACGACTAATACTGGGCGGATTGGTACGACTACAATTTTGTTTACAAACCGGAAGTGGGCTATGGTTCGCCGCGATCGGGAGCAGTCCCGCATGATACTATTAAACCCTGAGCGACGATTATTCTGAAATACGATAACCAGTAAATATTGAAGCGTAAAATGTATCCTTTATTTATTAATATTTTACATTAATGAGATTGTGCTGCTATTTCCAAATTAGGGATAATTATTTAGTGGATATGCCCGCAACAATAGTTTGATGTGACCTAAGTCGTTCCATAGCGAGTTGAGGGGCTCAAAATTGGACGCGGCGGTCGACCGTAATACGGAATTCGGTCCTGATTTGAGTGTCGCTGGCGTCACTACTGGTAGCCCTCAGGGGAGTGACGTCACGGTCATCAAACAGAGGACCAAGAAAACATGCGGCCAGAGGACTAACGGAAAGGCTCTTGAAATACCATATCCTATATCCCAGAGAGCACCTGGGACATCGGATATCGGGACGACCAGAAGGATGGCGTTTGACACAGCCAGACAAATGGCACTCACGTCGTAATAAGAGCAAAACATAATGAATGCAAAACGAGTTTTATCCAACTGCTCCAGCGGTGGGCGTTACACTGGCCATGAACACGGAGACAAAAAGTAATGTTGGCCGACTATTGTTAACAACGCGCCATGACGTTAGGATTGAAAGAAGCTAGTGAACAAAAGGAGCCGAAAAAAATATGTGATTCTTGATGCAAAAATTCGACGTTTGATTTCTCTGCCGTGGTGGAGCAATAACATTGACTACATACAAAAACAGATGTGTCTATTTATGGCGTTCCGTGAGGGTGGAGCGCCTTTGGACGGGAGGTACTGATGTGTATCTGGGGCAGTGGCGCGCATGGCTAGGCAGACCAGCAACCAGGGTGGCGCCTTGTGAGACAGTCCCGCCCCCATTTCTCAATCTTCGGAGCTCGTCTCCTGTCCAGGCACACTGTTAGCCCAGGGGGAGGGGGAGGGGGAGGGTGGGGTGGTAGTTCGGGAAGGGGTGGGTGAAGGGAGGGAGAGGGGAGGGTGAGAGGGATGAGGATGACTGGAAAGATATGGGGAGGGAGGGGGAGGGGAGGGAGGGTGTGGGGAGGGGAGGTGGTGGGGAGGGGGGAGGAGGCAGGGACTACCATTGTCTTGTTAGGAAATATGTTTTTTAGGTGTTTCGGTGCGTCCGGTAACGGCCATAAGAAAAAAATGGAGACAGCCTGGAGGGTACTTCACTACATTCTGATTTTATGGTCTCCCAATGCTTGCTTAATACGCAGCAATCAAGGTACTAATTAGTGTTGTGCTTTAGCGTTGATGGCAATCGAAGCGTTGGTCCAGTGATTATAATTGATGCGATTAATGGCGGCCCTATATAGCGGCAGCCATTGCGGACAGGTCACGTGTCCTGGGCGTAGTGTGGATTTCACGAACATAGTTTAGCCGACTACGGGGCTTAGTCGACTAAAGTTACCATGTAAATGATGCAATTTCAGCCGTTTAAACCCCGCGAATGATGTATGCGAAATCGGCCACATGTGTCGAGGATTTCAGTTAAAAGGAGAGCATAATGAAAGCCTCACACCACAAGATAAGTAACTAATACAAATGAACCCAGCTTGACACATCGAGACGCGAACATATTAATGGGATGTGGACACAATACCATATGAGTCTTAAAACAATTCTAAATTAAGACATGAGAGTATTAAGAACAGCTGTTATTGCTGAAATGCACCTTAGGGCCTATTCATAAAATAATCAGTATCAAAAATACCTCACATATGTATGACTCTCGCTATATATTTATTATTCCCACTTTTATATGCAATGATACGTCATTGGACGTATCTTATATTTGTCCTGCATGATACGCAGTTTATGGTCAATAAACAAAGAAGCAAGAAACAATGTCATTTGTCACGGAATGATAAAATATATCAATTTGTACTGTACATTTTTTAGCACACGTAGTTTAGTAGCCAGACGAAGGAAGCGCACAGGATCAGGTCTGAACAACATCTGGAGAAATCCCAATTTTTAGCTGCGGAATATAATCTCATCTGACGATCCATTACGTCGATCTAATACAGGGCGATGCCCAGCGGAACACAATTACAGATTATATCCGATTAGTAAAAGTCAATCGAATGCTCCATTCGTGAGATTCCAATCTTGATTCCTATTTTGCGCTATTACAAGCCCTGAAGCTGAGGCCGGAAGCCTGGTGGGTGCTGCTGTGCTGGCATTGTCCCTCGTTAACATATAGCTGCAGATGGCAACGAGTGCATGATGGCTTATTAGCGGAATCTACCACTGTGCCATCGTGTGGGTGACCATGCTGTTCTCCAATTGTCATTGTATATTCCAATAAAGAGGGATGGGGCATGGGGAGGGAATAAAGATCGTGTCCTGCCGCGGTATCGGAGACTGGCGACATCACCATGATAGCCAATTAGCCGTGAGCCTACATGGGAAACACATCCTAATACCGACGATCAATACACCGGCAAAGACCAGGTCATGTAGTACCATTGACCGCCGTCGCTTTCACAATGGCCTCGGCTCATATCATGGTCTAGCCATTAAGGGAACGATTTGGCTTTCCCAGCCTTTGGATTCCTGGGATTTAGTTGCCATGTATCTCAATTCATAATGTATACGTTGTTTACTGTTTATTGGCTTGGAGGGGGTATAACAAAATGCTGCCGTTTGTATGCTGAAAGAGCCAATGTCATAACAGGAGATGATATGGCGGCGTAAATAATATATGATCGTGTAACATGACCATTTAACGTGCACCAAGGCCGCGGATGGTAGTCGGAATCTGTATGAAAACAGAAACTGTTGGCCAGGACTGCACAAAGCCGTTAGTATTGGCCTGGGCTGTGAAGGGCTGTTTTGACCCGGACTGTCTTGCGCTGTATTGGCCTGGACTGTCTAGAGCTGTATTGGCCTGGACTGTCTTGAGCTGTAATGGCCTGGACTGTCTTGAGCTGTAATGGCCTGGACTGTATAGAGTTGTATTGGTCTGGACTGTCTTGAGCTGTATTGGTTTGGACTTTCTTGAGCTGTATTGGTCTGGACAGTCTTGAGCTGTATTGTCCTGGACTGTCTAGACCTGCAATGGCCTGGACTGTATAGAGTTGTATTGGTCTGGACTGTCTTGGGCTTCATTGGCATGGACTGTTTTGAGCTGTAATGGCCTGGACTGTCTTGAGCCGTATTGTCCTGGACTGTCTTAAACTGTACTGGCCTGGACTGTCTTCAGATGTATTGGCCTGGACTGTCTTCAGATGTATTGGCCTGGACTGTCTTGAGCTGTTTTGGCCTGGACTGTCTTGAGCTGTTTTGGCCTGGACTGTTCAGACCTGCATGGGCCTGGACTGTCTTAAACTGTACTGGCCTGGACTGTCTTGAGCTGCATTGTCCTGGACTGTCTTCAGATGTATTGGCCTGGACTGTCTTGAGCTGCCTTGGCCTGGACTTTCTTGAGCTGTATTCTCCTGGACTGTCTTGATCTGCATTGTCTTTGACTGTATAGAGTTATATTGTCCTGGAGTGTCTAGACCTGCATTGGCCTGGATTGTCTAGACCGGCATTGACCTGGACTGTCTTGAGTTTCATTGGCCTGGACTGCCTTGAGCTATATTGGCCTGGACTGTATAGAGTTGTATTGGCCTGGACTGCCTTGAGCTGTATTGCCCTGGACTGTCTTGAGCTGTATTGGCCCGGACTGTCTTGAGCTGTATTTTCCTGGACTGCCTTGAGCTGTATTGTCCTGGACTGTCTTGAACTGTATTTGCATGGACTGTGTCAAGATTCAAGATTCAAGATTCGTTTATTTGACCAAGTATGACGTAAATACAAACGAGAAGTGAAACAAATAGTGTTTGACTTGGCCGGGAGACTCCAACTAAGACCATAGATTAATATTTCTGACAGCCCTTTTTTGCAATCTGGAGATACGTTCAGTTTTATACCCCCATATAAGGATGCCATAATTTAGATGGGGTGATATCAGGGTGTTATAGATTGTGCGTACAATATGTCGAGGAAGGGTCCATTTCAATTTATTTAGAATCCCAGCAACTTTAGAAATTTTATTCGCGATCTTATCAACATGTTTATTCCATTTCATATGTTTGTCAAGGACGATACCAAGCATGTCAAAACTGTCAACGCACTCTATTTGCGTATTGTTTATAAACAAAGATGGAACATTAACAGATTTCTGTTGTGTATGAAACATCATGAACTTGGATTTTGTCGCGTTCAGGGCAAGTTTGTTTGCATAAAGCCATAAATTTATTACAAGGCTGGACTCATTAGGGACAGGAGTCATAGTACTTAACAGCGTGGTATCATCCGCATGTATAATAAATTTGAAAATATCGCTTGCTGAGGATATATCATTTATATAGATAATAAAAAGTAGGGGACCAAGAATAGACCCTTGGGGAATCCCTGTTGCTATATCAGACATATCAGATTGAGCATTTTTGATTTGAACATATTGCTTACGATTCGTCACGTAGTTTTTTAGTAATTCAAGAGAACTACCGGATACCCCATGATGAGCTAATTTAGATATAAGGACATTGTGATTTATGGTGTCAAACGCCTTGGACAGATCTAAAAATATACTAACAGGAACATGTCCCTTATCCATTAATTGTAATATTCGGTCCACGAGTTCCATCACAGCTAGATCTGTTGAATGGTGTTGGCGAAACCCATATTGACTGTTAATTAACAATTTGCTTCGGACGAAATAATCATAAAGCTGGTCGGCGATAACTTTCTCTAGTACCTTAGAAAAAGCTGGAAGAATAGATATAGGACGATAATTCTCAATCATACCTTCATTCCCCTTTTTATATACTGGTACTACCTTTGCGATTTTTAACTTATCTGGAAACAAACCGGTTGACAGACACTGATTTATGATTATGGTAAGGGCTTCGCTCACCTCATATTTTATTTCCTTCAATAATCTTACACTAAGGTTGTCGTGACCAGAGCTTGATTTGGGTTTCAGAGCATCAATTATCTTTTCGGTACAGTCACGGTTCATAGCGTTGAAGTGAAACTTATTAATAGGGGGATCTTTTAAGTATTTTTTAAATGACATATCGAAATTCTTGCTTAACCCTTTTACAGTACTTGGACCAATATCGGAGAAATAAGAGTTAAACTTATTTGCTAGTAATAGTCGATTTTCAACCAGCTGGCCGTTGATAGTGAATTTGTCAGGAAATTGTTTTTTACTTTTGCATTTACTTAAGATATCTTTAATAGCATTCCAGGTTTGTTTCATATCACCTTTGCATTTATCAAAGCGCAATTGGAAGTGCTGTTTCTTGTCAAGGCTAATGCTTCGCCTAATTATTCTGTTATAAGTGCGTAAATTAATTTTTTTCCTGTCATATTCAAATGAGTCAGGCGGGGTGGCTTTGAGTTGCCTGTAGAGTTTGTCCCGATTGGAAATTGATTTCAATATACCGTTTGTAATCCACGTGGACTTTTTATGCTTGTGCTTACGAAATCTAATAAATTTTAATGGGAGACATTTATTTTTCGCATTTAAGAGCCATGTTTCCAGGAACATTTTGATTTGATCTTTTTGAATCATTGTCAAGTGTTCTGATAGCTAGCAATTTTGGCTGCGTAACTTCCACCTGATTAAACTTAAAAGACATAAAATATGGCATATGGTCTGAGAGTGCCGTGACGATGATACCAGCCTTCGAGTGCAACATCTTTGGAGAAAGCTTGCAGAAAAAGTTGTCAATCAACGTAACTCTATATCTCGATAATCTTGTGGGGAAAGTGATTTTGGGAATAAAGCTGCGCGCCATTACAGTGTCAAGAAAGTCGCTGATCACTGTTTTCTCATTAATCCTGAGAAGGTCGATGTTAAAATCACCAGCTATTATCACTTCCCCATTGAGATTATCCAGATGACAGAGAACTCCTTTAAATTCTTCAGTAAACGTGTGATCATTTGCTACCAATTCACTAGGGGGTCTATATATATTACCAATTGTAATTTCATAAAATCACAAGAGACCTCAATAAATTGACATTCTCTCGCAGATGCTGCATCATGAGGGCATAAATATTTATAGGTATAGTCATCTCGCAGATGAATTAATAGACCACCATGTTAACTACAGATTTTACCTTGTGACAATGTGCGAAACCCGCTTAACTGAAATTGAGATAGATCGGAGTCTGCAGAGAGCCAACTTTCCTGAATACATATTGCGCTTATTTCAACACCTGTATGACACAATTCTTCCACGAATATTTTGAGTTCGTCAAATTTGGCCGACAGCGACCCACAATTCAAACTAATAACAACCAAATTATCGGTACCAGCCATTTGCTTTGCCGATTCTTCATTGTCAAAATAAGGAGACGGCTGGATAAATTCTGGTTCTCCAATTTCACTGTCCACTATGTCGCCATATTGCGTTATATTTAAAATTTCTGTTAATGAATTTCTGCAAGAACCCCCATATAATCTCAGAGTGTCTTCTTCTATACTGTTATAGCTTACGCCTGACATAACTTCTCATTGATAATATTAATATGAGCCATGAGGCTGTTGTTGTACTCGTGGTGTACAATAGAATAGATACAGTGATACCTAACAAACAATAACACAAGGTAAAGCAAAGGCTAGAAACAAAACATAACTTATACACAGTATCTCACGTGTTAGTGCCCACGTCTCTGGGCAATTTAACGCGAAGATCCAAAACGCGGCAGGGACAGTTTGAAGTGTTAAACGAAATTAAATCAAAGCGCTACCAAGCACAAATTTACACCGAGCAGAACTACGATTTCAGTACTAAACGCGCACCTGCGTCACCGTCACAAAACATGAGTTAAAGTCTCATTGGAAAACGTGACACGTGAACGACTCATAACTGCTGGTTACCTCAACGCAATTACCTCACACCTTAGCCATTAGCCGCGGTCAAGACCACGAGGGCTAAGGCTAACTACTCCGTAGTTTAATTTGGTGACTTGGTATTTCACAAGCTACGGAGAACACCAGTAAACAGCTCACACACGCTCAATGTTTGGGGCGCGCAGCAGGCTATCCAGGCCACACACTACTGAATTAATCAGAGCAAGCCTCCCGTGGTGGGACATGGCCGAGATCGAGAGAAACAGACAATTAGTTCACAATTTAGGTAATACGAACACTTCGCTGCAATTGAAACACTCGTGAGACCGGTTTACCGCACTTGGCCTACATTTAACCTATAACTCAAGGGTTTCATGCAAGGTGATTCAATACCACTAGCAATGTTGCGTTTGGACACTTGTGTCACAAGATTTAGTGGCTTGTTCATTACACATTCAAGGAAATACATCACGCACAAGGTCAATAAAAACTGGTCGACATATTGACTCAGGACAGAAAAAACATTCGGCCACATTATTAACTCTCTGGCAAGTGAGTCGGGGCCTAGATTGGTGAGCTTACAGGGAAACCGTCGTACAGCATACGGTATTGACAATTAGAAAGGAATGGAATGGAATGTTGGTGTTTTAGGCCACTTTTGTGCACATACAGGCTAAATTGGGCCAAGGAACCTCCCGAGTCGATGAAGGATGAAGGAATGAAACATGCCCCAGATTAGGTGCCCGAGCCCGGATTCGAACCCAGGACCTATTGATCTGCGGTCTAGTGCGCTAACCACTACACCAGGGAGGCCCCCCAATTAGAAAGGAAACAAATGTATAATAATTAAATAAATAAATAAATAATGTCTCCAAATACTAGCAGTTCCAAAACAAGAAGAGAAACGAACTCTCGGTTCCGTGCACATTACCACAAGCCACATGTTTCAATTCTTCATGCAAATAGAAGATCGGAGTGCATTGAAAGGGCATAGAGGCGAGGGTTGGAGCAGAGGGGGCCAGCCAGCGTAGCTTTATGTTAAGGGTGGAGGTGGGGAGGGGGGGGGGGGGTAGATACCATGCTTCTTTGAATTTTGCATACCATTCGCCATCGCGCATTTGTACTTTCACACTAAACGTTTGCATAATTACAACTTGGGATTATTATAGAACAGTATAACCGTCCACAATGCATGTATAGATATATAGGAATACGTGCCTCACACCAGTGTCTCCATTGCTGACTCGATGAGCCGGAAGCCGTCTTGTCCCAGCTGAGCTTTACGGCCGGACACCGTCAGGAATATAGCCGTGTTGACCAGGTTTTGACGTCTCATCAAGTAACGAACGTGTCGCCCAGCTCCGTGCGCGCCATCGTCCTGCCAGCCTTCAATCCATTTGTCTGGTGCGTGTTGATCGCTGAACCGGAATACAGCGATCACATGGGGCGCCTCTTGTCGTGCGGGATCCAACAGCAGAGATGTGTAGGCCTTCCGGACGTCCCCGATGCTCTAAGCTGCCACATGTGCGGCAGTGATGGAAGCACCCATGGAGGAGACCGTACGACCCTGCTTGAACGAAGGTTTGTCCTTGCCGATGGAGTCTTTTTGAGAGTGTGGCATATGGAGGATGTCTCTTGGACATGGCTTCGGTAGGGGATCCTTTTGTAGTTCATCGTTAATCCAAAGTTTGTCTTTGACCATTTTAACTTTCGTCAAGGACTGACCTGATTTCTTTAGCTCACTGAGCTTTTCTCCATGCTGCCGTCTTTTCTCCAAAATTGCAGTGGGGTATTGAGGGGTAATCCTTCCAGTGGTTCGGCCCTTAGGTAGGGTCTTGCCAAAGGCCAAGATGTTATCCGCCGACCTTTGTGTTGCAAATCGGACAACGATAGGCCTTGGCCGTCTTGTTGTGTGTGGAGCTGGTGGGGCGCCAATGCGGTGGGCACGGTCAATGTCAGGGACGGGGGGCTTAAATCCATTAGCCGACAGAAAATCCCCCACCTTGCTTTCACAATTTTCAGACCGATCTGGTAAAGTAGGTTCAGATATATCATGAAGAATGGCGTTATTTTTCATTGATCTAAATGTTAGGTTCTGGATTTGCTCTGCCAAGTGCTTTATCTGTTCGTTTTGGTTGATGACGATGCCTTTTAGAAGCGCCAACTCGCTTTTTAAGTCTTTATTCTGTTTTTTTATGGTGGCGATGCAACTCGAGTTCTCACCAACCACTTCAATCGTAAATAGGAGAATATCTTCCATAGCATTCAGCTCATCATCACTGTTTATGTCTTCTGATGGACTGTTTCCTGATGTATCAAGAGCATTTTTGACTGCGTTGGCCTGCGTTGCCAATGACGCGGGTATTCCTTTGTCTGCTTCCGTTCCGGTATTATCGCCCATGTTTTGAAAAGCGGGTGGTGTTTTCTGTTCAAAATTCAACTTTTTGCACTCTTTATCTGCGCTTAAGTGGCGAGGACGCTTCTTAGGCACCTTGGTCAACCACTTATCCATATATCCGTTTAGTTTCGTTTGAGATTGCTATAATGGATGTGTTTTATAAGTCCACTAGCCACTCGGTATTGCCTAAGCGACCGCCATCGTTGGCTGCCAATAGAGAATGATGTACTGGACTGTCTTGAGCTGTATTGTCTTGGACTGTCTTGAACTGTATTGGCCTGGACTGTCTTGAGCTTCATTGGCCTGGACTGTCTTGAGCTTCATTGGCATGGACTGTCTTGAGCTGTAATGGCTTGGACTATCTAGATTGGTTGGTTGGTTATTCAGGACGCTTTAACCACTTTTAGTCATATCGCGTCAATGAGAGAAGGAAGGATGAGTGGAGCCATGTCTCCTGGCGTAACCCCCTACTGTTTACGAAGGACATGGGATATTTATCCTGCGACCTCTCAGACATGGCCACAGCGGGGCTCGAACCACCGATCCACGTGCCGTTAGGCTCTCAGGTGGCCAGAGCACTCATTGCGAGCGCTCTAGCCCACTGAGCTGTCGCCCCGGCCCCGGACTATCTAGAACTTGATAGGGCCTGGAATGAAACGCCTTAAATTTAAATTTATTTCACACATTTCCTTTAGGGTAACAATTGTGGCTATCACATTTTAGGCGGCAAACGTGCCCAACCAATAAACGTTTGGACAGTCCCTATTGATGGGATACATTGCACCTCACGCCGAGCGGAAACTCACAAGAAGTTCAATACCGAGTAACAATACCGAGTAACCATCTTTAATCACGTAACTCACTATTAGTGTTTCGGTTTTATGAATGCGACATAAATTAAACAGGTTGGCATCAGGTGCAGATCACCCGTCCTGGAATTCGGACCGACAAACACGTCATCCCCGCCTTCCAATGACAATAGACCGATCCATACTCCGACACTAAGCCCCGCCCACGCTTGAGTCCTTTTTCCTTAATCGTGAGTATGAAATTGACAATCATAGCTAATAGTAGGTACAGGTAGCATGTAGCAGTACTCATCGCTGCAACCGAGAAGAAAGTGACATGTTGCTTCGTTTGTCCGACATAAAGCACGTGGAAGACCATTTTTCACCACATAATTGGATGAAAGCGACATTGACGTTAATGAATGATTGACAGCCTGGATCGGTCTATTGATGGCAATGCAAAGAACAGGCCAAGCCTCCATATCGCTAAGTGCAATGGACGAGCCTAGAGGGGCATGATTCACGGTCACTGCAGGGTGCAGGCCCTAATGTTTATGGCCCACTGATCAGTACTTATGTACCCGAGCTTTACACAAACGCGCTTCTAAAAAAGGAAATGTGTGTGGGGGGGGGGGGGGGTACTTGCTATTATTATTATGAGTTTAATATCATGACGCGTGCAACGTGTAGTCTTCGATGGTCTTTTGTTTCCAATGGCTTAAAAAAAATATAGCACCTTAATAGACGTTCTTTGGCTCTTCCTTGTGGAGTCCTGGTCTTAGTCTAGCTTGCATTGGCCCACGCAATTGTTACGATACGTAATTGAGTGGGCCATTAATCGGTTAGATGACATGGATGGATTTGTGTTTTTGGGATATAATACCACTAGATTAGAGAGAGACAACACAAACGCCGGCACGATGGGGTGACAAGATGAAACGACCTCCAACACTGGAATTGCTACTAATGTTAAGTTTCTTTTCTTTTTCTCTTATGGATATAGTGAAACTGCGAAATTTAAGACAGTACTTTATCCTTTATGAAAACAGTATATTCTTCTTGTCATTACCTTGTAATTAATGTGCTACTAGTACTACATCAACTGCTAACGGTGAGATATAGATCGATGCTGCATATAAGGCAGAGGAACTGGCGGTGAATCAAATCTATATATGCAACATATTATATACTTTTTAGTTCAATTATTTATACGATACGCCATCAACCAAATTTTTTTGTTTTCATCATGTAGTGCAGAACTTGTATTAATGTTGCTGAGCAGTACAGCTATCGTATTAATCAAAATTAATCCCCAATTAACGGTTTTCAAAGTGGTACAAACATTAGATATTTGCTGTGCCAATGTATCTAGAGGAAGCAATTTTGTATTCAAGTTTTCAGTAGAGCATATGACTGTAATGATAATACATACCATATATTAATATGCCTGATGAAATAACATTCGCCAGTATGAATGTAAGAGGACTAGCTGACCATTTAAGAGAGCTAATGTTTTTAATGTTTGGTTGCGTGATAAGCGCTACTCAATATATTGTCTACAAGATGTACATTGCAATGATAACTTAGTGGATAAATTTCGACAAGATTGGGGGTATGATATGGTTATCACTACTTATAGGAATAATGCCAGAGGAACGGCTATTTTGTTTAATAGGGGTTTTGAGTATAATATAAAAGAAAAAGTTATTGACGAGAGTGGAAACTACATAGCTCTTGATGTTAACATTGAGGGTACAGATACTACGTTGGTAGCTCTTTATGGCCCTAACTCAGATGACCCCAGTTTTTACCTAAAAATAAAGAGTATAATTGAAAATTTTCAAAATGTCACTATATTGCTTGCTGGGGAATGGAATCTGGTTCAGAATTTTGAAAAAGATACTAAAGGCTATTTAAGACAAAATAATGTGCAAGCTACAAACATGGTGAAAAACATATGTGAGGAGTTTGAACTAAGTGATCCCTGGCGGATATCAAAATCTCATACGAAAAGGTTTACCTGGACCAGTTCGGCTAAACCTAAGAAACATGCCAGACTAGATTTTTTTTTAGTATCACAGGATTTAATATCAAAATTAGATAAATCTGAGATAGATATTATGTATAAATCTGATCACTCTCTGATCCTTTTAAAACTAAAATTATAGATAATTTGAGAGGAAGAAGCTATTGGAAGCTAAATATTTCGCTGCTAGACGACCCTGATTATAAATTGCTTATAAGAGAAAAAAATAAACGAAACCGCTGGAAGATATGCGCTTCCAGGACAATCTCTGAATGATGCAAATATCACCTTTCATGTTAATGATCAGCTCTTCTTTGAAGTACTTAAATTAGAACTAAGAGGAACAACTATTTCTTTCTCAGTTTATTCTAAAAAACTTACAAACAAGACGAAAAAGTCACTAGAGAAAGAAATAAAAAAAATGGAAGCTGATATTGAAAATTGTAATATCGACAGACTTGAACAATTCAGAGATGAATTATATTAATTACGAAGCAAAAAAAAAAGGATTATTAACTAGGACCAGAGTTAAACTATATGAGGAGGGAGAAAAGCCGACGAAATATTTCTGTAGTTTAGAGAAGTTTCATTATGTGACTAAGTTAATCAGAAAATTAAATGTAGATGGCAAGGAGCTCACAGAGCCACAAGATATATTAGAAGAGCAAAAACGCTTTTATTGTCGATTATATTCTTCAACACGGGATAAGTGTCGAGGCTCTATAGAAACTTTTCTGGATAGTTCTAATATAAAACCCCTATATGATATAGAAAGGGAAGCTTGTAACAAGGATATCACACAAAAAGAATTACATAATATCCTCTTAAATACTAAACCTGGAAAAACTCCAGGTCTGGACGGATATCCTTTCGAGTTTTACAAATGTTTTTGGGGAGAGTTAGGCCATTTCTTGTACCGAAGTTTACAGTATGGGATTAACAACAATTCCCTCTCTAAAATGCAGAACCAGGGTTTAATAACTTGTATTCCGAAACCGGAAAAAGATAGAAGTTACATGCGAAACTGGAGACCTATAACTCTTTTAGATACTGACTATAAACTCCTTTCTGGGGCAATAGCAGCTAGATTACGGATAACGCTCCCTAGTATTATTAGTTCCACACAAACTGTTTTTTTGAAAAATAGATACATTGGGGAAAATACAGGATTAATTGATATGATGGAATATCTTATACAGGCAAACCGACCAGGTCTAATACTTTTAGTGGATTTTGAAATAGCTTTTGACTCGCTAGATTGGGATTATCTCATAAATACATTAAAAGCGTACCATATGTTATATATATTCAAATAGTATAAAACAATTCTGAAAGTTGAGTAACTAACAACGGTAGTATATCCACTTTTTTTAAACTGAGCAGAGGCTGTCGTCAAGGAGACCCAGTATCACCATATTTATTTATTTTGGCAAAAGAACCATTAGCACAATATATAAAGCAAAATAAAGATATTAAAGGCATTACAATTGGAAATGACTACTATGTACTCGGGCAATATGCAGATGGTACATTTTTACTCCTAAACGGAGAGGAGTCTTCTTTAAGAGCTGCACTAAAAGCATTTAGACTTTTTCAATTAGTCTCAGGCTTAAAGATTAACTTGGATAAAACACATGCTGTATGGATAGGAAATAAGGCTGGGTCAGTAGAACAGTTATGTCCGGAATATCATCTACATTGGACTGATAATTTTAAGCTTCTAGGAATATATTTCAATGCAGAATTAAAGCGAATGGTCGAAATAAACTTCGAGGCAAAAGAGGTAGAAATTTATCAAATATTAAGAAGGTATAAATCCAAAGCGCTATCGCTCATAGGTAAGGTCACTGTAATTAAGACTCATTGGTCGGTTAGTTATGGCTGCTCGGGCGTGGGAGTGAACTTTCTCGCTCTGTCCATCCGACTGCCGATCAGATAACTGTGCGAGCATTTCGAATGATTTGAACATCCAGAGATAATTATGAACAACTATAGAACCGGATGAACACAAAAATAGCTCTCAACTGATAACCTTGGGCGTGAAATACCCAAATTATATGAAGATTGGCGAACATTTCCAACTGGTCGATTCTCCCCTTGCGTGAATTGGGCCTGCATGTGCCACTTCAGGGACCGTCTCGGAATGAACTATGGGGCGGAGTAAGCGGCGTCGAAACAGCAGCGGAAAACCCCCAGAGCAGATCAGGGACAAGAAACAGAAGCTTTTGGCTTCTTGGTTGGAGTCTGAAGAGGAAGCACCATCTGATACCCCTGAATTATCGCCTATAGTGAACCAAGAGATGCCAAACACGTCTGATGATACCAAGAAGTCTCTGGACAACATACTGCAATTGGTGTCCGGTCTGCCTGGCATTAGGGAAAGTATCGCCGATGTGAAGAAAGAGTTGGGAGCGCTGAGAGAGCTGGGAGAACATAGAAGCCAAAGACTTGACTCGCTTGAAAAGGAAAACGCGTTGTTACGAGAACGCCTGACAGTAATAGAAAACAAGGATAGCTCAGCGAAGTTAGACATTCTCGTGGCCAGAAATAAGGATCTCGAAAAGCATATCACTGCGATGGAGATATACACCAGGCGCGAAAACCTGGTGTTCCATGGAATCCCGGAAGCCGCATGGGGCAAGGAGGATTGCGCAAAAGTCATTAAAGACCTCATCGCAACAAAACTATGCATCGAAGGAGCGGCTGACATGAGGATACAAGGCTGTCATGGGCTGGGACCCACGCCCAATGCCGGATCCCAGCGCAAGAGTTCAAGGCCGATAATTGCGCGCTTCGCTTTCTCTGAGGATCGTCAGCGCGTCTGGACAAGCAAGAAACATCTACGCGGATCCAAGCTATTCATCGATGAGGACCACCCAAAGCTGATCCAGGACCAGCGACGCAAGCTGCTTCCCATCATGAAGGCTGCAAGAACCGACGGCAAGCGTGCCTCGGTGATAGGGAACAAACTTCTAGTAGATGGGAAATCTTATGGGACGGACGCACTGGACACACTGCCGGAATCATGGTGTAAATATGTGAATCCGAGCGTAGATCACGGCTCACAGGCACACTTGCAGGTTGGTTCGTAATTAATCGTCACGAGTATCACCTATTGCATTGTTCAACCATTTTTGATTCTTGAGATTGTCCCCGGGTCGCCAACTGTGGTATTACGCTCTGTATTTGCATAATACGTTACTTTTGTTTCACTAATGTGCACGTCTATGTATGGTGTACGAAAGCTGCTCACATTCTGTCGGTTTCTACTCGATCTCTTAGCTGCCCCTCGCATGGCTCGATGAAGCTCAAACCAGATTAAAGGGGTGGTGCGGCGGTGCACTGACGTCCCAATGTAGGGTGCGTGTAATAAAAGGCCCAACAAGGCCGCTCAGTGTATAGGCCACAGCTCAAGCATTGTAGACGCGGTCATATTTGTCACCTGTTTTTTTTTCCACTGCCGATTATGTACATGGTCTGCACTGCGCGAGTTGTAAAATCGAGCACAGTGAGCTAGTGGTAACGCTGGCGCTGCGGATGTTTGCTCAGCTCAGCTCAGCTCACATCGTGTGTTATCTCATGCGCGTTTTATGTTACTTGGCTGTGCTCTGTGAGATGCAAGGTCACCTGAATGTTGTATGCTTAAAATCGGTATGCCGGATGCCTTGCGCCCGACAGTTGTTGCCATGTCTATGATTCTTTTTCCTATCTCTCACTGTCCTCTTTACTTTTACAGCGAGAGTGAAAACCTTCATATGCGTTACTTGGCTAAGTTGTGCAAGGGTATATTTGGATATATTATTACACTTGTGGTTGTATTTATAATATCACGTGACCATGGCGTTGCTGCTCGAAGTTACCGCCTTTAATACCAGGGGGCTCAGAGATACCATGAAGCGAAGATGTATCTTCAGACACTTTCACATCTATTTCAGGGATTCTTTCATATTCTTGCAAGAAACACATAGCACAGAGAGTGACGAAAATGCATGGAGGCAAGAATGGGGAGGAGATATAGATATAGAGTGAAAGCAGAGGTGTCTGTATCCTGATTCCCAACTCTCTGGATTGCACGTTAATTGATCATACGCGCGATAAAGACGGACGTTATCTTATACTCCACTATAATATGGATGAGAATGAATATGTTCTGGCTAATATTTACGCCCCCACAAAGAACAATATCTCCAAACAATGTCTCTTCCTGGAAGAATTCAGCAGTCAGTTGCGTAAGTTTCTGGGTATGTCACTTATAATAGGAGGCGATTTCAATGTAACTTTAAATCCAAAGCTGGACAAGAAAGGTGGAGTTGAGGAAAGCCATTCTCGATATCGGGAAAATCTATTTGAATTCTTAAATGAGTACGAGTTGTCAGATATCTGGAGAAATCAGCACACCGGTGTCAGGCAATATACTTGGTGCTCTCCAAAAGGAGCTATCAAAAGTAGGCTGGACTTTTTTCTCGTCTCCGACTTTCTGTCGCCTTTTGTGAAAGGCACTCGTATTGAAACCGCTATTATGTCTGACCATAGGTTAATCAATTACCGCTTACAGGGCGGTCTGCCGCAAAAAAAGGGACCGGGATTCTGGAAGTTTAATTCTAGTCTTTTAGGACAGAAAACATATGTCTCAGAAATGAATGAGCTCTTAATGGTTGCTACGAAGAAATACGCCGATGTTGAAGATAAAGGTTTAAAATGGGACATGATTAAATGTGAGATTAGAAGTCACACATTAGCTTTTTCTAAGTCTCGAGCTAAAAGGCTCAGAAATCGCGAGACAGTGTTGCTGCGCGAGGTAAATGTACTTGAGTCCAGCTCAGATGCCGACAACTCCGCTACAGATGTTGAGCATCTGTGTTCTTTAAAAACTGAGCTAGAAGAAATAGCTAAAAAGCGAACGAAAGGAGCCCTTGTCATGTCAAAAGCCAACTGGGCGGAACATGGCGAAAAATCTTCCAAATACTTCCTGGGCCTATGTCGGAGAAATTATAGGAATAAGTGTGTGACCAAACTTAAGCTTGAGAACGGGAAAGCCATAACCAACCCTGTTGGAATACTAAAAGAGGAATTTACCGTCTTCCAGGCGTTGTACACCTCTCGACGGGTAAATTTGTCGCAAGCCAAATATGAGCCGCTCAAATCTTTATTTTTAGAAAACCCTGATATTCCCAAACTAAACCCAGAAAACCCGTCAGCTCTGGAGGGACGACTCACCAGCGCTGAATGCGGCACAGCGTTGCAGGATTGCAAACCTAACAAAAGCCCTGGGACGGACGGTCTAACATACGAGTTCTACAAGTTTTTTTGGCGGTACATATCAGCATTCGTAACGGATGGTCTAAATTACGCGTTTGATAACGGGAGACTCTCCACGGAACAAAAGCGTGGGCTCATCTCCCTCTTACCAAAGAAAGACAAAGATCGGACGTTATTAAAAAATTGGAGACCAATTTCTCTTCTCAACTCAGATTACAAGATCGGGGCTAAAGCCATAGCCAAGAGACTTCAGACCCACCTCCCCTCTCTCGTGAGTCCCGATCAAACTGGTTATATCAAAGGGAGATATATTGGGGAAAACATCAGGCAGATAACTGACATAATGAATATCACGAGCTTAAGGCGAATACCGGGTCTCATTCTCCTAATTGACTTTGAAAAGGCATTCGACTCCATAGAATGGCCTTATATAGACGAAGCTTTATGTTCTTTCAACTTTGGTGGTAATTTCCGCAAGTATGTAAGAACTCTTTATGGAGATAGCATTAGTAGTGTATTGAATAACGGATTTATTTCAGACTGGTTCACACTTGACAGAAGTGTCCGACAAGGTTGTCCTCTCGCGCCCTTTTTATTCGTCTTAACTGTAGAGTTATTAGCTATTGCCATACGGAGGGACAAACAAATTAAGGGTATAAACTGTGGTTCCATAACCTCGAAACTCGCACAACTCGCAGACGACACTACCTGCGTTCTAGCGGATGTGGACTCAGCGAAAAGACTATTCACCCTTCTAAACCATTATGCACAGTTATCTGGTCTACGCTGTAATCTAGATAAGACCGAGGCTATTTGGATAGGGGCCAATTCTGGCAAACCGCCTGGAGATCTTCCAGTTAGATGGTCGTCAGCGAACAACTTCAGCACGTTAGGTATTAAAGTTGCATGTGGAGTTCTTTCCCGCCAAAACTAAGCCTAGGCGAAATTTATATCAAAATTTGCAGAAAACTCGATTGTTTTATTCTATAAATTCAGAAACCTGATAAACATCGCCGTTTTTGCTGTGGTGTGGCAAACGTGTCTATCCCGGGACACCACAGAACTCGGTCGCGGCACTGCTACTTATATCAAAGCATCGCGAAGCACACAAACTGATGACGTTTACCACTAAAATGAAAACTTGTGGTAACTTGATTTCACGGACAAGGCTAAGAGACACTATTTGGCAGTCTGGTATGGGTGGAGTATAGATAAAAGAAGTTTTGAATGATTCAAGGACTGATTCTTATATGTATTTTGACCTCATTAGTTTTGGCGGGGAAGAGCTCGACATGCAACTTTAAGCTTAGCCCAGATGAAGTTGAAATGGCTCATCTGAATTTAGGAACACAAGTGGACAAACTAAAGAAATGCTTGAATATGTGAAAAATGCGGAATCTCACACTTATTGGACGGATCTTGATTGTTAAAACGCTTGCCATTCCTAAGCTCGTTTATGTATTGTCAAATATGCATGTCCCGCCTACCATTGTAAAAAACATTCAAAGTCTGGTTAATTGGTTTGTGTGGAAAAACGCAAGGCCAAAGGTCAAGCTTGATATATTATCGCAACCAATTAATAAAGGAGGCATGAAAATGCCCATCCTGGAAGTAAAGTTAGCATCTCTTCAACTGGGTTATGTCAAGAAATTGTATAACGGGGACGCTAACGTTTGGAAGGAATGCCTTCAAGCATACTTCCCCCAGATGGGTATACAAGACCTGTTCAATACTAGATGCTGCATACCCGACATGTATTTAGAATCTGTACCTTTATTTTATAAAGATATTCTATCAGCATGGGCGAAGCTTAAAGCTCACTTTGTGCCAGAGAATATTCCGGAAATTCGACAAGAAGTACTGTGGTTTAATCCGTTCATACAGATTGGCAACGAGTCGGTCCTCTACGGCAAGTGGTATAAATGTGGCATTGTTAAAATTAATGACATAGTTGGAAATGACAATTGTTTTTTGTCCGATGAACTGGTAGAGAAATATGGGGTACATTTACACTTTCTGGAGTATTATAGTATTAGACAAGCAATTCCTCGTGGCTGGAGAACACGCCTGCAAAATAGAAATTGTCTCCAGTCCTTGCACCATTTGGATCTGTTATCTCTTTCGTGTAAATCTCTCTACGATATACTTTCTTCTCGCCCATTAAGTTGTGTACAGATGAACAAGTGGCTTGATGTATTTTCGTTCCACGAATAAGATTGGGGCAAAATATGTTCCCTGCCTTTTAAATGTACCTTTGAAACCAAACTACAATCCTTTCAATATTCAATCCTTTACAGGTTTGCTCCCCACAACAAATATCTAAACACAGTTGGGCTGGCGGAGAGTGGTTTGTGTGATTCATGCTCAGAGGTAGATACACTCATTCACAAATTCAGCGACTGTATCGCAGTACGTAGATTCTGGAATGCCCTCACAGAGTGGTGGCACCTAGCCACATCTGATACAGTAGCTGCTTCTACTAAGACTTTACTAGTCCCGAAGCTTATTCATGTTCTTTCAGTTTTACCTATAACGAATAAAAATGAAGGGAAACTTCAGTGAATGATAAATGGTTTTCTATGGGATGGTAAACGGGCTAAAATATCCTCTTATATTATCGCAGGAATATTCAAACGGGGGGTTAAAATGCACCCATGTTCCTAGTTTAATTAAAGCGTTAAAAGCTGTTTGGGTAAATAGAATGCATAATTCATGTAAAGACCCCTGCTGGTTAACACTTGCGAGATACATTTTAGTCGAAAAAAACGTGGAACTCATTTGGAGACTAGACCAATTGTCATTGCGAACCTACTTAAAAGATATTAAGAGCACCTTCTGGAAAGAAGTATTGTATGTCTGGAGTATTTTTCAGAAAAAGATATATATACCAGGCAATGAATTAAATTACACCTTCTAGAATGCCGGGTACATGAAAAATCCTAATCTGCAAAAATTGAAACAGATATTGATACAAAATAAATGTGTACTGATTCAAGATCTCCTTGTAACGAATAAATTTATTTCGTATGACAATTTTAAAGCAAAATATAATTCTACTATTAATTATTTAGACAACCTCTATCTAGTAAGAGTAGTAAAAGAACATTGATCACTAGAAAACATTTGTAGTAATAGCCGAGGGGTAAAAACGGATCCATTAAATGGCTTTTATATTAGCAAGAAAGCATGCAATTATGTTCATACGACTTTGATAGAGGATGGCTCGCTGATGACGAAGAGAAAACTGAGATGGAATAACATATTAAAAGTAGATGATTTAAATGTTAACTGGACGGAAATCTATACTAGAACATTTAAAACTACATCAGATAGGAAATATAATGCGTTTCAATATAAAATTTTGCAACTAATATTGCTCACAAATCACGAGCTATATCTATGGGGTATAACTGAGACGGATCTTTGCTCTTTGTGTAAAACTGAAACGGAAACAATAGAACATTTATTTTGGTCATGTGGGAAAACCCGGATGCTTTGGCAGCAAGTGAAATATTGTTTATTGCCCTTTTTAGATATTACAAGCTATCTATCGATGGGGGTGTGCTGCTCGTTTATCGTGTACTGTATACTGTCTGTTCTGTGCCTTGATGAAATAAAAGTTTATATTTAAAAGAAAAAGCCCTCCAACACTGGCGTATTTCCCCGCACATACGCACTGACGTGTGTTTCACTTGTCGTGGGTTTATTCCTTCCCTTCAGCAGCCGGAGGGTCCAGACGACGCCCGGCGATTGGCTCGTCCGGTTGGCTGGGTTCCAGCTCATTCCGCCCGAGGGTTGCACTGTCGGGTGACGGGGAGGGGGCAGGGGCGTTGAGAGATGAACTACCCAGGCGGAAGGACGGGGCTGGATGGATGACGCCCCAAGCGTCTAAACGTTGCCCGGGAGATCTTGTGGTCTCCCCACCCAGACAGACCGCTGCTGTCAAAGGGGGTTAGAATTCGAGATTCTTGAAAACCGTCAAATTAATTCCTGCCGCCAAGGTGCTATTTTCTTATATAAATTATAAGAGTCTTTTGTCATTCAAGTAACAACTACTACATTTTCTAGTTTTAAATAGGGGTAACCAAGAGCGAGACTCTTGGTAAGTGCGTTATAAACCGCAAGGTGGCTCCCCGAATTCTTTTCTATCCGCGGTGCTGTCGTTTTCCCATCGATTTGGGTACGTCCGCTGTGGCAGCCGCGATTGCCAATATCTTCAAGAAGTTGCCGGCACCAAAGAAATAACATGCCTCCTAGCGGAGAGTGTGGGAGGCAGAGAGTGCTTGTGGAACTTGTTCGCCTCTTATGGTCGATGGCAGTGCGCTGGAGCTTCTCCAGGTGACGTCCAGTGACGTCACGTGACCTGCGAGCCGTGAGGGAGACAACGCTTCTCAGCGCGACTTGACGCGTGCAGACGGGAAGTGGGGCCTCCCAGCCTCAAGTACCAGCTTCGTGGTTGGGGTCACGGTCCAAGCGTGGCAGTATGTGTGGTGGATAAGCTGGTGGTAGTGAAGCAGTTCCCGCTCTGCCCTCTGCCTCTACCCTTTAAGGTAGTCTCATGCCAAATTCATGCCTTCGCCAAAATGATCGTCATATCACGTCATACCGCTTCATACCGCGTCATACGGCGTCATATCACGTCATACCGCGTGATACCGCGTCATACGGCGTCATAACACGTCATACCGCGTCATACCGCGTCATAGTACCGCGTCATATCACGTCATACCGCGTCATACGGCGTCATATTACGTCATACCGCGTCATACCGCGTCATAGTACCGCGTCATATCACGTCATACCGCGTCATACCGCGTAATACCGCGTCATACCGCGTCATACCGCGTCATAGTACCGCGTCATATTACGTCATACGGCGTCATACGGCGTCATATCACGCCATACCGCGTCATACCGCGTCATACCGCGTCATACCGCGTCATACCGCGTCATACCGCGTCATACCGCGTCATACCGCGTCATACCTCGTCATTCCGCGTCATACCGCGTGTGCGTGAATCTTTGTGTTAGAAAACGTCCGAAACGTTATGTCGATGGTCGATGCCGCGTCTCCTACACATGACACCTTGGCGATCGGGAACCAGTCTTTTCCTTCCTTTTTTCTTCCTCATTGATTGTATCCTTCTTTCTTTTCTCACCCTAGTTAGGCTTCCCAGAGGCACACATTTGCATGTATTCTACTTTGTTGTAAATCTCTGGACATAAATAACGTTTTGCTATATCGTCTTGACCAGTCACCAATTACAAACCCTAGGCGCATTATTGCTTCGTAAACTGAAGATATGGCCTTCCTGGTATGAACCCTTTACCCAGATATCAAGGGCCACAAGACGACGGCCTGTGTACATTTTAACTATCGTCTGATTTATTGATATTGATGATGTGATGAACACGTACGACATTCCGACTCCTCTAATACGGCAGCAAAGTTACCATTTAGGACGTGATTTATCCGCTAGTGATTAAATGTTTAGATTACCTCACAGAATGATCAGTTAGTAAGCTCTTTAAATTTATAATCTATGCAGATGATACAGCTTTATTAGGCACAGTAAACCCCGTGACACTGCCACCCATGCCACTGGATTACAATGCAACACTAAACAGGTAACCAGTAGCATAAACACATAGCTGTATGATAACAAACCGACATTAAACGCAGACAAGTGTAAGTTCATGATATTCCACACACCACAAAAGCAAGTGCAGATTTCTAGCCTTTTTATTGATAACAAGCCACCAGAGTGTTCAGAACATTTTAATATGCTAAGCATTGTTATGGATAAAAAATTAAAATGGCATACACATGTTGACAGCATTGCAGCGCACAGAAAGATTGTTGGTATTTTCAATAAACTAAAACATTCCTTACCAAAGAACATTCTTCAAACCATATACAACTCCCTCGTATTATCCCACTTGAACTACGGTATACTGACTTGGGGGTACCAAACAGACCGACTAAGTATGTTAAGTTTAACAAAAAAGTTACAAACAATGCTGTAAGGATTATGACATTAAGTAAATTCACTGCCTATATAGAATCATTATTAAAGTCTATTAAAACTGCGTGATGTTCACCAACTGCAACAGCTAAACGTCTTCTATGAAATGAGAAATAAACAGCTCCTCAAACTAATTCTATAATGTTCTTCTTATCCGTAATTGCGACGTACAAGTATAACCCTGGAACTTATCATGACTTTGCTACGAAATGTACTGAGACACAGTTTAGTTAGAATAATTAACAATGAACCCACCATTTGTCGGAAAAAATACATACATACTCTTCATTAAGGTTCTCATCTTTTAAATCATATGCTCAATAGCTACAGGCACGATTGTTTAATCCCGAATATTAAAATAACATACCGCACATTGTATTTCATATCTGACATTCAAACGTTTGTATCCGCAGTTTCATACTTATTCGTTTTATTTGTTTTCTCTTATAATTACCCTATATTAAGTTAACCGATTGAATAACATAGCTACCTTCATTAAATGCTCTTATTGTAAGGTTGGATCTAGTGCCAGCGACCAACAGGTCTTAACTAGAGTCCCCCCACCATGTGAATGAATCCGTTGTTTCTTGCCGTCTTTATGACACTTGTTATCTCTTATGTATTCACTAGGTTAAATAAACGATTATTGCCCTGACTTGACTTCAACGAAGCCAGATTAATACATGTCACCCTGTATAGGCAGGTAACTCCACAACATGTCAGCCTGTATAGGCAAGTACCTCACAACATGTCACCCTGTATAGGCAGGTAACTCCACAACAAGTCACCCTGTATAGGCAAGTACCTCACAACATGTCACCCTGTATAGGCAGGTAACTCCACAACATGTCACCCTGTATAGGCAAGTACCTCACAACATGTCACCCTGTATAGGCAGGTAACTCCACAACATGTCACCCTGTATAGGCAGGTAACTCCACAACATGTCACCCTGTATAGACAGGTAACTCCACAACATGTCACCCTGTATAGGCAGGTAACTCCACAACATGTCACCCTGTATAGGCAGGTAACTCCACAACATGTCACCCTGTATAGGCAGGTAACTCCACAACATGTCACCCTGTATAGGCAGGTAACTCCACAACATGTCACCCTGTATAGGCAGGTAACTCCACACCATGTCACCCTGTATAGACAGGTAACTCCACAACATCTCACCCTGTATAGGCAGGTAACTCCACAACATGTCACCCTGTATAGGCAGGTAACTCCACAACATGTCACCCTGTATAGGTAGGTAACTCCACAACATGTCACCCTGTATAGACGGGTAACTTCACAACATGTCACCCTGTAAAGGCGGGTAACTCCACAACATGTCACCCTGTATAGGCAGGTAACTCCACAACATGTCACCCTGTATAGGCAGGTAACTCCACAACATGTCACCCTGTATAGGCAGGTAACTCCACAACATGTCACCCTGTATAGGCAGGTAACTCTACAACATGTCACCCTGTATAGGCAGGTAACTCCACAACATGTCACCCTGTATAGGCAGGTAACTCCACAACATGTCACCCTGTATAGGCAGGTAACTCCACAATATGTCACCCTGTATAGGCAGGTAACTCCACAACATGTCACCCTGTATAGGCAGGTAACTCCACAACATGTCACCCTGTATAGGCAGGTAACTCCACAACATGTCAGCCTGTATAGGCAGGTAACTCCACAACATGTCACCCTGTATAGGCAGGTAACTCCACAACATGTCACCCTGTATAGGCAGGTAACTCCACAACATGTCACCCTGTATAGGCAGGTAACTCCACAACATGTCACCCTGTATAGGCAGGTAACTCCACAACATGTCACCCTGTATAGGCAGGTAACTCCACAACATGTCAGCCTGTATAGGCAGGTAACTCCACAACATGTCACCCTGTATAGGCAGGTAACTCCACAACATGTCACCCTGTATAGGCAGGTAACTCCACAACAGGTCACCCTGTATAGGCAGGTAACTCCACAACATGTCACCCTGTATAGGCAGGTAACTCCACAACATGTCACCCTGTATAGGCAGGTAACTCCACAACATGTCACCCTGTATAGACAGGTAACTCCACAACATGTCACCCTGTATAGGCAGGTAACTCCACAACATGTCACCCTGTATAGGCAGGTAACTCCACAACATGTCACCCTGTATAGACAGGTAACTCCACAACATGTCACCCTGTATAGGCAGGTAACTCCACAACATGTCACCCTGTATAGGCAGGTAACTCCACAACATGTCACCCTGTATAGGCAGGTAACTCCACAACATGTCACCCTGTATAGGCAGGTAACTCCACAACATGTCACCCTGTATAGACAGGTAACTCCACAACATGTCACCCTGTATAGGCAGGTAACTCCACAACATGTCACCCTGTATAGGCAGGTAACTCCACAACATGTCACCCTGTATAGGCAGGTAACTCCACAACATGTCACCCTGTATAGGCAGGTAACTCCACAACATGTCAGCCTGTATAGGCAGGTAACTCCACAACATGTCACCCTGTATAGGCAGGTAACTCCACAACATGTCACCCTGTATAGGCAGGTAACTCCACAACAGGTCACCCTGTATAGGCAGGTAACTCCACAACATGTCACCCTGTATAGGCAGGTAACTCCACAACATGTCACCCTGTATAGGCAGGTAACTCCACAACATGTCACCCTGTATAGACAGGTAACTCCACAACATGTCACCCTGTATAGGCAGGTAACTCCACAACATGTCACCCTGTATAGGCAGGTAACTCCACAACATGTCACCCTGTATAGACAGGTAACTCCACAACATGTCACCCTGTATAGGCAGGTAACTCCACAACATGTCACCCTGTATAGGCAGGTAACTCCACAACATGTCACCCTGTATAGGCAGGTAACTCCACAACATGTCACCCTGTATAGGCAGGTAACTCCACAACATGTCACCCTGTATAGACAGGTAACTCCACAACATGTCACCCTGTATAGGCAGGTAACTCCACAACATGTCACCCTGTATAGGCAGGTAACTCCACAACATGTCACCCTGTATAGGCAGGTAACTCCACAACATGTCACCCTGTATAGGCAGGTAACTCCACAACATGTCACCCTGTATAGGCAGGTAACTCCACAACATGTCACCCTGTATAGACAGGTAACTCCACAACATGTCACCCTATATAGGCAGGTAACTCCACAACATGTCACCCTGTATAGGCAGGTAACTCCACAACATGTCACCCTGTATAGGCAGGTAACTCCACAACATGTCACCCTGTATAGGCAGGTAACTCCACAACATGTCACCCTGTATAGGCAGGTAACTCCACAACATGTCACCCTGTATAGACAGGTAACTCCACAACATGTCACCCTGTATAGGCAGGTAACTCCACAACATGTCACCCTGTATAGGCAGGTAACTCCACAACATGTCACCCTGTATAGGCAGGTAACTCCACAACATGTCACCCTGTATAGGCAGGTAACTCCACAACATGTCACCCTGTATAGGCAGGTAACTCCACAACATGTCACCCTGTATAGACAGGTAACTCCACAACATGTCACCCTGTATAGGCTGGTAACTCCACAACATGTCACCCTGTATAGGCAGGTAACTCCACAACATGTCACCCTGTATAGGCAGGTAACTCCACAACATGTCACCCTGTATAGACAGGTAACTCCACAACATGTCACCCTGTATAGGCAGGTAACTCCACAACATGTCACCCTGTATAGGCAGGTAACTCCACAACATGTCACCCTGTATAGGCAGGTAACTCCACAACATGTCACCCTGTATAGGCAGGTAACTCCACAACATGCCACCCTGTATAGGCAGGTAACTCCACAACATGTCACCCTGTATAGGCAGGTAACTCCACAACATGTCACCCTGTATAGGCAGGTAACTCCACAACATGTCACCCTGTATAGACAGGTAACTCCACAACATGTCACCCTGTATAGACAGGTAACTCCACAACATGTCACCCTGTATAGGCAGGTAACTCCACAACATGTCACCCTGTATAGGCAGGTAACTCCACGTGTGCTTCATGGGCTTTATTTACATCCGATTTGTCAGCGGCTTATATATATATACTACTCACAATTTGCTAAGGATCACGTCTATGCAGGGATAGCTGAGTGTATAACAAGGGGACTGTGTAATTCTACTATAATACAAAGACGTTTAACCATACCATGCATGGTGGCACACGAGTAACAGATTGGACACAGATTGGACAAGGTTTATCAGTATTATAGTAGAATTACACATGTTATACGCTCAGATATCTCTGCATAGAGGGGATTCTTAGCAATGTAAAATATATATTACCACCTTGTTAACAAACCTTGTTCGGAGTGTTTGCCGCGTTATCAGTTGCTGCTGAGGGACTTTCTGATGACGGTCGGTTCGGTGCTGCAGGTTTGTCTAAAAACTCTTGATTGGGCGATCGCATTGCTTCGATCTCACAGCCTACCTTTGGCTATCACCGTTAGAGGGCGCGGTCAGGCAATTGTTATTTGTCAATCTGTGCCGAGTGTGACGGGACCGCGGTAGGGGAAGTGGGGGCTTAATCCGGTTGGTTGTAGATTCAGGACACTTTAACCACTTTTGGTCGGGGCTTAATCCGGACCGCTGATTGGTAAACTCCGTCTCAGAGGAGCGTATTGAGTAGGGTGGGGGTGTTGTGGTGTGGTCATTGTCCCGGGGGGAGGGGGGGGGGGCTTCATTGGAAAAAGCTTCATTGAAGAATGAGAGGAAACGGTCGAGTGTATATAATACGTCCAGCGTGTGGACGCCCACATCCAGCGTGTGGACGTCCACATCCAGCGTGTGGACGCCCACATCCAGTGTGCGGACGCCCACATCCAGCGTGTGGACGTCCACATCCAGCGTGTGGACGCCCACATCCAGTGTGCGGACGCCCACATCCAGCGTGTGGACGCCCACATCCAGCGTGTGGACGCCCACATCCAGCGTGTGGACGCCCACATCCAGCGTGTGGACGTCCACATCCAGCGTGTGGACGCCCACATCCAGTGTGCGGACGCCCACATCCAGCGTGTGGACGCCCACATCCAGCGTGTGGACGTCCGGTCGGAAGGACCGCACGGTTTGTAAGGATTATTCTAGGGTTATCTCACACGAGATTCGTGCCATGGGATGTACAATGTCCTTATGGCCCAGTGATGGTCTCAGTGACCAGAGTCTAAGACCATAACGCTCGGTGTTATCTACCCAAACGAGCAGGGTTACGCAATGAATCAAGGTCACACACGCCAACCCAACTGATTACTGAGTGGTACCCAAGGTGACCCTGGTGGGAGGAGGAATATGAATTTGGAAGGTAATCCTAATTGTTTATGTCCTCCATTACCCAGTTGATGAAGGTGTCATAGCCCAGGATCACGCCAGGCAGTCCATTAACACAGACCATCGTGCCCGAGTGGTTCAGACGATCAGCAGTCCTGCACCTGCCCTCCCGCGAGCCACCTCAACGACCCCCCCCCCCCTACACCGACCCCAGGTCACCTCCAGCCTCATTCAAGCACACTGCCTCAAACAACAGGCCAGACAACAGACACTATCAGCCTCCAACACTCCGCCACGATCCAACAAACTGCCCCTGACGTCCCTTCACCCCTGCCTCCAACCCCGCCCACCCCCCCCCCCCCCGCAGCTAACCTCTTGACCTCCTCCGCACGCCCTCGACTCCTCCCCGCCTCCTCCCTCACACATACACCAACGGCGCCTACCCAGTCGTCCCTATCCTCGAGGGAGTTCCATCAAATGGATTGGCAGGACTAGGGGACGCGCGCTTTGATCCAGTTTCCGGTCAAGCTATTCATGCCTGGCTGATTCGATCGTTCTCCGCCCTCACCCCCAACCTTTCTGCCGTATCCGATCACTTTCCACCCCCCCCCCCCCCCCACCGCACAGACTCCCATCGACCCGCGGGCGCGCTGGTCCCCGCAACGAGAAGGGAATTACCATGACAAGACGGGGTTAAATGACGCGTCCAGACTGCCAAGGTCCTTGTGAGTGAGGAGACAGCCATACGGGTCTTTCTGCCCTGGCCCGGTGGCCACTCCTTGCATGCCATGTCGGCTGCCTGTGAGCCTCGCCACCACGCCTCCCAGAGTAAATTACTACCGGGATACAGCGTCTGACAGAACACAGCCGCCGCCCTAGCTCACCTCTCGCTAACCGGATGAGAAATAGACCGATTCAGGCTGTCAATCATTTACTGTTGGTTTTATCCGATTCTGTGGTGAAAAAATGTCTTCCACGTCCGTAATGTCGGACAAACAAGTCGGACAAACAAAGCAGCATGTTACTTTCTTCTCAGTTTCGGAGATTAGTATTTCTCACTCGCAACTACCATCTGCTTTAATTGTCAATTTCATACTTACGATTAACAAGAAGGGACTCAGGCGTGGGCGAGGCTTAGTGTCGGAGTATGGAAAGGTCTATACAGGCGTGGGCGAGGTTTAGCGTCGGAGTATGGATCGGTCTATTCAGGCGTGGGCGAGGCTTAGTGTCGGAGTATGGATCGGTCTATTCAGGCGTGGGCGAGGCTTAGTGTCGGAGCATGGATCGGTCTATTCAGGCGTGGGCGAGGCTTAGTGTCGGAGTATGGATCGGTCTATTCAGGCGTGGGCGAGGCTTAGTGTCGGAGTATGAATCGGTCTATTCAGGCGTGGGCGAGGCTTAGTGTCGGAGTATGGATCGGTCTATTCAGGCGTGGGCGAGGCTTAGTGTCGGAGTATGAATCGGTCTATTCAGGCGTGGGCGAGGCTTAGTGTCGGAGTATGGATCGGTCTATTCAGGCGTGGGCGAGGCTTAGTGTCGCATGTATGGATAGGTCTATTCAGGCGTGGGCGAGGCTTAGTGTCGGAGTATGGATCGTTATATACAGGCGTGGGCGAGGTTTAGTGTCGGAGTATGGATCATTCTATTCAGGCGTGGGCGAGGCTTAATTTCGGAGTATGGATCGGTCTATTCAGGCGTGGGCGAGGCTTAGTGTCGGAGTATGGATCGGTCTATTCAGGCGTCGGCGAGGCTTAGTGTCGGAGTATGGATAGGTCTATTCAGGCGTGGGCGAGGCTTAGTGTCGGAGTATGGATCGGTCTATTCAGGCGTGGGCGAGGCTTAGTGTCGGAGCATGGATCGGTCTATTCAGGCGTGGGCGAGGCTTAGTGTCGGAGTATGGATCGGTCTATTCAGGCGTGGGCGAGGCTTAGTGTCGGAGTATGGATCGGTCTATTCAGACGTCGGCGAGGTTTAGCGTCGGAGTATGGATCGGTCTATTCAGGCGTGGGCGAGGCTTAGTGTCGGAGTATGGATCGGTCTATTCAGGCGTGGGCGAGGCTTAGTGTCGGAGCATGGATCGGTCTATTCAGGCGTGGGCGAGGCTTAGTGTCGGAGTATGGATCGGTCTATTCAGGCGTGGGCGAGGCTTAGTGTCGGAGTATGGATCGGTCTATTCAAGCGTGGGCGAGGCTTAGTGTCGGAGTATGGATCGGTCTATTCAGGCGTGGGCGAGGCTTAGTGTCGGAGTATGGATCGGTCTATTCAGGCGTGGGCGAGGCTTAGTGTCGGAGTATGGATCGGTCTATTCAGGCGTGGGCGAGGCTTAGTGTCGCATGTATGGATAGGTCTATTCAGGCGTGGGCGAGGCTTAGTGTCGGAGTATGGATCGTTATATACAGGCGTGGGCGAGGTTTAGTGTCGGAGTATGGATCATTCTATTCAGGCGTGGGCGAGGCTTAGTTTCGGAGTATGGATCGGTCTATTGAGGCGTGGGCGAGGCTTAGTGTCGGAGTATGGATAGGTCTATTCAGGCGTGGGCGAGGCTTAGTGTCGGAGTATGGATCGGTCTATTCAGGCGTGGGCGAGGTTTAGGGTCGGAGTATGGCTCGGGCTATTCAGGCGCGGGCGGGGCTTAGTGTCGGAGTATGGATCGGTCTATTCAGGCGTGGGCGAGGTTTATTGTCGGAGTATGGATCGGTCTATTCAGGCGTGGGCGAGGCTTAGTGTCGGAGTATGGATCGGTCTATTCAGGCGTGGGCGAGGCTTAGTGTCGGAGTATGGATCGGTCTATTCAGGCGTGGGCGAGGCTTAGTGTCGGAGCATGGATCGGTCTATTCAGGCGTGGGCGAGGTTTATTGTCGGAGTATGGATCGGTCTATTCAGGCGTGGGCGAGGCTTAGTGTCGGAGTATGGATCGGTCTATTCAGGCGTGGGCGAGGCTTAGTGTCGGAGTATGGATAGGTCTATTCAGGCGTGGGCGAGGCTTAGTGTCGGAGTATGGATCGGTCTATTCAGGCGTGGGCGAGGTTTAGGGTCGGAGTATGGATCGGTCTATTCAGGCGCGGGCGGGGCTTAGTGTCGGAGTATGGATCGGTCTATTCAGGCGTGGGCGAGGTTTATTGTCGGAGTATGGATCGGTCTATTCAGGCGTGGGCGAGGCTTAGTGTCGGAGTATGGATCGGTCTATTCAGGCGTGGGCGAGGCTTAGTGTCGGAGTATGGATCGGTCTATTCAGGCGTGGGCGAGGCTTAGTGTCGGAGCATGGATCGGTCTATTCAGGCGTGGGCGAGGTTTATTGTCGGAGTATGGATCGGTCTATTCAGGCGTGGGCGAGGCTTAGTGTCGGAGTATGGATCGGTCTATTCAGGCGTGGGCGAGGCTTAGTGTCGGAGTATGGATCGGTCTATTCAGGCGTGGGCGAGGCTTAGTGTCGGAGCATGGATCGGTCTATTCAGGCGTGGGCGAGGCTTAGTGTCGGAGTATGGATCGGTCTATTCAGGCGTGGGCGAGGCTTAGTGTCGGAGTATGGATCGGTCTATTCAGGCGTCGGCGAGGTTTAGCGTCGGAGTATGGATCGGTCTATTCAGGCGTGGGCGAGGCTTAGTGTCGGAGTATGGATCGGTCTATTCAGGCGTGGGCGAGGCTTAGTGTCGGAGCATGGATCGGTCTATTCAGGCGTGGGCGAGGCTTAGTGTCGGAGTATGGATCGGTCTATTCAGGCGTGGGCGAGGCTTAGTGTCGGAGTATGGATCGGTCTATTCAAGCGTGGGCGAGGCTTAGTGTCGGAGTATGGATCGGTCTATTCAGGCGTGGGCGAGGCTTAGTGTCGGAGCATGGATCGGTCTGTTCAGGCGTGGGCGAGGCTTAGTGTCGGAGTATGGATCGGTCTATTCAGGCGTGGGCGAGGCTTAGTGTCGCATGTATGCATAGGTCTATTCAGGCGTGGGCGAGGCTTAGTGTCGGAGTATGGATCGTTATATACAGGCGTGGGCGAGGTTTAGTGTCGGAGTATGGATCATTCTATTCAGGCGTGGGCGAGGCTTAGTTTCGGAGTATGGATCGGTCTATTCAGGCGTGGGCGAGGCTTAGTGTCGGAGTATGGATCGGTCTATTCAGGCGTGGGCGAGGTTTAGTGTCGGAGTATGGATCGGTCTATTCAGGCGCGGGCGGGGCTTAGTGTCGGAGTGTGGATCGGTCTATTCAGGCGTGGGCGAGGTTTATTGTCGGAGTATGGATCGGTCTATTCAGGCGAGGGCGAGGCTTAGTGTCGGAGTATGGATCGGTCTATTCAGGCGTGGGCGAGGCTTAGTGTCGGAGTATGGATTGGTCTATTCAGGCGTGGGTGAGGTTTAGTGTCGGAGTGTGGATCCGTCTATTCAGGCGTGGGAGAGGCTTAGTGACGGAGTCTGGATCGGTCTATTCAGGCGTGGGAGAGGTTTAGTGTCGGAGTATGAATCGGTCTATTCAGGCGTGGGCGAGGTTCAGTGTCGGAGTATGGATCGGTCTATTCAGGCGTGGGCGAGGCTTAGTGTCGGAGTATGGATCGGTCTATTCAGGCGTGGGCGAGGCTTAGTGTCGGAGTATGGATCGGTCTATTCAGGCGCTGGCGAGGCTTAGTGTCGGAGTATGGATCGGTCTATTCAGGCGTGGGCGAGGTTTAGTGTCGGAGTATGGATCGGTCTATTCAGGCGTGGGCGAGGCATAGTGTCGGAGTATGGATCGGTCTATTCAGGCGTGGGCGAGGCTTAGTGTCGGAGTATGGATAGGTCTATTCAGGCTTGGGCGAGGCTTAGTGTCGGAGCATGGATCGTAATATACAGGCGTGGGCGAGGTTTAGTGTCGGAGTATGGATCATTCTATTCAGGCGTGGGCGAGGCTTAGTTTCGGAGTATGGATCGGTCTATTGAGGCGTGGGCGAGGCTTAGTGTCGGAGTATGGATAGGTCTATTCAGGCGTGGGCGAGGCTTATTGTCGGAGTATGGATCGGTCTATTCAGGCGTGGGCGCGGTTTAGGGTCGGAGTATGGATCGGTCTATTCAGGCGCGGGCGGGGCTTAGTGTCGGAGTATGGATCGGTCTATTCAGGCGTGGGCGAGGTTTATTGTCGGAGTATGGATCGGTCTATTCAGGCGTGGGCGAGGCTTAGTGTCGGAGTATGGATCGGTCTATTCAGGCGTGGGCGAGGCTTAGTGTCGGAGTATGGATCGGTCTATTCAGGCGTGGGCGAGGCTTAGTGTCGGAGCATGGATCGGTCTATTCAGGCGTGGGCGAGGTTTATTGTCGGAGTATGGATCGGTCTATTCAGGCGTGGGCGAGGCTTAGTGTCGGAGTATGGATCGGTCTATTCAGGCGTGGGCGAGGCTTAGTGTCGGAGTATGGATAGGTCTATTCAGGCGTGGGCGAGGCTTAGTGTCGGAGTATGGATCGGTCTATTCAGGCGTGGGCGAGGTTTAGGGTCGGAGTATGGATCGGTCTATTCAGGCGCGGGCGGGGCTTAGTGTCGGAGTATGGATCGGTCTATTCAGGCGTGGGCGAGGTTTATTGTCGGAGTATGGATCGGTCTATTCAGGCGTGGGCGAGGCTTAGTGTCGGAGTATGGATCGGTCTATTCAGGCGTGGGCGAGGCTTAGTGTCGGAGTATGGATCGGTCTATTCAGGCGTGGGCGAGGCTTAGTGTCGGAGCATGGCTCGGTCTATTCAGGCGTGGGCGAGGTTTATTGTCGGAGTATGGATCGGTCTATTCAGGCGTGGGCGAGGCTTAGTGTCGGAGTATGGATCGGTCTATTCAGGCGTGGGCGAGGCTTAGTGTCGGAGTATGGATCGGTCTATTCAGGCGTGGGCGAGGCTTAGTGTCGGAGCATGGATCGGTCTATTCAGGCGTGGGCGAGGCTTAGTGTCGGAGTATGGATCGGTCTATTCAGGCGTGGGCGAGGCTTAGTGTCGGAGTATGGATCGGTCTATTCAAGCGTGGGCGAGGCTTAGTGTCGGAGTATGGATCGGTCTATTCAGGCGTGGGCGAGGCTTAGTGTCGGAGCATGGATCGGTCTGTTCAGGCGTGGGCGAGGCTTAGTGTCGGAGTATGAATCGGTCTATTCAGGCGTGGGCGAGGCTTAGTGTCGCATGTATGCATAGGTCTATTCAGGCGTGGGCGAGGCTTAGTGTCGGAGTATGGATCGTTATATACAGGCGTGGGCGAGGTTTAGTGTCGGAGTATGGATCATTCTATTCAGGCGTGGGCGAGGCTTAGTTTCGGAGTATGGATCGGTCTATTCAGGCGTGGGTGAGGCTTAGTGTCGGAGTATGGATCGGTCTATTCAGGCGTGGGCGAGGTTTAGTGTCGGAGTATGGATCGGTCTATTCAGGCGCGGGCGGGGCTTAGTGTCGGAGTGTGGATCGGTCTATTCAGGCGTGGGCAAGGTTTATTGTCGGAGTATGGATCGGTCTATTCAGGCGAGGGCGAGGCTTAGTGTCGGAGTATGGATCGGTCTATTCAGGCGTGGGCGAGGCTTAGTGTCGGAGTATGGATCGGTCTATTCAGGCGTGGGTGAGGTTTAGTGTCGGAGTGTGGATCCGTCTATTCAGGCGTGGGCGAGGCTTAGTGTCGGAGTATGGATCGGTCTATTCAGGTGTGGGCGAGGCTTAGTGTCGGAGTATGGATAGGTCTATTCAGGCTTGGGCGAGGCTTAGTGTCGGAGTATGGATCGGTCTATTCAGGCGTGGGCGAGGCTTAGTGTCGGAGTATGGATAGGTCTATTCAGGCTTGGGCGAGGCTTAGTGTCGGAGTATAAATCGGTCTATTCAGGCGTGTGCGAGGCTTAGTGTCGGAGTATGGATCGGTCTATTCAGGCGTGGGCGAGGCTTAGTCGGAGTATGGATCGGTCTATTCAGGCGTGGGCGAGGCTTAGTCGGAGTATCGATCGGTCTATTCAGGCGTGGGCGAGGCTTAGTGTCGGAGTATGGATCGGTCTATTCAGGCGTGGGCGAGGCTTAGTCGGAGTATGGATCGGTCTATTCAGGCGTGGGCGAGGCTTAGTCGGATTATGGATCGGTCTATTCAGGCGTGGGCGAAGCTTAGTGTCGGAGTATGGATCGGTCTATTCAGGCGTCGGCGAGGCTTAGTGTCGGAGTACGGATCGGTCTATTCAGGCGTGGGCGAGGCTTAGTGTCGGAGTATGGATCGGTCTATTCAGGCGTGGGCGAGGCTTAGTGTCGGAGCATGGATCGGTCTATTCAGGCGTGGGCGAGGCTTAGTGTCGGAGTATGGATCGGTCTATTCAGGCGTGGGCGAGGCTTAGTGTCGGAGTATGGATCGGTCTATTCAAGCGTGGGCGAGGCTTAGTGTCGGAGTATGGATCATTCTATTCAGGCGTGGGCGAGGCTTAGTTTCGGAGTATGGATCGGTCTATTCAAGCGTGGGCGAGGCTTAGTGTCGGAGTATGGATAGGTCTATTCAGGCGTGGGCGAGGCTTAGTGTCGGAGTATGGATCGGTCTATTCAGGCGTGGGCGAGGTTTAGTGTCGGAGTATGGATCGGTCTGTTCAGGCGCGGGCGGGGCTTAGTGTCGGAGTATGGATCGGTCTATTCAGGCGTGGGCAAGGTTTATTGTCGGAGTATGGATCGGTCTATTCAGGCGTGGGCGAGGCTTATTGTCGGAGTATGGATCGGTCTATTCAGGCGTGGGCGAGGCTTAGTGTCGGAGTATGGATCGGTCTATTCAGGCGTGGGCGAGGCTTAGTGTCGGAGTATGGATCGGTCTATTCAGGCGTGGGCGAGGTTTAGTGTCGGAGTGCGGATCCGTCTATTCAGTCGTGGGCGAGGCTTAGTGACGGAGTCTGGATCGGTCTATTCAGGCGTGGAAGAGGTTTAGTGTCGGAGTATGGATCGGTCTATTCAGGCGTGGGCGAGGCTCAGTGTCGGAGTATGGATCGGTCTATTCAGGCGTGGGCGAGGCTGAGTGTCGGAGTATGGATCGGTCTATTCAGGCGTGGGCGAGGCTTAGTGTCGGAGTATGGATCGGTCTATTCAAGCGTGGGCGAGGCTTAGTGTCGGAGTATGGATCGGTCTATTCAGGCGTGGGCGAGGTTTAGTGTCGGAGTATGGATCGGTCTATTCAGGCGTGGGCGAGGCTTAGTGTCGGAGTATAGATCGGTCTATTCAGGTGTGGGCGAGGCTTAGTGTCGGAGTATGGATAGGTCTATTCAGGCTTGGGCGAGGCTTAGTGTCGGAGTATGGATCGGTCTATTCAGGCGTGGGCGAGGCTTAGTGTCGGAGTATGGATAGGTCTATTCAGGCTTGGGCGAGGCTTAGTGTCGGAGTATGGATCGGTCTATTCAGGCGTGTGCGAAGCTTAGTGTCGGAGTATGGATCGGTCTATTCAGGCGTGGGCGAGGCTTAGTCGGAGTATGGATCGGTCTATTCAGGCGTGGGCGAGGCTTAGTGTCGGAGTATGGATCGGTCTATTCAGGCGTGGCGAGGCTTAGTGTCGGAGTATGGGTCGGTCTATTCAGGCGTCGGCGAGGCTTAGTGTCGGAGTATGGATCCGTCTATTCAGGTGTGGGCGAGGCTTAGTGTCGGAGTATGGATCGGTCTATTCAGGCGTGGGCGAGGTTTAGTTTCGGAGTATGGATCGGTCTATTCAGGCGTGGGCGAGGTTTAGTGTCGGATTATGGATCGGTCTATTCAGGCGTGGGCGAAGCTTAGTGTCGGAGTATGGATCGGTCTATTCAAGCGTGGGCGAGGCTTAGTGTCGGAGTATGGATAAGTCTATTCAGGCTTGGGCGAGGCTTAGTGTCGGAGTATGGATCGATCTATTCAGGCGTGGGCGAGGCTTAGTGTCGGAGTATGGATCGGTCTATTCAGGCGTGGGCGAGGCTTAGTATCGGAGTATGGATAGGTCTATTCAGGCGTGGGCGAGGCTTAGTGTCGGAGTATGGATCGGTCTATTCAGGCGTGGGCGAGGCTTAGTGTCGGATTATGGATCGGTCTATTCAGGCGTGGGCGAGGCTTAGTGTCGGAGTATGGATCGGTCTATTCAGGCGTGGGCGAGGCTTAGTGTCGGAGTATGGATCGGTCTATTCAGGCGTGGGCGAGGCTTAGTGTCGGAGTATAGATCGGTCTATTCAGGCGTGGGCGAGGCTTAGTGTCGGAGTATGGATCGGTCTATTCAGGCGTGGGCGAGGCTGAGTGTCGGAGTATGGATCGGTCTATTCAGGCGTGGGCGAGGCTTAGTGTCGGAGTATGGATCGGTCTATTCAAGCGTGGGCGAGGCTTAGTGTCGGAGTATGGATCGGTCTATTCAGGCGTGGGCGAGGTTTAGTGTCGGAGTATGGATCGGTCTATTCAGGCGTGGGCGAGGCTTAGTGTCGGAGTATAGATCGGTCTATTCAGGTGTGGGCGAGGCTTAGTGTCGGAGTATGGATAGGTCTATTCAGGCTTGGGCGAGGCTTAGTGTCGGAGTATGGATCGGTCTATTCAGGCGTGGGCGAGGCTTAGTGTCGGAGTATGGATAGGTCTATTCAGGCTTGGGCGAGGCTTAGTGTCGGAGTATGGATCGGTCTATTCAGGCGTGTGCGAAGCTTAGTGTCGGAGTATGGATCGGTCTATTCAGGCGTGGGCGAGGCTTAGTCGGAGTATGGATCGGTCTATTCAGGCGTGGGCGAGGCTTAGTGTCGGAGTATGGATCGGTCTATTCAGGCGTGGCGAGGCTTAGTGTCGGAGTATGGGTCGGTCTATTCAGGCGTCGGCGAGGCTTAGTGTCGGAGTATGGATCCGTCTATTCAGGTGTGGGCGAGGCTTAGTGTCGGAGTATGGATCGGTCTATTCAGGCGTGGGCGAGGTTTAGTTTCGGAGTATGGATCGGTCTATTCAGGCGTGGGCGAGGTTTAGTGTCGGATTATGGATCGGTCTATTCAGGCGTGGGCGAAGCTTAGTGTCGGAGTATGGATCGGTCTATTCAAGCGTGGGCGAGGCTTAGTGTCGGAGTATGGATAAGTCTATTCAGGCTTGGGCGAGGCTTAGTGTCGGAGTATGGATCGATCTATTCAGGCGTGGGCGAGGCTTAGTGTCGGAGTATGGATCGGTCTATTCAGGCGTGGGCGAGGCTTAGTATCGGAGTATGGATAGGTCTATTCAGGCGTGGGCGAGGCTTAGTGTCGGAGTATGGATCGGTTTATTCAGGCGTGGGCGAGGCTTAGTGTCGGATTATGGATCGGTCTATTCAGGCGTGGGCGAGGCTTAGTGTCGGAGTATGGATCGGTCTATTCAGGCGTGGGCGAGGTTTAGTGTCGGAGTATGGATCGGTCTATTCAGGCGTGGGCGAGGCTTAGTGTCGGAGTATAGATCGGTCTATTCAGGCGTGGGTGAGGCTTAGTGTCGGAGTATGGATCGGTCTATTCAGGCGTGGGCGAGGTTTAGTGTCGGAGTATGGATCGGTCTATTCAGGCGCGGGCGGGGCTTAGTGTCGGAGTGTGGATCGGTCTATTCAGGCGTGGGCAAGGTTTATTGTCGGAGTATGGATCGGTCTATTCAGGCGAGGGCGAGGCTTAGTGTCGGAGTATGGATCGGTCTATTCAGGCGTGGGCGAGGCTTAGTGTCGGAGTATGGATCGGTCTATTCAGGCGTGGGTGAGGTTTAGTGTCGGAGTGTGGATCCGTCTATTCAGGCGTGGGCGAGGCTTAGTGTCGGAGTATGGATCGGTCTATTCAGGTGTGGGCGAGGCTTAGTGTCGGAGTATGGATAGGTCTATTCAGGCTTGGGCGAGGCTTAGTGTCGGAGTATGGATCGGTCTATTCAGGCGTGGGCGAGGCTTAGTGTCGGAGTATGGATAGGTCTATTCAGGCTTGGGCGAGGCTTAGTGTCGGAGTATAAATCGGTCTATTCAGGCGTGTGCGAGGCTTAGTGTCGGAGTATGGATCGGTCTATTCAGGCGTGGGCGAGGCTTAGTCGGAGTATGGATCGGTCTATTCAGGCGTGGGCGAGGCTTAGTCGGAGTATCGATCGGTCTATTCAGGCGTGGGCGAGGCTTAGTGTCGGAGTATGGATCGGTCTATTCAGGCGTGGGCGAGGCTTAGTCGGAGTATGGATCGGTCTATTCAGGCGTGGGCGAGGCTTAGTCGGATTATGGATCGGTCTATTCAGGCGTGGGCGAAGCTTAGTGTCGGAGTATGGATCGGTCTATTCAGGCGTCGGCGAGGCTTAGTGTCGGAGTACGGATCGGTCTATTCAGGCGTGGGCGAGGCTTAGTGTCGGAGTATGGATCGGTCTATTCAGGCGTGGGCGAGGCTTAGTGTCGGAGCATGGATCGGTCTATTCAGGCGTGGGCGAGGCTTAGTGTCGGAGTATGGATCGGTCTATTCAGGCGTGGGCGAGGCTTAGTGTCGGAGTATGGATCGGTCTATTCAAGCGTGGGCGAGGCTTAGTGTCGGAGTATGGATCGGTCTATTCAGGCGTGGGCGAGGCTTAGTGTTGGAGTATGGATCGGTCTATTCAGGCGTGGGCGAGGCTCAGTGTCGCATGTATGGATAGGTCTATTCAGGCGTGGGCGAGGCTTAGTGTCGGAGTATGGATCGTTATATACAGGCGTGGGCGAGGTTTAGTGTCGGAGTATGGATCATTCTATTCAGGCGTGGGCGAGGCTTAGTTTCGGAGTATGGATCGGTCTATTCAAGCGTGGGCGAGGCTTAGTGTCGGAGTATGGATAGGTCTATTCAGGCGTGGGCGAGGCTTAGTGTCGGAGTATGGATCGGTCTATTCAGGCGTGGGCGAGGTTTAGTGTCGGAGTATGGATCGGTCTGTTCAGGCGCGGGCGGGGCTTAGTGTCGGAGTATGGATCGGTCTATTCAGGCGTGGGCAAGGTTTATTGTCGGAGTATGGATCGGTCTATTCAGGCGTGGGCGAGGCTTATTGTCGGAGTATGGATCGGTCTATTCAGGCGTGGGCGAGGCTTAGTGTCGGAGTATGGATCGGTCTATTCAGGCGTGGGCGAGGCTTAGTGTCGGAGTATGGATCGGTCTATTCAGGCGTGGGCGAGGTTTAGTGTCGGAGTGCGGATCCGTCTATTCAGTCGTGGGCGAGGCTTAGTGACGGAGTCTGGATCGGTCTATTCAGGCGTGGAAGAGGTTTAGTGTCGGAGTATGGATCGGTCTATTCAGGCGTGGGCGAGGCTCAGTGTCGGAGTATGGATCGGTCTATTCAGGCGTGGGCGAAGCTTAGTGTCGGATTATGGATCGGTCTATTCAGGCGTGGGCGAAGCTTAGTGTCGGAGTATGGATCGGTCTATTCAAGCGTGGGCGAGGCTTAGTGTCGGAGTATGGATAAGTCTATTCAGGCTTGGGCGAGGCTTAGTGTCGGAGTATGGATCGATCTATTCAGGCGTGGGCGAGGCTTAGTGTCGGAGTATGGATCGGTCTATTCAGGCGTGGGCGAGGCTTAGTATCGGAGTATGGATAGGTCTATTCAGGCGTGGGCGAGGCTTAGTGTCGGAGTATGGATCGGTCTATTCAGGCGTGGGCGAGGCTTAGTGTCGGATTATGGATCGGTCTATTCAGGCGTGGGCGAGGCTTAGTGTCGGAGTATGGATCGGTCTATTCAGGCGTGGGCGAGGCTTAGTGTCGGAGTATGGATCGGTCTATTCAGGCGTGGGCGAGGCTTAGTGTCGGAGTATAGATCGGTCTATTCAGGCGTGGGCGAGGCTTAGTGTCGGAGTATGGATCGGTCTATTCAGGCGTGGGCGAGGCTGAGTGTCGGAGTATGGATCGGTCTATTCAGGCGTGGGCGAGGCTTAGTGTCGGAGTATGGATCGGTCTATTCAAGCGTGGGCGAGGCTTAGTGTCGGAGTATGGATCGGTCTATTCAGGCGTGGGCGAGGTTTAGTGTCGGAGTATGGATCGGTCTATTCAGGCGTGGGCGAGGCTTAGTGTCGGAGTATAGATCGGTCTATTCAGGTGTGGGCGAGGCTTAGTGTCGGAGTATGGATAGGTCTATTCAGGCTTGGGCGAGGCTTAGTGTCGGAGTATGGATCGGTCTATTCAGGCGTGGGCGAGGCTTAGTGTCGGAGTATGGATAGGTCTATTCAGGCTTGGGCGAGGCTTAGTGTCGGAGTATGGATCGGTCTATTCAGGCGTGTGCGAAGCTTAGTGTCGGAGTATGGATCGGTCTATTCAGGCGTGGGCGAGGCTTAGTCGGAGTATGGATCGGTCTATTCAGGCGTGGGCGAGGCTTAGTGTCGGAGTATGGATCGGTCTATTCAGGCGTGGGGAGGCTTAGTGTCGGAGTATGGGTCGGTCTATTCAGGCGTCGGCGAGGCTTAGTGTCGGAGTATGGATCCGTCTATTCAGGTGTGGGCGAGGCTTAGTGTCGGAGTATGGATCGGTCTATTCAGGCGTGGGCGAGGTTTAGTTTCGGAGTATGGATCGGTCTATTCAGGCGTGGGCGAGGTTTAGTGTCGGATTATGGATCGGTCTATTCAGGCGTGGGCGAAGCTTAGTGTCGGAGTATGGATCGGTCTATTCAAGCGTGGGCGAGGCTTAGTGTCGGAGTATGGATAAGTCTATTCAGGCTTGGGCGAGGCTTAGTGTCGGAGTATGGATCGATCTATTCAGGCGTGGGCGAGGCTTAGTGTCGGAGTATGGATCGGTCTATTCAGGCGTGGGCGAGGCTTAGTATCGGAGTATGGATAGGTCTATTCAGGCGTGGGCGAGGCTTAGTGTCGGAGTATGGATCGGTCTATTCAGGCGTGGGCGAGGCTTAGTGTCGGATTATGGATCGGTCTATTCAGGCGTGGGCGAGGCTTAGTGTCGGAGTATGGATCGGTCTATTCAGGCGTGGGCGAGGTTTAGTGTCGGAGTATGGATCGGTCTATTCAGGCGTGGGCGAGGCTTAGTGTCGGAGTATAGATCGGTCTATTCAGGCGTGGGTGAGGCTTAGTGTCGGAGTATGGATCGGTCTATTCAGGCGTGGGCGAGGTTTAGTGTCGGAGTATGGATCGGTCTATTCAGGCGCGGGCGGGGCTTAGTGTCGGAGTGTGGATCGGTCTATTCAGGCGTGGGCAAGGTTTATTGTCGGAGTATGGATCGGTCTATTCAGGCGAGGGCGAGGCTTAGTGTCGGAGTATGGATCGGTCTATTCAGGCGTGGGCGAGGCTTAGTGTCGGAGTATGGATCGGTCTATTCAGGCGTGGGTGAGGTTTAGTGTCGGAGTGTGGATCCGTCTATTCAGGCGTGGGCGAGGCTTAGTGTCGGAGTATGGATCGGTCTATTCAGGTGTGGGCGAGGCTTAGTGTCGGAGTATGGATAGGTCTATTCAGGCTTGGGCGAGGCTTAGTGTCGGAGTATGGATCGGTCTATTCAGGCGTGGGCGAGGCTTAGTGTCGGAGTATGGATAGGTCTATTCAGGCGTGGGCGAGGCTTAGTGTCGGAGTATAAATCGGTCTATTCAGGCGTGTGCGAGGCTTAGTGTCGGAGTATGGATCGGTCTATTCAGGCGTGGGCGAGGCTTAGTCGGAGTATGGATCGGTCTATTCAGGCGTGGGCGAGGCTTAGTCGGAGTATCGATCGGTCTATTCAGGCGTGGGCGAGGCTTAGTGTCGGAGTATGGATCGGTCTATTCAGGCGTGGGCGAGGCTTAGTCGGAGTATGGATCGGTCTATTCAGGCGTGGGCGAGGCTTAGTCGGATTATGGATCGGTCTATTCAGGCGTGGGCGAAGCTTAGTGTCGGAGTATGGATCGGTCTATTCAGGCGTCGGCGAGGCTTAGTGTCGGAGTACGGATCGGTCTATTCAGGCGTGGGCGAGGCTTAGTGTCGGAGTATGGATCGGTCTATTCAGGCGTGGGCGAGGCTTAGTGTCGGAGCATGGATCGGTCTATTCAGGCGTGGGCGAGGCTTAGTGTCGGAGTATGGATCGGTCTATTCAGGCGTGGGCGAGGCTTAGTGTCGGAGTATGGATCGGTCTATTCAAGCGTGGGCGAGGCTTAGTGTCGGAGTATGGATCGGTCTATTCAGGCGTGGGCGAGGCTTAGTGTTGGAGTATGGATCGGTCTATTCAGGCGTGGGCGAGGCTCAGTGTCGCATGTATGGATAGGTCTATTCAGGCGTGGGCGAGGCTTAGTGTCGGAGTATGGATCGTTATATACAGGCGTGGGCGAGGTTTAGTGTCGGAGTATGGATCATTCTATTCAGGCGTGGGCGAGGCTTAGTTTCGGAGTATGGATCGGTCTATTCAAGCGTGGGCGAGGCTTAGTGTCGGAGTATGGATAGGTCTATTCAGGCGTGGGCGAGGCTTAGTGTCGGAGTATGGATCGGTCTATTCAGGCGTGGGCGAGGTTTAGTGTCGGAGTATGGATCGGTCTGTTCAGGCGCGGGCGGGGCTTAGTGTCGGAGTATGGATCGGTCTATTCAGGCGTGGGCAAGGTTTATTGTCGGAGTATGGATCGGTCTATTCAGGCGTGGGCGAGGCTTATTGTCGGAGTATGGATCGGTCTATTCAGGCGTGGGCGAGGCTTAGTGTCGGAGTATGGATCGGTCTATTCAGGCGTGGGCGAGGCTTAGTGTCGGAGTATGGATCGGTCTATTCAGGCGTGGGCGAGGTTTAGTGTCGGAGTGCGGATCCGTCTATTCAGTCGTGGGCGAGGCTTAGTGACGGAGTCTGGATCGGTCTATTCAGGCGTGGAAGAGGTTTAGTGTCGGAGTATGGATCGGTCTATTCAGGCGTGGGCGAGGCTCAGTGTCGGAGTATGGATCGGTCTATTCAGGCGTGGGCGAGGCTGAGTGTCGGAGTATGGATCGGTCTATTCAGGCGTGGGCGAGGCTTAGTGTCGGAGTATGGATCGGTCTATTCAAGCGTGGGCGAGGCTTAGTGTCGGAGTATGGATCGGTCTATTCAGGCGTGGGCGAGGTTTAGTGTCGGAGTATGGATCGGTCTATTCAGGCGTGGGCGAGGCTTAGTGTCGGAGTATAGATCGGTCTATTCAGGTGTGGGCGAGGCTTAGTGTCGGAGTATGGATAGGTCTATTCAGGCTTGGGCGAGGCTTAGTGTCGGAGTATGGATCGGTCTATTCAGGCGTGGGCGAGGCTTAGTGTCGGAGTATAGATCGGTCTATTCAGGTGTGGGCGAGGCTTAGTGTCGGAGTATGGATCGATCTATTCAGGCGTGGGCGAGGCTTAGTGTCGGAGTATGGATCGGTCTATTCAGGCGTGGGCGAGGCTTAGTATCGGAGTATGGATAGGTCTATTCAGGCGTGGGCGAGGCTTAGTGTCGGAGTATGGATCGGTCTATTCAGGCGTGGGCGAGGCTTAGTGTCGGATTATGGATCGGTCTATTCAGGCGTGGGCGAGGCTTAGTGTCGGAGTATGGATCGGTCTATTCAGGCGTGGGCGAGGCTTAGTGTCGGAGTATGGATCGGTCTATTCAGGCGTGGGCGAGGCTTAGTGTCGGAGTATAGATCGGTCTATTCAGGCGTGGGCGAGGCTTAGTGTCGGAGTATGGATCGGTCTATTCAGGCGTGGGCGAGGCTGAGTGTCGGAGTATGGATCGGTCTATTCAGGCGTGGGCGAGGCTTAGTGTCGGAGTATGGATCGGTCTATTCAAGCGTGGGCGAGGCTTAGTGTCGGAGTATGGATCGGTCTATTCAGGCGTGGGCGAGGTTTAGTGTCGGAGTATGGATCGGTCTATTCAGGCGTGGGCGAGGCTTAGTGTCGGAGTATAGATCGGTCTATTCAGGTGTGGGCGAGGCTTAGTGTCGGAGTATGGATAGGTCTATTCAGGCTTGGGCGAGGCTTAGTGTCGGAGTATGGATCGGTCTATTCAGGCGTGGGCGAGGCTTAGTGTCGGAGTATGGATAGGTCTATTCAGGCTTGGGCGAGGCTTAGTGTCGGAGTATGGATCGGTCTATTCAGGCGTGTGCGAAGCTTAGTGTCGGAGTATGGATCGGTCTATTCAGGCGTGGGCGAGGCTTAGTCGGAGTATGGATCGGTCTATTCAGGCGTGGGCGAGGCTTAGTGTCGGAGTATGGATCGGTCTATTCAGGCGTGGCGAGGCTTAGTGTCGGAGTATGGGTCGGTCTATTCAGGCGTCGGCGAGGCTTAGTGTCGGAGTATGGATCCGTCTATTCAGGTGTGGGCGAGGCTTAGTGTCGGAGTATGGATCGGTCTATTCAGGCGTGGGCGAGGTTTAGTTTCGGAGTATGGATCGGTCTATTCAGGCGTGGGCGAGGTTTAGTGTCGGATTATGGATCGGTCTATTCAGGCGTGGGCGAAGCTTAGTGTCGGAGTATGGATCGGTCTATTCAAGCGTGGGCGAGGCTTAGTGTCGGAGTATGGATAAGTCTATTCAGGCTTGGGCGAGGCTTAGTGTCGGAGTATGGATCGATCTATTCAGGCGTGGGCGAGGCTTAGTGTCGGAGTATGGATCGGTCTATTCAGGCGTGGGCGAGGCTTAGTATCGGAGTATGGATAGGTCTATTCAGGCGTGGGCGAGGCTTAGTGTCGGAGTATGGATCGGTCTATTCAGGCGTGGGCGAGGCTTAGTGTCGGATTATGGATCGGTCTATTCAGGCGTGGGCGAGGCTTAGTGTCGGAGTATGGATCGGTCTATTCAGGCGTGGGCGAGGTTTAGTGTCGGAGTATGGATCGGTCTATTCAGGCGTGGGCGAGGCTTAGTGTCGGAGTATAGATCGGTCTATTCAGGCGTGGGCGAGGCTTAGTGTCGGAGTATGGATCGGTCTATTCAGGCGTGGGCGAGGCTTAGTGTCGGAGTATGGATCGGTCTATTCAGGCGTGGGCGAGGCTTAGTGTCGGAGTATGGATCGGTCTATTCAGGCGTGGGCGAGGCTTAGTGTCGGAATATGGATCGGTCTATTCAGGCGTGGGCGAGGCTTAGTGTCGGAGTATGGATCGGTCTATTCAGGCGTGGGCGAGGCTTAGTGTCGGAGTATGGATCGGTCTATTCAGGCGTGGGCGAGGTTTAGTGTCGGAGTATTGATCGGTCTATTCAGGCGTGGGCGAGGCTTAGTGTCGGAGTATGGATCGGTCTATTCAGGCGCTGCGACAATAAGAGCAATAAGGGCTCCGGAGATGTTGTTGGGGAACACGTACAGTGCATGTGAAGCAAAGACGGTGGTGTATTAGCCTGGGGGAAGGGCGGGCAGACGTGGTAGGGAGGGGGTGGGGGTGTGGGGTAATGGAGGGGGTGGGGGGTGGGGGGGTTGGGGGCGATGCTGGCAAGAGGGACACCCTAATTTCCTAATCTCCTGATCTCCTTCAAAATTGTTTTCTCTTTTTCGATCAGCAAATTATGAAATACGCCTCCCACTCCCACTCATTATGAGCAGATTGCCTGTTTTCTCCCCACTGACCGATGTCCCTCTTGATGCAGATATATAAATGTATTAATATTAACAAACAGATGAAAGCCAAATCAGATCAAACTACAATGAAGCCACAGCTTCCTCAGAAACAATATTCTCCTGTATAATGGTTTTGTTGACAATTGTCTGATCCGGGTTGCTACACACGGGACACTGGTCCATACACAAATATAAAACAGTAACATTTGCACACGAAGCTTGTTTTACTGCGTGCACCTGGTATCGTGCTTTTATCGTCGAAAACATGTGCTATTCTATTCTATTTAGCTGGCCTTGTTATGCATACGTTCTATGCTTGTCTACGTGCTGGGCGTGTAGCAAACCTAACTTCTGCCATCACATGTTGGCCAACTGACACTGCCATTGACACAACACCTATCTGTAGCTATCTGTAGGCCAACAGCTGCATAACATTCACGCTACTATATGCAGTCTGCGGTCCATTCCTTGGTTCTCCACTCATTTAGTCATCTATCTTTATATGGGAATAGTGATTGGTATTCCCACTCCCAGTGCCGGTGGCCGGGCGGTACCGCTGTCGACAGTCGGTCGGTACCACATGTGTCACACATGTCTGCCACAATGGTCACATGCCCCATTATCGCCCACTGCCTGTGTGTAGTTCACCACGCTTAATGCAAAGTATTCTTCATATCTTTGCAGAGCGGGGCACGTGTGAAGGTTAGACGTCTCCCTTGGCACTCCGGTATCAGTGCACAGCTTTCCGCATTTAGTTTTGCTGTTGCTCTTCTGCTTCCGCCCCCCCCCCCCCACCCCCAGCGGGGGTCTGGTGCATCAGCCCCCATCATTACCCCCCTCACCCCTGTGGACACTGGGGGCACAGGCACCACACCCCCGCCCTCACCCCCTCACCCCTGTGGACACTGGGGGCTCAGGCACCACACCCCCGCCCTCACCCCTCAACCCTTTGGACACCGGGGGCTCAGGCACCACACCCCCGCCCTCACCCCTCAACCCTTTGGACACTGGGGGCTCAGGCACCACACCGCCCGCCCTCACCCCCTCACCCCTTTGGACACTGGGGGCTCAGGCACCACACCGCCCCCCCTTACCCCCCAACCCTTTGGACACTGGGGGCTCAGGCACCACACACCCGCCCTCACCCCCTCACCCCTGAGGACATTGGGGGCTTAGGCACCACACCGCCCGCCCTCACCCCTCAACCCTTTGGACACTGGGGGCTCAGACACCACACACCCGCCCTCACCCCTTCACCCCTGTGGACACTGGGGGCTCAGGCACCACACCCCCGCCCTCACCCCTTAACCGTTTGGACACTGGGGGCTCAGACACCACACCCCCGCCCACACCCCTCAACCCTTTGGACACTGGGGGCTCAGGCACCACACCTCCGCCCTCACCCCAACCCTTTGGACACTGGGGGCTCAGGCACCACACCCCCGCCCTCACCCCTCAACCCTTTGGACACTGGGGGCTCAGGCACTACACCCCCGCCCTTACCCCCTCACCCCTGTGGACACTGGGGGCTCAGGCACCACACACCCGCCCTTACCCCCTCACCCCTGTGGACACTGCGGGCTCAGGCACCACGCCGCCGCCTTCACCCCCTCAACTTTGTGGACACTGGGGGCTCAGGCACTACACCCTCGCCCTCACCGCCTCACCAGTATGGACACAGCGCCCAGGCTTCACACGAGCACCCGGGGCCGGCCCGATAGCTCAGTGGGTTAGAGCGCTCGCATTGTGCGCTGGCCACCTGAGAGCCAAACGGCACGTGGATCGACGGTTCGAGCCCCGCTGCAGTCTGTGCGGTCGCAGGATGAAGATCCCATGTTCTTCGCAAAGAGTAGGGGGCTCCCCGCGGGGGACATACCTGAACTATGCTAACCAACTCAACTAACCATTCCCGACCAACCCTGCCCCCCCCCCACCCCAGTTGCTGTGCCTCTGAGGAGCTGCACTGGCCACCCAGCGGCTTGTCTCGCGGGACGACCCGTGGGAGGTGACACACAGACAGACACACAGACAGACACATCGCCAGGGTGGACACATCCCAGTCACCCCTAATACCAGTGTCCAATGTCTGCCGTGCTTCCTTTTCTTTCGCGTAGCGTGAGCGAAATACCGAGTGACCGACGGATGAATGCCTACGCCCCCCACCCCTCACCCTTTTTACACCCACCACACCCCCGCCCCCGGTCCCGCCCCCGGACCCGTCCCCGCCTCGGCCCCCACCTCACCCTTCCTTCCATCTCCCACACAACATTGCAATCACCCCGCCCACGACTTCTACCTACGCAGCAAGCGTCCAATTACTTAGAATCGGCCTTCCCCACCTTCCTCCTCTCCTCCTTGCCCCCTTCCTCCCTCCCAGTCCTCACTCCTCCACACAACCCACTCCCCACCTTCCACCTCCCCACTTCCCTCGCCCTACTTCCACCACCGTCTCCCACCCGTCCCCTTCAGCCATCCCACCACCCCACCTACCCCCCCCCCCCCCCCGTGACAGCGGCGTCCGTCCCTCGGCACACCCCGTGTCATCGCCGCCCTCGGCCATCGGTCCCCGGCCAGCCCCCAGCCAGCCCCCGGTCAGCCCCCTGCCAGCCCCCGGCCAGGCCCCAGCCAGCGCGGCCCTCCCTAGAAAAGCTTGCGACGTGGCACCGGACGAACGGCCCAGAAGGCAAGAGGGAAAGCCACGGCGATCGAAGGCAGAGCTAGGCGAGGGCGAGAGCGAGAGCGAGAGTCAGGCGACAACAAACGGTCAGGGAACCAGCACCGACAACGAAGCAAGGCGCAGCGGCTCATACCTAGGGGGATACCAGTCGGCTGTCACGTGGTTGGTTGTCAGCGCAGGCTTCAGGCTTAGAGTCTCTCGGATAACGTGTCCACTACTATAACACCAGTTACACGAGTTGTGTTTCAACAGGTAAGCCAACCGAAAGTCACACAAAAGCCTTTATTTCATTTCAATCTCGCATATTGCTAAACAATATGATGAAATGTACATGATAATCCACCTCCGCTGACGGAAAAAAAAGAAGAAAATTGATGGACGGAAATACTTATATGTAATAAACTGATAATATTGCATGATAATAGATGAACAAAATTTAGGCATAAACTATATGCTGACCTAGTCACTAAATTTGGTCTAATTGGGATGTTACTAAGTGTGCGTATTTATTTATAATTGAAATACAAATTGCGGGTATTTATTTTTAATTGAAATACAAAGTGTGGGTATTTATTTCTAATTGAAATGATACAAAGTATGGGTATTTATTTCTAATTGAAATGATACAAAGTGTGGGTATTTATTGAAATGATACAAAGTGTGGGTATTTATTGAAATGATACAAAGTGTGGGTATTTATTGAAATGATACAAAGTGCGGGTATTTATTTCTATTTGAAATGATACAACGTGTGAGTATTTATTTCTAATTGAAATGATACAAATTGTGGGTATTTATTTCTAATTGAAATGATACAAAGTATGGGTATTTATTTCTAATTGAAATGATACAAAGTGTGGGTATTTATTGAAATGATACAAAGTGTGGGCATTTATTGAAATGATACAAAGTGTGGGTATCTATTGAAATGATACAAAGTGTGGGTATTTATTGAAATGATACAATATGTGGGTATTTATTGAAATGATACAAATTGTGGGTATTTATTTCTAATTGAAATGATACAACGTGTGAGTATTTATTTCTAATTCAAAGGACACAAATTGTGGGTATTTATGTTTAATTGAAAAGACACGAAGTGTGGGTATCCATGTCTAATCAGGGTTGACTATATGTTGCTGATTCTATATACCTCCAAGTTACAAAATAATAAGGCAAGGAAAGACCAAACTGTCCCCTGATGCAGAGCCATCCAATCAATGACAAATCAAGTTATCGCCTGTCATGCATCAAACTGACATCTTATTCATTGGTTAATCCTTTGATATTGTATTTGCATACTCGCATATCGATAAGTTGAGAAACGAAGAACAACAACATGTCTCTGTCATTGGTTTGATATTCGGCTCGCTAGCGGACAAACGCTTCGGCCATCAACATAACAAATATTTGGTCCCTAACCATACCTTGACCTTTACATGTTGACAGAGAGTAAAATATCTCAGTTAAATTGGATTCAGGTAGAAAATTCGTTTTGTTTTCCGTTTTATTGGTCGAGCCATGTTCTACTTCTAGAAATACCTCTTGGAATTGCAATATTGTCACCGTTCTTGTATAGCAGCTAGGAGATTACGTGTTGGGGGTACTGTTGGCGCTGTATATCATCTAGGGGGCTCCTGATATTGTGGAAAGTGGAAAGGCCTTCATGAACCAGTTTGTTCATTCAATTTTTCCGCAAGTGAAACGCTATTCGTAACACAATCCAACGCTTACGATCATTATATTCCACCATTAAACTATCGTACGACCATTATATCCTGCCTTCACACCATCACACGATCATTATAACGCACAATTATTATAACGCACAATTGTTATAACGCACAATCATTATAACGCACAATCATTATAACGCACAATTGTTATAACGCACAATCATTATAACGCACAATGATTATAACGCACAATTGTTATAACGCACAATCATTATGACGCGCAATAATTATAGCGCACAATCAATATAACGCACAATCATTATAACGCACAATCATTATAGCGCACAATCAATATAACGAACAATCCTTATAACGCACAATCATTATAACGCACAATGATTATAACGCACAATGATTATAACGCACAATCATCATAACGCACAATCATTATAACACACAATTATTATAAGGCACAATCATTATAACGCACGATCACTGTCGTACTATCATTGACAATTATATTACTATGTTACACTCCATCGTACGATCACTATATTGCGCTATCACACTATTGTACGATCATTATAGCGCACGACCCTTAGCTCGCAAGATCATTATGTCGCACGATCATTATGTCGCACGATCATTATGTCGCACGATCATTATATCGCACGCTCATTATATCGCACGATCATTATATCACTCTGTCGGACCATGTTCACGGCAATGTCACAGGGATATAACTGGTGAAGTCGGTGTTTTCCGTCATTAGCTTCAGACGTACTTCTACCGACATGGTAACGACACGGCTATAACGGTATCAAATGATGTAACACGAGTCACGAAGCTTTGTTCGTGTTCACGCTATCGCAACCATCGCAACTGACATATTGATATATTGACATCATGATAGATCACATATCAGTCATATATTTCTTTACTTGAGCAATTATGTTGTATCCCTGCCCCCTCCACCCCCACCCCCTAAACAACCTGCGGACACGACTTTATATCTTAATTCTGGTCTCACTTATTATCATCCGTCAATGCTACAGTGACGATGGATTTTGTTCTAAGTAAATTAGTCACTATTTTGGTGTGAATAAAAATAGTGCAATATATTTAGATAAGATGAGTGGGCGTGTGGAGGGGTGGGGGTGCCTAGTTTTAAAGGGGTAGGGAGCATGCTACTCAGAGGTATTCTAGAACCAAGCGTCCCCCCCCCCCACACACACACACACGCACACCCGCCCACCGGGTCCGCCATGGGCTAGGCTAGATCGGGTGTCGATCCGGTATTGATAATAGAACAGAGGGGCCATTTAGGTTTCCTAATAATATATAATATTAGGACTATCATGCTGTGTGGTAACATGTAAGGAACTAGTCCGAGAAATACGTGGATAAGATGAAATCAGGACTCCATGCATAGAACAATAGCTAGATGAATGACAGCAGACTCTGATGTCACTTCTATTCAGTTCTTAAGTCGGACTATCTCACCATAATGCAAAAGCCTTACAAGCAACATTGAACTCGAGGTCCTAACGTTACGGACGCTTTCTTTCTCTGCATTATTGTCCTTGCTATGCTTTACCTTACTACTATATTACGACGTTTATTAGAAAGACATAAGTTTGTATAGAAATGAAAGATAAAGTGACAATGGAAGAATTCGCCACACACCCTGGCATGTACAGTGAACTGGACTAACCTGATATAGAGCAGGGTGCCATCGCTTGTCACGTCAACTACTGGCTACTAAATTAAGGCCCATGTATGGAGAAAGGTTACCTACATCGCCACTATTTCCGTCAGTCATTCCATATGTAGCTGGAAAATTACACGCGTTTACAAATAATTCGGTTGCTGTTCCTGATAATAGGGTGAATAATCTAATTACCCCATTATCAGATATTATTTGTCCACATTTTGAAATAGCTGTGCGGAAATACGAAATTCGATTATCATAATAGTTTTGTTTAATTGCTAACTGGGCGTGCAATGCGACGCTTTCTGCGAGAAAACTCGCCACGTAAAACGGTGTCGAAACCCGATTGGATGAAGTATGGCACAAAAGTATACGTGGTGGCACGAAATGGGATTAGTCGTCTGGGAGGGTAGGGGGGAAGGGGTGGATGGGGGAGAGTGAGGCGCAAGCCGATGGCTGACCACTTAAACGGCTGCCGCCCCGGTCCCCCTCCCCCCCCCCCCACCCGCCTTCCCCCACCCACCGGACGCCTGATCACCACACTGTCAGACATATGTTGCCGGCAACCCCTCCAGGACCACAGAACCTCACGCTTCCATAATCACGGATTTTGCTTGTTTCGGTGATTGACTGAGTGAGCGGGGAGCGGGTGCGAGAGACGCAGAGAGAGGGGGATGGGGTGGGGGTGGGAGGGAGAAGAGGAGGGAGAACGCTGCCCACAGAATGTCAAAGCGCCAGCGAGGCGAGGTGGGAGATGACTTGCCATAATGAGATTGGGCTAAAGTGTGAAGAAGAGATTATAAAAAAAATCCCAGTTAATCTCTTACTATGCAGTTAGCTGCAGACGAGGCTCTGCATGAAGTCTGCACCTCTAGCTGACAGCGGTGGTCGTCTCTACAAGGGCATACATATCTGTCCTGAAGGCCCTGCTATCATTCAACGCTGCCACCACTAAACGAAAAATGACCGGGTTGCAAGAACAAGATTGGTTGTTCTGAGGTTGAATTTGCAGAAGATTCTCCTTACACCCCAACAGCCTCACTTCTTGACTAAAAGTCATTGGCACATGATGGCGGGACATTCTGATCGCAGTGTCTTTTTGACACGAAGCTGATGTTCTAATGACTTCCACGACACGAAGATGGGGATAGATGCAAAATAACACAGACACGAGACATTACATTTCAGACTACAGATATGATGCCCTGTGTCTAACGACTATCGGCGTCCGTGATGTGGTGAATGACGTAACGGCTTACCATACATACCGGCGTCTGTGATGTAGTGCATGACGTAACGGCTTATCATACATACTGGCTTCCGTGATGTGATGATTGACGTAACGGCTTACCATACATACCGGCGTCCGTGATGTGGTGAATGACGTAACGGCTTACCATACATACCGGCGTCCGTGATGTGATGAATGACGTAACGGCTTATCATACCATACATACCGGCATACGTGATGTGATCAATGACATTACGGCTTACCATACCATACATACCGGCATCCGTGATGTGATGAATGACGTAACGAATTACCATACATACCGGCGTCTGTGATGTGATGAATGACGTAACGGCTTACCATACCATACATACCGGCATCCGTGATGTGACGAATGACATCACGGCTTACCATGCCATACATACCGGCATCCGTGATGTGATAAATGACATTACGGCTTACCATGCCATACATACCGGCATCCGTGATGTGATGAATGACGTAACGGCTTACCATACCATACATACCGGCGTCCGTGATGTGGTGAATGACGGCAGGGGAAGGTGGGGGGGGGGGGGCTCAGAAAACTGACGGCAGGGGAAGGTGGGGATGGGGGGGCTCAGAAAACTGACGGCAGGGGAAGGTGGGGGGGGGGAGGCTCCGATACCCACACCATCCCCAAATCAACCAGACAACCAGACACTATGAGTGACACATCGTGATTTGACGGAAGAGAATTGTCTCCGGTTCGTCGCTTCTCATTTACGTCAGGATATGTGACAACGAGACGCGTCCGGACAACCTCACGGGACTTCCGGTATTTCCGGTTTCCGGTCTGTCTTTGGAAACAGGGTCATCTCACGTGCGCTGAAGGTGCGTCATTGACTACAAGGTGCACACCATGTGAGTTGCTCGGCTGGGATCCTCTAACCGTCGCTATACCCAGCGCTGGCCCCATGGAGGCTTCGGTTACACGACCTCAGAGTTACTCAGAGCCAGTCATTCACGATATTTACGAGTCGGAAGTGTGCCCGCCAGCGGCCTTGCACACGATACAGGAGAACACCACCACCGAGGTTCATCATTGTATGCGTAGTACAACATCTCATAAATCAGGGGGGGATTGTTCTGTGATATCATATCCCAAAGCGTGTGATATCATCGCAAATAAAGGCATGCCGGTATGTGATATCATATCACAAATAAGGGCATGCCAGTATGTGATATCATATCACAAATAAGAGCATAACGATATGAAATATATCACAAATAAGTAGATGCCGGTATGACATGTCGTATCACAAATAAGGGCATGCCGGTATGTGACATCCTATCACAAATAAGGGCAGTACAGCGTGTGATATCATAGAACACATCACAAATAGGGGCATGCCGGTGTGTTATATAATGGAATATAGCACTGAACTTACTGACAAAGCAGGAATCATGCTGTGCACGCAACGCGATAGGGGGGCCCGGGGCTAAACATATCAGGCAATAGGGACGATTTTTTTCATATGTACTTTATGAAATGTCGAACTCGGGGCCATGTAAAGGTTTATACATAAAAAGACGCGTATCTGAACGCGAACGTAAGGGGAACGGGACCATATAATGGGAGGTCCATGGTGTGACGGTCCAAGTCGGCAAGGTAATCCAACCAGCTAGTTGTCGTCGTTCTGATATATACGTGGGAGTTTCGGGCTTTCCACTTATGGCTTGACTGACACAACATCGATGGCACACGGGCACCACAGGCGGCGGGTTGGGGGGTGCGGCCGGCCCCCTGGTGTGCCCCACTCTAATGGCCGTGTGTGTGATCACCCGCCCGTGAATTGATTCGCCCCCCACCCCCCGACCCCGCACCCACCTCCCCATTCCGACCCCACCATGATGGCAGAAGACCCCGGCGGCGCACCAGTGGCGACCTCTGACGACACGACTTTGAAGCCACCATGTCTCCTGCACTGTCCCCTCCTCCTCTCCCTCCTCCTAACCCTTCTGCCAGAGGTCATACTTAGGAGACCTACTGTAGATAGATTCTTGATCCTTTTAGCCACCCTCCGGGGTAGCTTTCACTTCTTATTGTGCTGGCTATATTTGATGTGGCCATGACTTAAGCCAAGGGATACACCGTGCTAGAGGAGCCATCAGGTAGGCGGCCAGCAACATTGATTCCTCCTCTGATGGATCTCCCACTGTGGCCACGGTCTGTGTGGGCGCAGCTGACAGGTTAACACAAGTGCCGCCTCTCTAGGGTTAATAACTCACGACCTTGCCCATCTCAAAGGACGTCAATCGGACACGGGATTATTGAAGGAATGAACACGACGGCCACTATGGACATTTCCTTTGTTAGACAATTCTATGACGATGTCTATAATGCCATATCGCCGATTGATATCTTTAGCTGTAATAAGATGACATGAGGCTTCCAGCTTTGGCTTCCAGCTTTATCGCCTTTATTTCGCTTTTTCAAGTGTTAGGCTATATAGTTTTGTTCATGGCAGCCTGCATGACTTGTCAGTGGAGATTAATTGAGGTATAATAACTCTGTTTTTCTATATGATCGTTTAGATCGTCGCAAATGCATTTAGATCTACTCATCTTTCCGGCTTCTTGAACGCACATAAAGACTTGTTGCCACAGAGAAAGTCAATAATTCGCGATAAACAATATGCGTCTTGATACGGAAGCTTTAAAGTGCATACCGGTATTTGTTCTGCTTTCCTGATTGTGTCTCATTTCGCAAGTACGCTATAACGAGGCCTAATCAAATCATCAATCAATCCCGGAACATAATTCACAGAGGCGACGCTGTTATTGTGTCGGGAGAACAATGACTTACCCATGTCTCGGATTTCTCTCCGGGACAGGTGGCTCAGTGACTTCCGCCTTACAGTAGATGGTGTCCCGGGTGTTACCGCGGCCTGTCTCCCCTCCACCATTGAGCTGAAACTTGGCGCACCATTTGGGACGATCTATGGCTTCGCTCTGCTTGTCTGCTTGTCTCGGCACCCCATTCGTCTCAGCAATCATTGAGGTCCGCTTATGATAGCCTGACAGGCAATGAGGGTAGGAAACTAGTTGCCACCGGTTGCAAACGTTTGCGATCTGCGCCACACACGTGAGGGGTGGGGGTTGGTGAGGGGTGTCGCTCTCGTCACCGAGGTCTTCTGTAGTTGTGGGGGTTGGTGGGGTGGGGGGGCGGGGGGTGGCGCTAACGTCACCGAGGTCTTCTGTAGTTGTGGCCGTTGGTGGGGTGGGGGGGGGGGCGGGGGTGGCGCTACCGTCACCGAGGTCTTCTGTAGTTGTGGGGGTTGGTGGGAGGTGTGCACCAATTTTGAATTGAAACAGCCTGGTGACTAGGGTCAGCTGTCTCGAGTGAGCTCTGCCAGGCCAGTCATTGTGTCGGGGGTTCAGGGGTCCGCGCTTTGCCGATGGCTATTTTAGTGCAGGATAAAGAACTCTCTATCTCCTTCTTCGAAACTAGTTGGGGGTCACCCACCGGGGACATGGTTCCTCTCTACCCGGACCCTTGATCTTCTCCGTCATCGTGTCATTATTCTCCAATCAACCGGACACATTTTGTCAGGAGGCAATTACATGCGTGAGCCTAAGATATCGTCAGGGGTTCGGGGTTAGCAGGGGGAGGAATCGGGTGCTCTTAGGAGATGATTGGGGCTCACCTTCACCGTAAATATGGGTATATATATATTACAACAATGTCGGTCGAAGACCAAAGGGTCATGTGCAAGGAACCTCGTTATCGTCCCTTCCATAGATCCCTCTGTCAGTTTACTTGTTTTCCCAGTTCTCTGCTCAATTCAGTTGATGGCATGACCAGTTTTCTACGAATCCGTTTCCTAGTGACGATGCAGACAGTTTTCCTGGTACATACATTTATATGCTTCCCTCTATCGATTGATCTGTCCAGTCACCCATGCGTACCGGGCAGAGTTTGTTCTTGCCACGCATGGATGGCACCTTCGTCAGATGGCGCCACTGTTCCACAGGAGTTCCAGGGGCATTACGCATCGCATTGATAATGCTGATCTCGTTCATACCTCATTGCAATCGCTGAATCGATATATGCAATCTTTATGACGAAATCCCCATGCATCTCGTCCGCCATTTTGACGAGATAAAGCAACTATATAAGCTCACTTACTCATAAAAAGAACTTGGCTTCCCATAGCGCCCGGTGTGTTGTATTGTGACGGGGCACGCGTGTTGGTGATATGGTGACACCAGTATGTGCTGTCAAGAGGAATCTCTGGATGAATGGTAGCGCAGTCGACTGCACTCCAATACGTCCATGGCCCAAACCCGGTCTGAGCGATCTAATCTATAGCATCCCAATCATCCATTGTCTCCAGAGGTTCGTTTGACATAATTCGGTCTTCGTGTGCACAAAAGCGGTCTAAAACAACATTGGCCTAATGTTTAGTGCGGGGAGTGAGTACTTCACGATGCCTTGTAATGGTGATGATTTAATCATAGGAATACGTTGGGATAACGTAGACGGCGGTATTGGTGAACATTGGTGAACGTTTACCTATGCCGCATAATATGTTTACACGCTCCAGTAACAAAGCACGGTCTGTAACGGAGGAGCGGGATGGGGGGGGGGGGGGGTCCAGTGTCCAGTGTTCATTTTTTCAAGTTTGCACACCATGCCCGTATCCATGTTTCGTCTTGGTAGGGTTTCAACATAGCTCACGTATAACTCGCCTACCATAACTACAATAATCCATGTCGTGGGCTAACATGGAAGACAAACCGCTAATGATGGTCTACATGGAGAAGTCTAATTGTAGCAGATTATCGCCTCTTGACTCCTGTGTGTTCTGCCTTGCAGCCGGTGAATCCCGAGTCTGCCTTGTGAAGCGACTAGCGATCACCTCCCCAGAGACCGCCCGGGGGGACCACTGACCCTCCCAGGATACCCAACAGGACCCGCGCCACGGTCCCAATATTATGCACTACACGGGTCATTGGTACGTATGCTGGACTCCATGTACATACGTCCGGGGGGAGGGGCTCACCCTTTCTGGTTCGCGGGGAGGGGTGGTGGTGGCGGTGGGTGTGGGGGAGGGGGCGGTAGTGGCGGTGGGTGGGGGCGGGGGGGGGTAGGGGATAGGGGTGGACACCCAGACATGTGTTATGACCAGTTGATGCTTCCTGCGGAGGAGGAGAGAGAGCAGTGTAAGGGGACTTGAAGGGAATGGAGGGGGGGGGGGGCAATACCCAGTGATTACTCCCCATTGTCAGGCTGTCTGTAATGGTCGTCAGCCATATCAATGGCAGTAATGTTGTCCCATGTCCCATGCCGTATGTCATTGGCCAATGGCTGTGTGTCAACGATAAGCCGATGTAAGACACGTAGTCGCTTGATGTACGTCTAGTTTTTATCTTCGCGGGTATGGCACCGGGCCGAGATGGGCAGGGCACTAATCAGGAATAAGGACCAATTAGGACTAATGAAATAGGTCTGTCCAGCCTCTTGGTCACTTAAGATAAATACAATGATTGAATCTGACTATTACAGAGTATCACGCATATATAGGAAGATGCATTTATAACGCCGTGGCGTGATTGTCTACATTGGAGATATTTCCTCTCAATCTCAGTTGCTTAGTAGTCAAGACTACGTAATAATACCGATGAAGGGTAGTGCATTTCAGCTGCTAACTGTGGTGTGTCAATGAACGTGGGTCCTGGCACGTACATCCGGTTTGGCGAAAGTGCCTGTGTGCATTGTGTTGGCCCTTCAGCCGATGTAACGGCGTGGTCGGTCCCATCGGACCTGGAGAGACGTTATCGGACAAGAGCAGCTTTTCTGCCCGGCGACTGACCACAACTTTGAGCTTGGGTGTGAGGCTCGGTGGCTGGTGTGGGGGGAGGGGGAGGGGATAGGGTGTGGGGCTTAGGTCGGCTGAGCATGGGGTTAGTCATCCAGCCCTCCGTAGGCTGAGGCTCGTAGCTACAGCAGCAACAGAATAGGGATGGAGACTCAGTTGTTTTTCTCGCCTACGCATACTTAGGGAATTCGGATCGCATTTCGCTGGACGCGTATATTTGGCGTGGGCGCCATGGCTGACGGCTCAGCTTGAGATCTGGCGGCTTCGGGCAGCAGTTGGGTTTATACGGGCGCAAGCGGTCCCCACGCCAACGTGCTCATCGTCGGGAAGATATACAGGACAATTAGGACTCTATGAGACAGGTGAGCAACAGTTTCACGTTGATCATGGGCCACATCGGCAATGTGTGGTAGGACTATATCATAATGACAACAAAGCGATAGGTTCAGCTCGTGATTGCCTGACTACCTCCATATTACCATTATATTAAGGCGTTTTTTTTGCGCTCAGCTTAAAAATGTCCTAATCTTGGAGATTTGATATAGCTCTCCCTAATTGTTGGGGAATTTGAGATTCAGAGGAGGAACCCCCCACCCCCTTAAACACATACAAAGTATAGCATTCTTGTGTACTACTTCAGCAAATTGTGGATATCGCTGCTGTGTCCTTTTCCCTATAAACATGATAATAACTATAACACAAACTGAGAACTGAGCCCGTTTATTTCCTTTTATATGGCACAAATCGCCGTATGAACAGCGTTAGGATTCTCAGGGATTATAATATATCACTGTATGCTATCTCAGTTTAAAAACAGTTGGTGCTTAACCAATATGTTGACTGGCTACAATTTCTATTGCAACGATTTGCATATATATGAACAAGTGTCCACCGAGAGGGATACACCTAACGGTACTGCAACAGGATCCTCATGTCACGCGGATGACCTGATATCCAGATAACCTGATATCTAGCTAGTGGGTACTGTAAAGACACCCGGATAGAGCTACTTGGCTACTGGGCCGGCATTGGACATGCCGACAAGGGTCGGCTTTCAGACTGACATAGAGTATACCTGCGGATTTGGTAACACGCTGGCATATCAGATACCGCTAGCCGCCGGCATATCATATACACGTAAATGATGACACATGAAATTGGAATAACCATCCCGCAGAACTCAAAAACGCGTCACTATAAGGGCGCACCGCCAGTAAAACTCGTGCACTCAATGTTTCAATTTTTTTTTTTAGAATACATTATGATAAACAAATATTACCCTTAGGTTAATGTGAGAGAAAATATGTAATCCAATTATAATGTTGCAAGAAATTGCAGCTGATTTGACCATTTTTCAAGAATTTTGAAATTTCCCCCCGGCCGACAGCAGCGGTAAAAATGGAGCTTGCGTAGCGCCACCGCGCGGGGAGCTTGGTATTAAAGGAGTAACACAATCCTATTAATCAGACCTGTACCATGTCATTCGTTGACGGCCGAAGTCCCACGACTCCGTCTATGCCGTCACAGCCATCAGGACAGGATGTCGTCTAGCTCTGACATCAAAACCACCATCAAGGTGAAGATTTTGAATAACGCTTGTCGATGTAGAAAAAAAACATGGCGGCGTACGCAACTCGTAAATGGCTTATGCTTCACATGTTAGCGAATATTGTGTTGGTGTTCGACTTCAGAAAAGGCGCCGGGAGTAATAATACAGTTTTTATATTGCAAAAAGGTAAATATTTTAAACATTAGTTAAGACATTTTGCGCCCGGAGCTTTTGAAACGGACGTCCAAAATTGTGCTGTGCAAAACCTTCACCTTGGTGATGGTTTCGATGTCAGTGCTAGATATCCCCATGGTAACTCAATAGCGGGAATGAATAACATCGGGTGGATGTTACCGACTGAAATACAGGTACTACAGGTCAACCAGGGATTCAAGTCCTCCAGAAAGTGAAAGAAGGCGACAAAACGGGAATACAAAGCACTGTGCAGTAATTGAGGGGACTGGGTGGGAGAATCTATTGTGACCCTCGTAGTTGGAAGTCCTACGCTGCCTGCGCAGTGAGTAGGACTCACCACTTGGAGAAATATAAGTCAGGTGGCCATGGATCAGGTCGAGTGATTATACAGGGTTCCCTGCATGCCCGCAAATTGGCCTGGGTGTAACGGCCACACTGGGCCGTATGGTGTGTAGTATGACTGTGGCGAAAGCTAGCCGCCATCCATATTCATTCCATAAAAATAGTACGGTGGGTCCTTATGCGAGGAGTTTACCATGACTATGAGTGGCCGGAGCCCTGTAGCCTGAGCCGATCATACATAATAGAAGCCGAATATATATGGATTTCTTTTTTGACTGTAAAACTGGTTACAGGTATATGCAGTACAAATGAAACCTTGCGTTTCACAAATGTTTTAAATCATATAACAAGTGAAAGGCTTGCGTGATGCTGCCCACATTGTAACAAATGGCATGCTTTACATGGTATCTACATACGACAAAGTGTAGTAGCCTCCAGGCCAGTATGATGTGTACTACCGTTACACTATGACATCTAAAAATCAGTTGACGGTGTATTAAAAATATAAAAGCCCATGCAAACTTTCCGTCATGAAGGATCCAATATTCCAGGGAAACAACATTGACCTTATGAAAAAGAAAACAGGCCATTATGCAGTTGTTTCATGCATTGCATTCAATACACAAGATTCGAACGATTTGAACGATACGATTTAAGTTTAGCACAATCTCTATTAGCGGTTATTATTTTTAGAATCGATTTGCCCAACCAACATATGGGTCCCGCATTGACCATGTTCACCAAAACCCCAATAATATAGAAGGAATCACGTTGATGCATTGTCTCATTTCACTTATAACATCTATAATCTTATAACATCTTCTACAAGTTTCTTCTCCAAGAAATACAAAGAAATTTTGACAGAGCATAGTTGGACTATAAGTGAACTCTGGCGAAGTCGGATAATGTGTCAAATAATGCGCGCAACAGAACAAAATAAACGTCTTCCGTATATCATATTAAATTAATAAAAATTAACGTCATACAGGCAATTACTATCTGGCCATGGAGGCGTTATCAAAGCACGTTATAACATTACATTAATATATAAAAAATGAGCGACTACGACAAGAAGCCTTAACTATATGTCGTGTCCGCGTCTTGATGTTATGGCAAAGTCCACATGTCCCATGTCTCGTGTGACTGGTTTCGCCATCAATATCTTATCAAAGAGCTTTATATAAATATTAGGCTTGCGCGTCCAACTTGAGGTCGTGTATTGAATACACATGGGTCCGACAAATTACCCAGAAGCCCTCTATAGGCCTTCTATAGCGCCCTGGTCTTTATCTACTTAAGCCGTACGGCACCGCCCACACCTCGCCTTGCGGGGGGCCGTCCCCGCGGCGAAGTTTCTACGGCCTGGATTGTTTACTATTTGGGAAAGAACTATCTCGTGAGGCCCAGGGGCGCGTCCCATCCTAATGCCTTTGGAAGGGTTTCCCTTTGTGGGCGTACGGACGCCCTTGAGGCGCAGCACGCCTCGACTGACGTAGACGCGCTTGTAATAGACCGCGGCAGACGACATTTAGAACGACGCCCGTTGGTGTTGGTGGCAATATAGCGTGCGAGCCTATCGGAGTAGGTTGGTTGGTCAGGGCGGGGTCGGCGGACGGGGTGGGGGCGGGAGGGCGAGGGTAGGCGGGGGGTCATGCGGGCGGATTGATCTGATGATGTGCACTCAGTGACTTCCTCTCGCGGGGGCGCGGAAGTGAGTCCACTTGAGCCAAGTCTCAGTGGCGGCTATTTCTGGCGCCGAGATCAAACCGGTGGGCAGTGCTTGGACGCGCGCGAGAGGAAGCGTGCCAGCTATAGACAAGCGAGACCAGTGTTGCGAGAGTTTCGGTCAAAGAGATAAATAAATAGAAACTCATGTGGTGTCAGCCACCTCAACAACGAAAACAAGCGTATTCAAAGCGACATATGTATGGTATGCAATTATATGCACCGACTTGCGTTAACACAGGTGATATGCGGACTTCCAACGTGGACTTTCATGTATCATTCATGCGCATAATATGAGCCAGACATATGCGAATTAAATGCTAAACTTCGCCCAGGCGAGGAAAGCAAAGTAATATATACGCCAATTGTTCTTCGCCAGTACTGTCCTGTCGCTGTTTCGATTGAAAGACATGACTTATTTTTGGGGGTGGGAGTGGGCGGTGGGGCGGTACGGGTGGGGGTGGGCGGTGTGGGCGGTATGGGCGGTGTGGCTGTTGTGGGCGGTAAGGGTGTTGTGGGTGTTGTGGGTGGTGTGAGAGGTCTAAATGGTGTGGGCGGTGAGGGCGGTTTGGGTGTTGTGGGCGGTAAGGGTGTTGTGGGCGGTGTGGGTGTTATGGGCGATGTGAGCGGTCTAAGTGGTGTGTGCGGTGTGGCTGTTGTGGGCGATGTGAGCGGTCTAAGTGGTGTGAGCGGTGTGGGTGTTGTGGGCGGTGTGGGCGGTGTGGGTGTTGTGGGCGGTGTGAGTGTTGTGGGCGGTGTGGGCGGTGTGGGCAGCGTGGGCGGCGTGGGTGTTGTGGGCGGTGTGGGTGTTTTGGGCGGTGTGGGCGGTGTGGGTGTTGTGGGCGATGTGGGCAGCGTGGGCGGTGTGGGTGACGTGGGCGTGAGTATCGCAGCGCACCCCTGCCTCGCCTGTCCGTGTGATTGGCTGCAGGTGACCGGGTGCCACAGGGTTTCCCACCCACACCAAAGGCCTGGTGTGTGGTGTGCTCACTTTATGGACGCTCGCTTAATGCGCACAAGGACTGTCTACGGGCGTCCACTAGGGGGAGGGGGTAACTATCGTACCGGATAGATAGCAAGAAAACAACTGTTAGTTGGACGGATAGAGACAGACAGAGCAGAGGGAAAAACGTATTCATAGGTAGATAGGCTATAACGACGCGGGAAGTACCTGACAATTTGCCTGCAGTCAGTGTACATCCCCCAATGGCGTCACCGTAATGTCAACTTAAGAAGCTGTCAACGGAAAAAAAAGAAATGAAAAAAAACCTAAAACCTTTAAGATGTGACACATAAAGGCGCATTCTCTGTCTAAAAACACATTTGGCCAAGTGGCGCCATTTTGGATTATGCGCCTCTCAGCGGAGATTCTCGCGGACCAAGACTGACAAAAATGGCGCCGATTTGGCGGTTGACAGATGACAACTTATAGCAAACAGTGACAATAATGTCACATAGGAAAGCTTGAGAACTTGTGGGATCGTTTGTCCGTGCTATTGATCGCAGGTGCGTTGTATGCAAAGTCTAAAGTTAGAACAAGGGTAGAATCTTGACTGCTCTATCATCTGAACTGGGAAGGCCCTCATGATGTTGTAACACAAGAACGGTATATTCAGTTAAAGTCCTTAATTCACAGTTGTACACACGAAATGTGATTGTTGTAAGCGACAGAAGAGCGGTTGCTAAGTTGTAATGCTCGGTCCATTCTGTGCAAATTGACGCCGGTAGAAAATCATATATAGCCACAAAATTGGTAGTGTGAGTTTTACTTTAAACAGTGTGTATACATTCTTAAAGGTGAATACCATTTCATTATGATCTGCCCGCTATCAGTATCAAATCGTGAGAAGAGGCTTGCATTACTTACCATACTGTATCCTACATCGGAAAATCTTTATAACGTTTATCTGATTGTTAAAACATCCATAGTGTTAATTGGTGAGGATTTTTCCTTAAAACTAATTACTTGCCGCCTACTTTTCTGGTGTGTATTTCACAGTTATTTCACTTGTTTTATTTCAGATATAAACACACAAAATGAAGGTCATCTGCTTTGGATACATCATGGTGCTTCTTTGCCATACAGTGTTGTCACTTTCTTGGGGCAACAGAGGTAAGATATTTCTGCCCCCCCCCCTCCAATTCAAAGCAAGCGCCCGTTAAAAAAACCGCTTCAGAGCATTATATATATCTGATGAGCAATGTTCTGTTTCTCTGGTCTGTTATTAGTGATCCTTGGTTAGCAACGAGAGTTATTAACGAGTAATTGATAATAACCTTTGGCTTAAATGTTTACCCCGCTTGACATAAGAACTACGAAGCGATGTGTATACAGTGGGCATTGGATGCTGTTTGGTTAACGAGCTCTTCACGTGTAGAGTAATGTCATGATTGATTGTCTTCGTTGGTTACTGGTTATCTGTCTTCTATGGATGTTACCATCTTTGATGCGTCCGTCGCTTGCTCGGCGTTTCTCGAGCTACCGCCCAGTCATGGTTAACCGGACATCATATTTTTGACATTAAGTTGCAATGTCCCGCTGGGGAGGCAAGAAGAATTTAATGATAGCCAACGTCGGCAAGGCTGAAATATGAGGCGGGTGGGGAGGAGAGGGAGGGGGGGGGGCTGGTTGGGTGAAGGGGTATACCGAGGTCATCGAGTAGAACTAAATAGGGAAGAAACTTCTGTTGCTTGGGTAGCGCAATTGTTACTGAATAGCTCACGTTATACTCGTAAATACTTTTAGCATTTACTAGCATAAACGAAATCCTGGGGACAAGCATGAACGATGGGCCGTATTTTAGTGGGAAAACTGTGTGGCCATCAAGGGAGGTCGGAAGAAAACGACAGAGAAAGCGAGAGAGAAAGAGAAAGACGGAGAAACTGAGGCAAAGATGGGGTTGTCCAGACGAGACCGAAGGCCTCTACGATGCTCCTTCCGGTCTCCGAGTTCGTATGTCCTCTTTCTGGGCTGTTGTCTCCCGAGGCCGTCAGTGACCATGAGATACACTGCTCTGCAACTCTCATCCACCCTCCTGCTGCAACCCTCCCTCCCAAGAAATAGGCAGCCAAGCGAAATCTACAGGGAGTTTCTTTCCTGGAGATCGAGCTGGCGGAGAAGGTGCCAAGACCGATGCCTTGCCAGCGGGTGATAGATAGAACCACGTGGTCTCCCGGGATGCGGAGCGAGGTGGGAGGGGGGCGCGGGGCGTTTGGGTAATGTTCACCAGCCGCCTCACTCACCGATCTAGCCAAAGGGGCCGCGGTGGGTGTCCCTCGGGCCATGGTAAATGTCTTTATGTCGGCTTCAAGCCCCCTAAACGGCCGTCGTTACAGTCGCGTCACCCGGCAATACGGCTACATCGCCAGTTTTAACCCCGTCCCTGACGTCATCACTCGAGGCGCCACAAGCGAGTGAGTCGAGTCCCGAACTGTACGGTTTCCGGTCCCCAAATTGTTCCCCTCGGTGATTGCGATTAAACGCCACCTACCGGTGCAGAACGCTGACCACGGGGTTAGCCGCCCCAGCCAGTGACAACAGCCACCCCAGCCAGTGACACCAGCCTCCCCAGCCAGTGACACCAGCCTCCCCAGCCAGTGACACCAGCATCCCCAGTCAGTGACACCAGCCCCCCCCCCCCCCCACCCCCAGCCAGTGACACCAGCCGCCCCAGCCAGTTACACCAGCCTCCCCAGCCAGTGACACCAGCCGCCCCAGCCAGTGACACCAGCCTCCCCAGCCAGTGACACCAGCCTCCCCAGCCAGTGACACCAGCCTGCAGTGACACCAGCCTCCCCAGCCAGTGACACCAGCTTCCCCAGTCAGTGACACCAGCCTCCCCAGTCAGTGACACCAGCCTCCCCAGTCAGTGACACCAGCCACCCCAGTCAGTGACACCAGCTTCCCCAGCCAGTGACACCAGCCTCCCCAGTCAGTGACACCAGTCTCCCCAGCCAGTGACACCAGCCACCCCAGCCAGTGACACCAGCCACTCTAGCCAGTGACACCAGCCTCCCCAGCCAGTGACACCAGCCGCCCCAGCCAGTGACACCAGCCTCCCCAGCCAGTGACACCAGCCTCCCCAGCCAGTGACACCAGCCTGCAGTGACACCAGCCTCCCCAGCCAGTGACACCAGCCTCCCCAGTCAGTGACACCAGCCTCCCCAGTCAGTGACACCAGCCTCCCCAGTCAGTGACACCAGCTACCCCAGTCAGTGACACCAGCCTCCCCAGCCAGTGACACCAGCCTCCCCAGTCAGTGACACCAGTCTCCCCAGCCAGTGACACCAGCCACCCCAGCCAGTGACACCAGCCACCCTAGCCAATGACACCAGCCACCCCAGCCAGTGACACCAGCCAGCGGAGTTGATTTGAGTTTCCTGACAGCGACGCGAGACTTGGCGTGCAATGACTTAGTTCGCGATTAGGAAGCTTAGTGACTCGGCCCGGTATTTCCGGGTTTCGTGAGCAGTCGCGAGACTGTCGAACATCTCTGGCCTCCGTTCGAGACTTCCGGGTTTCGTTAACCAGGCGCGAGACTTTGGGACAGGATGAGATGGTGCGAGACTTGCTGGGTCGCCGTGAACCTTCGCGGGATTTCGGATAGCGTGACTCGATCTGAGATGCCTTGGCTTCGGAACCCGGTGTTCTATTTCCGGGCTTCGTGACCCGGCACGAGACTCTCGTACTCCATAACTCTCGGCGGGAGGGCCCATAAACTCTTGGGGCTTTTCGGACTGACCTGTGAACACGACGAGTTGGGTAATATCACTAGGACCACGTATTTCAACTCACGTCCACATTCGTCCAAATGTGATATGCTTTCAAAGCGAGCCATGGTGTGAGATCATAGCTACCGATCCCCATTTGTTTTAGTTTATTACACTTGCAAACCTGGTGTGATTGCAACGTATACTTTGTGACTTCAAGCAGTTCCAGGCGAGATTGTCATATCCTATCGCGATATCATTGTTAATATGACACGATCGAAAAAGCCTTTGGGCTTGATAACTATCCTTCAATATCAGTGTCACGAACATGGCATGGGCAATACGCGACCGCATGGCTTTTATAGCGGAAGAAATAGGAATAGGCGAAATGGTATTCATGAATCACGGCGGCTCAAACGTTTGTGTTGCGATAAAGGTGGCATATTGCAGACATGAAGAACCTGGACTTGACGTCACAGAGTGTAACTTCGGGCCTTACAGGTGGCATATTGCAGACCCATGCTTGGGTGAAGAACCTGGACTTGACGTCACAGAGTGTAACTTCGGGCCTAGGATGAAATCGGTCGTAACTGTTATTGCTGTTACTATGGTGGTTGTTCCACACCGTTATGGAAACATCTGGACAGTCGGCTGCTCATTTCCGGAAGTGATTTCTCACACTGTCACTGTGGCCACCCCGGTATCGTCATGGTAATAGCCTGGGGAGAATCACAGGGCTGTCAGCTCTCCCACATCTGCTGGTCCGTATACCCTGCCTCTACGGATTGATGTACCCGCCTTTATGGCTTGATGTACCCGGCCTCTACGGCTTGATGTACCCGGCCTCTAAGGCTTGATGTACCCGGCCCCTATGGCTTGGTGTACCCGGCCTCTACGGCTTGATGTACCCGGCATCTACAGCTTGATGTACCCGGCCCCTATGGCTTGATGTACCCGGCCTCTACGGCTTGATGTACCCGGCATCTACAGCTTGATGTACCCGGCCCCTATGGCTTGATGTACCCGGTCTCTATGGCTTGATGTAGCCGGCCTCTACGGCTTGATGTAGCCGGCCTCTAAGGCTTGATGTACCCGGCCTCTATAGCTTGATGTACCCGGCCCCTATGGCTTGATGTACCCGGCATCTACAGCTTGATGTACTCGGCCCCTATGGCTTGATGTACCCGGCCTCTACGGCTTGATGTAGCCGGCCTCTACGGCTTGGTGTACCCGGCCTCTATAGCTTGATGTACCCGGCATCTACAGCTTGATGTACCCGGCCTCTACGGCTTGATGTACCCGGCCTCTATGGCTTGATGTACCCGGCCTCTACGGCTTGATGTAGCCGGCCTCTAAGGCTTGATGTACTCGGTCTCTATGGCTTGATGTAGCCGGCCTCTACGGCTTGATGTAGCCGGCCTCTAAGGCTTGATGTACCCGGCCTCTATAGCTTGATGTACTCGGTCTCTATGGCTTGATGTAGCCGGCCTCTACGGCTTGATGTAGCCGGCCTCTAAGGCTTGATGTACCCGGCCTCTATAGCTTGATGTACCCGGCCCCTATGGCTTGATGTACCCGGCATCTACAGCTTGATGTACTCGGCCCCTATGGCTTGATGTACCCGGCCTCTACGGCTTGATGTAGCCGGCCTCTACGGCTTGGTGTACCCGGCCTCTATAGCTTGATGTACCCGGCATCTACAGCTTGATGTACCCGGCCTCTACGGCTTGATGTACCCGGCCTCTATGGCTTGATGTACCCGGCCTCTACGGCTTGATGTAGCCGGCCTCTAAGGCTTGATGTACCCGGCCCCTATGGCTTGATGTACCCGGCCTCTACGGCTTGATGTACCCGGCATCTACAGCTTGATGTACCCGGCCTCTAAGGCTTGATGTACCCGGTCTCTATGGCTTGATGTAGCCGGCCTCTATAGCTTGATGTACCCGGTCTCTAAGGCTTGATGTAGCCGGCCTCTAAGGCTTGATGTACCCGGCCTCTATAGCTTGATGTACCCGGTCTCTACGGCTTGATGTAGCCGGCCTCTACGGCTTGATGTAGCCGGCCTCTAAGGCTTGATGTACCCGGCCCCTATGGCTTGATGTACCCGGTCTCTATGGCTTGATGTAGCCGGCCTCTACGGCTTGGTGTACCCGGCCTCTATAGCTTGATGTACCCGGCCTCTAAGGCTTGATGTACCCGGCCTCTACGGCTTGGTGTACCCGGCCTCTAAGGCTTGATGTACCCGACCTCTATAGCTTGATGTGCCCGGCCTCTATGGCTTGATGTACCCGGCCTCTATGGCTTGATGTACCCGGCCTCTATAGCTTGATGTACTCGGCCTCTAAGGCTTGATGTACCCGGCCTCTATGGCTTGATGTACCCGGCCTCTACAGTACCCGGCCTCTAAGGCTTGATGTACCCGGCCTCTAAGGCTTGATGTACCCGGTCTCTACGGCTTGATGTACCCGGCCTCTAAGGCTTGATGTACCCGGCCTCTACAGTACCCGGCCTCTAAGGCTTGATGTACCCGGCCTCTAAGGCTTGATGTACCCGGCCTCTATGGCTTGATGTACCCGGCCTCTATAGCTTGATGTAGCCGGCCTCTAAGGCTTGATGTACTCGGCCTCTACGGCTTGATGTAGCCGGCCTCTATGGCTTGATGTACCCGGCTTCTATAGCTTGATGTACCCGGCCTCTATAGCTTGATGTACCCTGCCTCTACGGCTTGATGTACCCGGCCTCTACGGCTTGATGTACCCGGCCTCTACGGCTTGGTGTACCCGGCCTCTATAGCTTGATGTACCCGGCCTCTAAGGCTTGATGTACCCGGCCTCTATGGCTTGATGTACTCGGCCTCTATAGCTTGATGTACCCGGCCTCTATAGCTTGATGTACCCGGCCTCTATAGCTTGATGTACCCGGCCTCTATAGCTTGATGTACCCGGCCTCTAAGGCTTGATGTACCCGGCCCCTATAGCTTGATGTACCCGGCCTCTAAGGCTTGATGTACCCGGCCTCTATAGCTTGATGTAGCCGGTCTCTACGGCTTGATGTACCCGGCCTCTATGGCTTGATGTACCCGGTCTCTACGGCTTGATGTACCCGGTCTCTACGGCTTGATGTACTCGGCCTCTAAGGCTTGATGTACCCGGTCTCTACGGCTTGATGTACCCGGCCTCTAAGGCTTGATGTACCCGGCCTCTAAGGCTTGATGTACCCGGTCTCTATGGCTTGATGTACCCGGCCTCTAAGGCTTGATGTACCCGGCCCCTATGGCTTGATGTAGCCGGTCTCTACGGCTTGATGTACCCGGCCTCTAAGGCTTGATGTACCCGGTCTCTACGGCTTGATGTACTCGGCCTCTAAGGCTTGATGTACCCGGTCTCTACGGCTTGATGTACCCGGCCTCTAAGGCTTGATGTACCCGGCCTCTAAGGCTTGATGTACCCGGTCTCTATGGCTTGATGTACCCGGCCTCTAAGGCTTGATGTACCCGGCCCCTATGGCTTGATGTAGCCGGTCTCTACGGCTTGATGTACCCGGCCTCTAAGGCTTGATGTACCCGGTCTCTATGGCTTGATGTACCCGGCCTCTAAGGCTTGATGTACCCGGCCTCTAAGGCTTGATGTACCCGGCCTCTATGGCTTGATGTACCCGGCCTCTATAGCTTGATGTACTCGGCCTCTACGGCTTGATGTAGCCGGCCTCTAAGGCTTGATGTACCCGGCCTCTAAGGCTTGATGTAGCCGGCCTCTACGGCTTGGTGTACCCGGCCTCTATAGCTTGATGTACTCGGCCTCTATGGCTTGATGTACCCGGCCTCTAAGGCTTGATGTACCCGGCCTCTAAGGCTTGATGTACCCGGTCTCTACGGCTTGATGTACCCGGCCTCTAAGGCTTGATGTACCCGGCCTCTACGGCTTGATGTACCCGGCCTCTATGGTTTGATGTAGCCGGCCTCTACGGCTTGGTGTACCCGGCCTCTATAGCTTGATGTGCCCGGCCTCTATAGCTTGATGTACTCGGCCTCTATGGCTTGATGTACCCGGCCTCTACGGCTTGATGTACCCGGCCTCTACGGCTTGATGTACCCGGCCTCTATGGTTTGATGTAGCCGGCCTCTACGGCTTGGTGTACCCGGCCTCTATAGCTTGATGTGCCCGGCCTCTATAGCTTGATGTACTCGGCCTCTATGGCTTGATGTACCCGGCCTCTACGGCTTGATGTACCCGGCCTCTAAGGCTTGATGTACCCGGCCTCTATAGCTTGATGTACCCGGTCTCTACGGCTTGATGTACCCGGCCTCTACGGCTTGATGTACCCGGCCTCTATGGTTTGATGTAGCCGGCCTCTACGGCTTGATGTAGCCGGCCTCTACGGCTTGGTGTACCCGGCCTCTATAGCTTGATGTACCCGGCCTCTAAGGCTTGATGTACCCGGCCTCTATAGCTTGATGTGCCCGGCCTCTATGGCTTGATGTACCCGGCCTCTATGGCTTGATGTACCCGGCCTCTATAGCTTGATGTGCCCGGCCTCTATGGCTTGATGTACCCGGCATCTACAGCTTGATGTACCCGGCCTCTATAGCTTGATGTACCCGGCCTCTAAGGCTTGGTGTACCCGGTCTCTATGGTTTGATGTAGCCGGCCTCTACGGCTTGATGTAGCCGGCCTCTACGGCTTGGTGTACCCGGCCTCTATAGCTTGATGTACCCGGCCTCTAAGGCTTGATGTACCCGGCCTCTATAGCTTGATGTGCCCGGCCTCTATGGCTTGATGTACCCGGCCTCTATGGCTTGATGTACCCGGCCTCTATAGCTTGATGTACTCGGCCTCTAAGGCTTGATGTACCCGGCCTCTACGGCTTGATGTACCCGGCCTCTATAGCTTGATGTACTCGGCCTCTATGGCTTGATGTACCCGGCCTCTATAGCTTGATGTACCCGGTCTCTATGGCTTGATGTACCCGGCCTCTAAGGCTTGATGTACCCGGCCTCTAAGGCTTGATGTACCCGGCCTCTATAGCTTGATGTACCCGGCCTCTAAGGCTTGATGTACCCGGCCTCTAAGGCTTGATGTACCCGGCCTCTATGGCTTGATGTACCCGGCCTCTAAGGCTTGATGTACCCGGCCTCTAAGGCTTGATGTACCCGGCCTCTAAGGCTTGATGTACCCGGCCTCTAAGGCTTGATGTACCCGGCCTCTACGGCTTGATGTACCCGGCCTCTATAGCTTGATGTACTCGGCCTCTATGGCTTGATGTACCCGGCCTCTATAGCTTGATGTACCCGGTCTCTACGGCTTGATGTACCCGGCCTCTATGGCTTGATGTACCCGGCCTCTATAGCTTGATGTACCCGGTCTCTACGGCTTGATGTACCCGGCCTCTATGGCTTGATGTACCCGGCCTCTAAGGCTTGATGTACCCGGCCTCTAAGGCTTGATGTACCCGGTCTCTACGGCTTGATGTACCCGGCCTCTACGGCTTGATGTACCCGGCCTCTAAGGCTTGATGTACCCGGCCTCTAAGGCTTGATGTACCCGGCCTCTAAGGCTTGATGTACCCGGCCTCTAAGGCTTGATGTACCCGGCCTCTAAGGCTTGATGTACCCGGCCTCTAAGGCTTGATGTACCCGGCCTCTATGGCTTGATGTACCCGGCCTCTAAGGCTTGATGTACCCGGCCTCTAAGGCTTGATGTACCCGGCCTCTAAGGCTTGATGTACCCGGCCTCTAAGGCTTGATGTACCCGGCCTCTAAGGCTTGATGTACCCGGCCTCTAAGGCTTGATGTACCCGGCCTCTAAGGCTTGATGTACCCGGCCTCTAAGGCTTGATGTACCCGGTCTCTACGGCTTGATGTACCCGGCCTCTATAGCTTGATGTACCCGGCCTCTAAGGCTTGATGTACCCGGCCTCTAAGGCTTGATGTACCCGGCCTCTATAGCTTGATGTACCCGGCCTCTAAGGCTTGATGTACCCGGCCTCTAAGGCTTGATGTACCCGGCCTCTATAGCTTGATGTACCCGGCCTCTAAGGCTTGATGTACCCGGCCTCTAAGGCTTGATGTACCCGGCCTCTATAGCTTGGTGTACCCGGCCTCTATAGCTTGATGTACCCGGCCTCTAAGGCTTGATGTACCCGGCCTCTAAGGCTTGATGTACCCGGCCTCTATAGCTTGATGTACCCGGCCTCTAAGGCTTGATGTACCCGGCCTCTAAGGCTTGATGTACCCGGTCTCTACGGCTTGATGTACTCGGCCTCTAAGGCTTGATGTACCCGGTCTCTACGGCTTGATGTACCCGGCCTCTAAGGCTTGATGTACCCGGCCTCTATGGCTTGATGTACCCGGCCTCTATGGCTTGATGTACCCGGCCTCTAAGGCTTGATGTGCCCGGCCTCTATAGCTTGATGTACCCGGCCTGTATGGCTTGATGTACCCGGCCTCTATGGCTTGATGTACCCGGCCTCTATAGCTTGATGTACCCGGCCTCTAAGGCTTGATGTACCCGGCCTCTAAGGCTTGATGTACCCGGCCTCTATAGCTTGATGTACCCGGCCTCTATGGCTTGATGTACCCGGCCTCTAAGGCTTGATGTACCCGGCCTCTATAGCTTGATGCACCCGGCCTCTATGGCTTTATGTACCCGGCCTCTACAGTACCCGGCCTCTACCCGGTTTCTATGACTAGTCCAACCAGATCTGTATGGTCCCTTGGCCGGTTCTTAAACCTTTGCTTGGTGCTAGGTAGATCATTTGAAAACAATTTTCCCATGAAATGCAAAAAAAAGTATCGCTAAACCAAATTATTTTGGGAATTAATAGAGTGCCTAAATGTAAGAAAACCCGGTTTTCTTGCGATTTCCCTGTCACCTTTCCTTCCGTCCTCCATATCTCAGCCTGCGCTGTCGTAGTAGCGACTACTGGCCTAAGACGACGGAGGGCATGAAGCAGACTAAGACAAATGGCGGGTTAATCACAGGTCTGGGGATGACACGTCATTCAGCGTGGCGCTAAGGGGGGCACTCAGAGCAGCTGTCGAGCCGTCGTCCTCCAGTGGAGACTGGAGAGTGGAAGGCGCTGCTTCATCTACCATACAACGAGTATGAACCATCGAATGTGTAGTCCCACAAGGATATGGATTGTAAATTCAATTTACTTCCGAAAAAGAGTGTAGGTACCATTCCGGTGACATATATCGTGAATTGCGTTATCGTCTGGCTTTCACCATTCTTTTTATGTCCCACATTTTGTAAAGACACAGAGTGTCTTTTCGCTTTTTCAAATGGGAAGAAGGATCATGTAACATGCGATGTTATCATGGTAGGAAACCCAATACGGGTCATTGACATATACGGACATTTCATCAATATCAGGATATTACGGTCCCACCGAAAGAGTTGCCTTTATGGCTGCCTGGGTCATTACAAGGATATGTAGAGGTTGTGGCTAGGAATAAAATCTTATGTAGGGTCGCTGGGCGCAACGCTACAACCCTCATTTGCCCCTCTCTATGTCACCCCCGGGCTCTTGTTCTCCCTTCTCACATTGATCATCGAAGCGCAGGAAATTTATATGACGCCCATTTTCCTTCGGGCTTTAATGTGTCTGTTTGATAAGCGCACGGCGCACAATTTTAAACAAACTTCACGGCTTCCATTTCAACAAAACGTCCCGGCTTCCATTTCAACAAAACTTCACGCCCTCCATTTCAACAAAACGTCACGGCATCCATTTCAGCAAAACATCACGGCATCCATTTCAGCAAAACGTCACGGCATCCATTTCAACAAAACGTCACGGCATCCATTTCAGCAAAACATCACGGCATCCATTTCAACAAAACGTCACGGCATCCATTTCAGCAAAACGTCACGGCATCCATTTTAACGAAAACATTACGACCTCTACTTCAACAGAACGTCACGGCGTCCATTTCAACCAAACGTCACGGCATCCATTTCAACAAAACGTCACGGCATCCATTTCAGCAAAACATCACGGCATCCATTTCAACAAAACGTCACGGCATCCATTTCAGCAAAACGTCACGGCATCCATTTTAACGAAAACATTACGACCTCTACTTCAACAGAACGTCACGGCGTCCATTTCAACAAAACGTCACGGCATTTATTTCAGTAAAAAACGTCACGGCATCCATTTCAACGATAAACATGACGACCTCTACTTCAACAAAACATCACAGCATCCATTTCAACAAAACGTCACGGCATCCATTTCAACCAAACGTCACGGCATCCATTTCAACCAAACGTCACGGCATCCATTTCAGCAAAACGTCACGGCATCCATTTCAGCAAAACGTCACGGCATCCATTTCAGCAAAACGTCACGGCATCCATTTCAGCAAAACGTCACGGCATCCATTTCAACAAAACGTCACGGCATCCATTTCAGCAAAACGTCACGGCATCCATTTCAACAAAACGTCACTGCATCCATTTCAGTAAAACGTCACGGCATCCATTTCAGCAAAACATCACGGCATCCATTTCAACAAAACGTCACGGCATCCATTTCAGCAAAACGTCACGGCATCCATTTCAGCAAAACGTCACGGCATCCATTTCAACAAAACGTCACGGCATCCATTTCAACAAAACGTCACGGCATCCATTTCAGCAAAACGTCACGGCATCCATTTCAGCAAAACATCACGGCATCCATTTCAACCAAACGTCACGGCATCCATTTCAACAAAACGTCACGGCATCCATTTCAACAAAACATCACGGCATCCATTTCAACCAAACGTCACGGCATCCATTTCAACAAAACGTCACGGCATCCATTTCAACCAAACGTCACGGCATCCATTTCAGTAAAACGTCACGGCATCCATTTCAGCAAAACATCACGGCATCCATTTCAACAAAACGTCACGGCATCCATTTCAGCAAAACGTCACGGCATCCATTTTAACGAAAACATTACGACCTCTACTTCAACAGAACGTCACGGCGTCCATTTCAACAAAACGTCACGGCATTTATTTCAGTAAAAAACGTCACGGCATCCATTTCAACGATAAACATGACGACCTCTACTTCAACAAAACATCACAGCATCCATTTCAACAAAACGTCACGGCATCCATTTCAACCAAACGTCACGGCATCCATTTCAACCAAACGTCACGGCATCCATTTCAGCAAAACGTCACGGCATCCATTTCAGCAAAACGTCACGGCATCCATTTCAGCAAAACGTCACGGCATCCATTTCAACAAAACGTCACGGCATCCATTTCAGCAAAACGTCACGGCATCCATTTCAACAAAACGTCACTGCATCCATTTCAGTAAAACGTCACGGCATCCATTTCAGCAAAACATCACGGCATCCATTTCAACAAAACGTCACGGCATCCATTTCAGCAAAACGTCACGGCATCCATTTCAGCAAAACGTCACGGCATCCATTTCAGCAAAACGTCACGGCATCCATTTCAACAAAACGTCACGGCATCCATTTCAGCAAAACATCACGGCATCCATTTCAACAAAACGTCACGGCATCCATTTCAGCAAAACATCACGGCATCCATTTCAACAAAACGTCACGGCATCCATTTCAACAAAACGTCACTGCATCCATTTCAGTAAAACGTCACGGCATCCATTTCAACCAAACGTCACGGCATCCATTTTAACGATAAACATGACGACCTCTACTTTAACAAAACATCACGGCATCCATTTCAGTAAAACGTCACGGCATCCATTTCAACAAAACGTCACGGCATCCATTTCAGCAAAACATCACGGCATCCATTTCAACAAAACGTCACGGCATCCATTTCAACAAAACATCACGGCATCCATTTCAACAAAACGTCACGGCATCCATTTCAGCAAAACATCACGGCATCCATTTCAACAAAACATCACGGCATCCATTTCAACAAAACGTCACTGCATCCATTTCAGTAAAACGTCACGGCATCCATTTCAACCAAACGTCACGGCATCCATTTTAACGATAAACATGACGACCTCTACTTTAACAAAACATCACTGCATCCATTTCAGTAAAACGTCACGGCATCCATTTCAACAAAACGTCACGGCATCCATTTCAACAAAACATCACGGCATCCATTTCAGTAAAACGTCACGGCATCCATTTCAGCAAAACGTCACGGCATCCATTTCAACAAAACGTCACGGCATCCATTTCAACAAAACATCACGGCATCCATTTCAGTAAAACGTCACGGCATCCATTTCAACAAAACGTCACGGCATCCATTTCAACAAAACATCACGGCATCCATTTCAACAAAACGTCACTGCATCCATTTCAGTAAAACGTCACGGCATCCATTTCAACCAAACGTCACGGCATCCATTTTAACGATAAACATGACGACCTCTACTTTAACAAAACATCACTGCATCCATTTCAGTAAAACGTCACGGCATCCATTTCAACAAAACGTCACGGCATCCATTTCAACAAAACATCACGGCATCCATTTCAGCAAAACATCACGGCATCCATTTCAACAAAACGTCACGGCATCCATTTCAGCAAAACGTCACGGCATCCATTTCAGCAAAACGTCACGGCATCCATTTCAACCAAACGTCACGGCATCCATTTCAACAAAACGTCACGGCATCCATTTCAGCAAAACGTCACGGCATCCATTTCAGCAAAACGTCACGGCATCCATTTCAGCAAAACGTCACGGCATCCATTTCAACAAAACGTCACGGCATCCATTTCAGCAAAACGTCACGGCATCCATTTCAACCAAACGTCACGGCATCCATTTCAGCAAAACGTCACGGCATCCATTTCAACAAAACATCACGGCATCCATTTCAACAAAACATCACGGCATCCATTTCAACAAAACGTCACTGCATCCATTTCAGCAAAACGTCACGGCATCCATTTCAACCAAACGTCACGGCATCCATTTCAACAAAACGTCACGGCATCCATTTCAGCAAAACGTCACGGCATCCATTTCAGCAAAACGTCACGGCATCCATTTCAGCAAAACATCACGGCATCCATTTCAACAAAACGTCACGGCATCCATTTCAGCAAAACGTCACGGCATCCATTTCAGCAAAACGTCACGGCATCCATTTCAGCAAAACGTCACGGCATCCATTTCAACAAAACGTCACGGCATCCATTTCAGCAAAACGTCACGGCATCCATTTCAACCAAACGTCACGGCATCCATTTCAGCAAAACGTCACGGCATCCATTTCAGCAAAACGTCACGGCATCCATTTCAACAAAACATCACGGCATCCATTTCAACAAAACATCACGGCATCCATTTCAGCAAAACATCACGGCATCCATTTCAACAAAACGTCACGGCATCCATTTCAGCAAAACGTCACGGCATCCATTTCAACAAAACATCACGGCATCCATTTCAGCAAAACATCACGGCATCCATTTCAACAAAACGTCACGGCATCCATTTCAGCAAAACGTCACGGCATCCATTTCAGCAAAACGTCACGGCATCCATTTCAGCAAAACGTCACGGCATCCATTTCAACAAAACGTCACGGCATCCATTTCAGCAAAACGTCACGGCATCCATTTCAACCAAACGTCACGGCATCCATTTCAGCAAAACGTCACGGCATCCATTTCAACAAAACATCACGGCATCCATTTCAAAAAAACATCACGGCATCCATTTCAACAAAACGTCACTGCATCCATTTCAGCAAAACGTCACGGCATCCATTTCAACCAAACGTCACGGCATCCATTTCAACAAAACGTCACGGCATCCATTTCAGCAAAACGTCACGGCATCCATTTCAGCAAAACGTCACGGCATCCATTTCAGCAAAACGTCACGGCATCCATTTCAACAAAACGTCACGGCATCCATTTCAGCAAAACGTCACGGCATCCATTTTAACGAAAACATTACGACCTCTACTTCAACAGAACGTCACGGCGTCCATTTCAACAAAACGTCACGGCATTTATTTCAGTAAAAAACGTCACGGCATCCATTTCAGTAAAACGTCACGGCATCCATTTCAGCAAAACATCACGGCATCCATTTCAACAAAACGTCACGGCATCCATTTCAGCAAAACGTCACGGCATCCATTTTAACGAAAACATTACGACCTCTACTTCAACAGAACGTCACGGCGTCCATTTCAACAAAACGTCACGGCATTTATTTCAGTAAAAAACGTCACGGCATCCATTTCAACGATAAACATGACGACCTCTACTTTAACAAAACATCACGGCATCCATTTCAACAAAACATCACGGCATCCATTTCAACAAAACGTCACGGCATCCATTTCAGTAAAACGTCACGGCATCCATTTCAGCAAAACGTCACGGCATCCATTTCAACCAAACGTCACGGCTCCCATTTCAACAAAACGTCACTGCATCCATTTCAGTAAAACGTCACGGCATCCATTTCAGCAAAACGTCACGGCATCCATTTCAACCAAACGTCACGGCATCCATTTCAACAAAACGTCACGGCATTTATTTCAGCAAAACGTCACGGCATTTATTTCAGCAAAACGTCACGGCATCCATTTCAACGAAAAACATGATGACCTCTACTTCAACAAAACATCACGGCATCCATTTCAGCAAAACGTCACGGCATCCATTTCAACAAAACGTCACGGCATCCATTTCAGCAAAACGTCACGGCATCCATTTCAACAAAACGTCACGGCATCCATTTCAACAAAACGTCACGGCATCCATTTCAGTAAAACGTCACGGCATCCATTTCAGCAAAACGTCACGGCATCCATTTCAACCAAACGTCACGGCTCCCATTTCAACAAAACGTCACGGCATCCATTTCAGCAAAACGTCACGGCATCCATTTCAACAAAACATCACGGCATCCATTTCAGCAAAACGTCACGGCATCCATTTCAGCAAAACGTCACGGCATCCATTTCAGCAAAACGTCACGGCATCCATTTCAACAAAACGTCACGGCATCCATTTCAGCAAAACGTCACGGCATCCATTTCAACAAAACGTCACGGCATCCATTTCAACAAAACATCACGGCATCCATTTCAGCAAAACGTCACGGCATCCATTTCAGCAAAACATCACGGCATCCATTTCAACAAAACGTCACGGCATCCATTTCAGCAAAACGTCACGGCATCCATTTCAACAAAACGTCACGGCATCCATTTCAACAAAACGTCACGGCATCCATTTCAACAAAACGTCACGGCATCCATTTCAACAAAACATCACGGCATCCATTTCAACAAAACGTCACGGCATCCATTTCAGCAAAACGTCACGGCATCCATTTCAACAAAACATCACGGCATCCATTTCAACAAAACGTCACGGCATCCATTTCAGCAAAACGTCACGGCATCCATTTCAACAAAACGTCACGGCATCCATTTCAACAAAACGTCACGGCATCCATTTCAACAAAACATCACGGCATCCATTTCAACAAAACGTCACGGCATCCATTTCAGCAAAACGTCACGGCATCCATTTCAACAAAACGTCACGGCATCCATTTCAACAAAACGTCACGGCATCCATTTCAACAAAACGTCACGGCATCCATTTCAACAAAACATCACGGCATCCATTTCAACAAAACGTCACGGCATCCATTTCAGCAAAACATCACGGCATCCATTTCAGCAAAACGTCACGGCATCCATTTCAGCAAAACGTCACGGCATCCATTTCAGCAAAACGTCACGGCATCCATTTCAACAAAACATCACGGCATCCATTTCAACAAAACGTCACGGCATCCATTTCAGCAAAACGTCACGGCATCCATTTCAACAAAACGTCACGGCATCCATTTCAACCAAACGTCACGGCATCCATTTCAGTAAAACGTCACGGCATCCATTTCAGCAAAACGTCACGGCATCCATTTCAACCAAACGTCACGGCATCCATTTCAACAAAACGTCACGGCATCCATTTCAGCAAAACATCACGGCATCCATTTCAACAAAACGTCACGGCATCCATTTCAGCAAAACGTCACGGCATCCATTTCAACAAAACATCACGGCATCCATTTCAACAAAACGTCACGGCATCCATTTCAGCAAAACGTCACGGCATCCATTTCAACAAAACGTCACGGCATCCATTTCAACAAAACGTCACGGCATCCATTTCAACCAAACGTCACGGCATCCATTTCAGTAAAACGTCACGGCATCCATTTCAGCAAAACGTCACGGCATCCATTTCAACCAAACGTCACGGCATCCATTTCAACAAAACGTCACGGCATCCATTTCAGCAAAACGTCACGGCATCCATTTCAGCAAAACGTCACGGCATCCATTTCAACAAAACGTCACTGCATCCATTTCAGCAAAACGTCACGGCATCCATTTCAGCAAAACGTCACGGCATCCATTTCAGCAAAACGTCACGGCATCCATTTCAACAAAACGTCACGGCTCCCATTTCAACAAAGCGTGAATTTTTGGTATTCCACGTTGCCCACGTGAGCAAGAAAAGCCATTTCCGTCTCGCATTTCACAGCTTTCAAGTGAAAGCAAAGGGCACAAAGAAAATGACGTCAAAGAGGAAAGTAGCTGACTCACTGACTGAATACATCGCTCCTACTCTCCTATAGATGTTTGTGAACAGCCCCGTAGCTCGTATGTCATTCTTGGGAAAACTTTTCGCAATAGATCCCTTTCGCTTTTTCTGCGAACGCGTCTTCATTGGTAACCTGCCATTGTAACATAATAGCCATTGTAATATATATATGTACAAACGCAAAGAAAAAGAAACATATATACACTACTTTGGTCAATTGGAGGCTTTTCATTTGGACCGGTACTGAGTTGGAAGGCCCGTAATTTTCATCCGCTACTTGACATGTTTCTGTAAATCTAGGCCATGTTAGTGAACATAGTTTTGAGGATTATATATCCTATTTGTCATTATGTTTAGCACGCAATATAACTTTGCACAATATCTTATAGCTGAGAAAGGGATTGATATTCAGAGAAGTGGTTAGAGTGCGACTGATCAAGGCTGTGGAATGGTACAATGTCTAACTGGTCACATGACTGATGGTAGTCACGTGGGGTAGTGTATGACCCTGTTCTCCAGATAATGGACCGGGGAGGTGACGTGGAGCGTGGGAGGGGGAGAAATGGCGGGGGCGGGTGCGTAGTGGAGACCATGCAGGGGGAGGGTGGGTGAGGAGGGGGTGGATGCATATTACACGGTGTCGCCCCCTGTCATTGGCCAGGCGCAGGGACGTTAACCCAGGGATTGCCTCGCCATCGACCCTCTCAAATCCACATTCATGGCGACGGTGAACTATGATGATTATAACCTCGGTGACATCTCTACAATGGCCGCTCTCCAGCGCCCCCCCCCCCGCCTCTCGCCCCCCGCGCGCCCACCCCCATCACCCCTTTTGATTGATGCCCCGTACCTTGGGCTGGCTCTAATGATAGGACCATCGACGTGTGTGGCAGTCCCGTCTGGAGTTAAATCCCCTGAGTTAAGATAAGATAAGATAATATAAAGTTTTATTTAACGTCGGTATGTAAAAGTCAACAATAAACATTAGCAACATGTCCGTGAGAACTCTGGGATGGCAATGTCCATGTCCGTGAGAACACTAGGACTGCAATAACCATGTCCGTGAGAACTCTGGTATGGCAATGTCCATGTCCGTGAGAACACTAGGACTGCAATAACCATGTCCTGGAATAACCATGTCCGTGAGAACACTAGGACTGCAATAACCATGTCCTGGAATAACCATGTCCGTGAGAACACTGGACTGCAATAAACATGTCCTGGAATAACCATGTCCGTGAGAACACTGGGATGGCAATGTCCATGTCCGTGAGAACACTGGGACTGCAATAACGATGTCCTTTGCAGTTCCCTAGTTCTCTGAACTATAGAACCATAGAACACTGGGGTTGCAATGATCATGTTCGTGAGAACTCTGGCTAAGATTGCAATGACCATGTCCGACTCTGACGTTTGCACTGCCTGTTCACCGTGGGGGACTTTCTGCGCATGATCTTATGCGGCGCAAACCTTTAAGTAAGGACTTGGACGGGTTATGCGGATACCCTTCTTACAATGAGCCGCTGACATCCGAGTTTAGTCCAGCACGCTATGGAATACGGCACCCATATCAATCTCCCACGAGAGGGCGTGAGGTGGGGGGGGGGCGGAGGGGATGGAGTGACCGAGGGGTTCCTGGAGATAAGCCCGTGAGAAGCTTAGTACTCCCACAGGCTGTGAGTCACGCCTCACCGCTGGATTTCACTTATTGCGATGGACTTGTGGGCTGCTTGAGATGGAATGCACATCAGTTGGGATTGGCCGCACCGAGTGGCACCACGTGACACCCGCACCTGACTGACAGTGTCCGCCTTCTCTGACTTGATTTGCTGTGGGATATGTCAGATTGGTGGGTTGTATATTCAGGACGCTTTAAACAATTTTGGTCATATTGCGTCCAAGTGAGAAGGAAGGGAGAGTGGAGCCATATCCCCGGGGTAGCCCCCTAATCTTTGCGAACAAGGACATGAGATCTTTACCCTACGACTCCACAGACATGGCCACATTGGGCCGCGTACCACCGATCCACGTGCCGGTAGGCTTCCAGGTGGCCAGAGCACTCAAGGCGAATTGACCAATATGGCACGATATAGCCTTCCAGGCTGAAAGTGCCGTTAAGCCCCAATCAAATCAAATCAAATCGCTCAAGGCGAGTCCTCTATTCTACTGAGCTATCGGGCCGGCCCCGTGGGATTTGTCAGAAATCAGTAAGTCAGAAATCAGGAGTACAGTTAAATAACAGATGTGATTCGAAACAGAGAAGGTGAGATGGGGGTTGGGCTTACGCGAGCACAAAGAGCACGAGTACAAAGAGCACGAGTACAAAGAGCACGAGTACAAAGAGCACGAGTACAAACAGCAAGAGTACAAACATCACGAGTACAAAGAGCACGAGTACAAACAGCAAGAGTACAAACATCACGAGTACAAACAGCACGAGTACAAACAGCAAGAGTAAAAACAGCACGAGTACAAACAGCACGAGTACAAACAGCAAGAGTACAAACAGCAAGAGTACAAAGAGCACGAGTACAAAGAGCACGAGTACAAACAGCAAGAGTACAAACAGCAAGAGTACAAAGATCACGAGTACAAACAGCACGAGTACAAACAGCACGAGTACAAACAGCACGAGTACAAACAGCACGAGTACAAAGAGCACGAGTACAAACAGCATGAGTACAAACAGCACGAGTACAAACAGCAAGAGTACACAGATCACGAGTACAAACAGCACGAGTACAAACAGCACGAGTACAAACAGCATGAGTACAAACAGCACGAGTACAAACAGCACGAGCACAAACATCATGAGTACAAACAGCACGAGTACAAACAGCACAAGTACAAAGAGCACGAGTACAAACAGCATGAGTACAAACAGCACGAGTACAAACAGCAAGAGTACAAACAGCACGAGTACAAACAGCAAGAGTACAAAGATTACGAGTACAAACAGCACGAGTACAAACAGCATGAGTACAAACAGCACGAGTACAAACAGCACGAGTACAAACAGCAAGAGTACAAACAGCACGAGTACAAAGAGCACGAGTACAAAGAGCACGAGTACAAAGAGCACGAGTACAAACAGCATGAGTACAAACAGCACGAGTACTAACAACACGAGTACAAACAGCACGAGTACAAACAGCAAGAGTACAAACAGCAAGAGTACAAACAGCACGAGTACAAACAGCACGAGTACAAACAGCACGAGTACAAACAGCACGAGTACAAACAGCACGAGTACAAACAGCATGAGTACAAACAGCACGAGTACAAACAGCATGAGTACAAACAGCACGGGTACAAACAGCACGAGTACAAACAGCACGAGTACAAACAGCACGAGTACAAACAGCACGAGTACAAAGAGCACGAGCACAAAGTGCACGAGTACAAACAGCACGAGTACAAAGTGCGCGAGTACAAACAGCACGAGTACAAAGAGTACGGGTACAAACAGCAAGAGTACAAAGAGCACGAGTACAAACAGCAAGAGTACAAACAGCACGAGTACAAAGAGCACGAGTACAAACAGCACGAATACAAAGAGCACGAGTACAAACATCGCGAGTACAAACATCACGAGTACAAATAGCACGAGTACAATGAGCACGAGTACAAAGAGTACACGGGAATTAATTAGAACATATGATGGGGTGTAACCTAGGTTTCGAGGGCGGAGACGGCAACTAAGGTGCAGCTCAGTGAATCCATGGACAGGATGTGAGCACTTAAGCCCCGCCTACGAGACAGATCATATTTGACCGTTGAAAGTTGATCACGCTTTATAAAGGAAATTCAACCCCTGTAGGGCGGAAGCGTGGGTCTAAGTTGATGTTCTATTGGCCATATTTCTCCGGAGTTTCCCAGTGCACGTCTGCTGAATGCTATCGCATCGCCAAATGGCAAGTAGCTCATCAGAAAACTGTCGGCGACAGGAAATGACGGCAGGGTATGGGACATAAGCGATGCTTTCAACAAGTTGAATGACCATGCCTTCCGTTTTGCTTTGGGCGCTAAAGCTAGTGTTGCGAAACACATAAACCCAACATGGCGTCGACCAAGAGTTGTGAGGGTGCTACACACAACGAGCCAGACCCACAATGCATTTCTCTTTGTCGGTAGGCGCCCGGTAGGTGGCGTGCTCTGTCTCTTGTGGGCGTCGCGGCTGTTCATTCAACCGCATGGCTGGAGATACCGGTTTAAAGTCTGGCTCGTCAATGTTTCTTTTTGCTGTGAAAAAGAATGCCAGTAACACTAAAGAACTGGATGCGTCAAAACGATTTACCCGTCTAATTTAGGTTCAGATGAACGCGTCCTGCACAAGTTAACTAAATAAACCCTGGTTTGGGACTCAGCGGTTTAGCGACCAGGAGAGAGTTTTGGCATTGGCCTCAGATAGACATGTTCAGTTCCATCCAGGATTGCAGCTATAGTCAATGGCCTTGTTATTAGACATTTTAGACATTAGTTATTCAAGGCATTTCGGTGATCAGAGCCAAGACGGCGGTCCAAGCGCACGAGGAAAGAGAAAGTCATGCATGACCATGACATGACATGTATCTTAAAATCCTGTGGCCGAACGGTGTGTGGGAAAGAGAAATCGCACTGACCGGTTGACGGACCAAACGGTGAGAAGAGACAAAGAGCACTGTCCGGGTGACGGACCAAACGGCGAAAAAGACAGAGAGCACTGACTGGGTGACGGACCAAACGGCGAAAAAGACAAAGCGCACTGACCGGGTGACGGACCAAACGGTGAAAAAGACAAAGAGCACTGACCGGGTGACGGACCAAACGGTGAGAAAGACAAAGAGCACTGACCGGGTGACGGACCAAACGGTGAGAAAGACAAAGAGCACTGACCGGGTGACGGACCATACGGTGAAAAAGACAAAGAACACTGACCGGGTGACGGACCAAACGGTGAGAAAGACAAAGAGCACTGACCGGGTGACGACCAAACGGTAAAAAAGACAAAGAACACTGACCGGGTGACGGACCAAACGGTGAGAAAGACAAAGAGCACTGACCGGGTGACGACCAAACGGTAAAAAAGACAAAGAACACTGACCGGGTGACGGATCAAACGGTGAAAAAGACAAAGAGCACTGACCGGGTGACGGACCATGTGGCCTGTGGCCAAACGGTGAGACAGACAAAGAGCACTGACCGGGTGACGGACCAAACGGTGAGAGAGACAAAGAGCACTGACCGGGTGACGGACCAAATGGTGAAAAAGACAAAGAACACTTACCGAGTGACGGACCAAACGGTGAGAAACACAAAGAGCACTGACTGGGTGACGGACCATGTGGCTTGTGGCCAAACGGTGGGAGAGACAAAGAGCACTGATCGGGTGATGGACCATGTGGCCTGTGGCCAAACGGTGAGAGAGACAAAGAGCACTGACCGGGTGACGGAACAAATAGTGAGAGAGACAAAGAGCACTGACCGGGTGACGAACCAAACGGTAAAAAAGACAAAGAGCACCGACCGGGTGACGGACCAAATGGTGAAAAAGACAAAGAGCACTGACTGGGTGACAGACCATGTGGCTTGTGGCCAAACGGTGAGAGAGACAAAGAGCACTGACCGGGTGATGGGCCATGTGGCCTGTGGCCAAACGGTGAGAGAGACAAAGAGCACTGACCGGGTGACGGACCAAACGGTAAAAAAGACAAAGAGCACTGACCGGGTGACGGACCATGTGGCCTGTGGCCAAACGGTGAGACAGACAAAGAGCACTGACCGGGTGACGGACCAAACGGTGAGAGAGACAAAGAGCACTGACCGGGTGACGGACCAAATGGTGAAAAAGACAAAGAACACTAACCGAGTGACGGACCAAACGGTGAGAAACACAAAGAGCACTGACTGGGTGACGGACCATGTGGCTTGTGGCCAAACGGTGAGAGAGACAAAAAGCACTGACCGGGTGATGGACCATGTGGCGTGTGGCCAAACGGTGAGAGAGACAAAGAGCACTGACCGGGTGACGGACCAAATAGTGAGAGAGACAAAGACCACTGACCGGGTGACGGACCAAACGGTGAGAGAGACAAAGAGCACTGACCGGGTGACGGACCAAACGGTAAAAAAGAAAAAAGCACTGACCGGGTGACGGACCAAATAGTGAGAGATACAAATAGCACTGACCGGGTGACGGACCAAACGGTAAAAAAGACAAAGAGCTCTGACCGGGTGATGGACCATGTGGCCTGTGGCCAAACGGTGAGAGAGACAAATAGCACTGACCGGGTGACGGACCAAATAGTGAGAGAGACAAAGAGCACTGACCGGGTGACGGACCAAACGGTAAAAAAGACAAAGAGCTCTGACCGGGTGATGGACCATGTGGCCTGTGGCCAAACGGTGAGAGAGACAAAGAGCACTGACCGGGTGACGGACCAAATAGTGAGAGAGACAAAGAGCACTGACCGGGTGACGGACCAAACGGTAAAAAAGACAAAGAGCACTGACCGGGTGACGGACCAAATAGTGAAAGAGACAAAGAGCACTGACCGGGTGACGGACCAAACGGTAAAAAAGACAAAGAGCTCTGACCGGGTGATGGTCCATGTGGCCTGTGGCCAAACGGTGAGAGAGACAAAGAGCACTGACCGGGTGACGGAACAAATAGTGAGAGAGACAAAGAGCACTGACCGGGTGACGAACCAAACGGTAAAAAAGACAAAGAGCTCTGACCGGGTGATGGACCATGTAGCCTGTGACCAAACGGTAAAAAAGACAAAGAGCACTGACCGGGTGACGGACCAAATAGTGAGAGAGACAAAGAGCACTGACCGGGTGACGGACCAAACGGTAAAAAAGACAAAGAGCACTGACCGGGTGACGGACCAAATAGTGAGAGAGACAAAGAGCACTGACCGGGTGACGGACCAAACGGTAAAAAAGACAAAGAGCACTGACCGGGTGACGGACCAAATAGTGAGAGAGACAAAGAGCACTGACCGGGTGACGGACCAAACGGTAAAAAAGACAAGGAGCTCTGACCGGGTGATGGACCATGTGGCCTGTGGCCAAACGGTGAGAGAGACAAAGAGCACTGACCGGGTGACGGACCAAACGGTGAGAGAGACAAAGAGCACTGACCGGGTGACGGACCAAACGGCGAAAAAGACAGAGAGCACTGACTGGGTGACGGACCAAACGGCGAAAAAGACAAAGCGCACTGACCGGGTGACGGACCAAACGGTGAAAAAGACAAAGAGCACTGACCGGGTGACGGACCAAACGGCGAAAAAGACAGAGAGCACTGACTGGGTGACGGACCAAACGGCGAAAAAGACAAAGCGCACTGACCGGGTGACGGACCAAACGGTGAAAAAGACAAAGAGCACTGACCGGGTGACGGACCAAACGGTGAGAAAGACAAAGAGCACTGACCGGGTGACGGACCAAACGGTGAGAAAGACAAAGAGCACTGACCGGGTGACGAACCATACGGTGAAAAAGACAAAGAACACTGACCGGGTGACGGACCAAACGGTGAGAAAGACAAAGAGCACTGACCGGGTGACGACCAAACGGTAAAAAAGACAAAGAACACTGACCGGGTGACGGACCAAACGGTGAGAAAGACAAAGAGCACTGACCGGGTGACGACCAAACGGTAAAAAAGACAAAGAACACTGACCGGGTGACGGACCAAACGGTGAAAAAGACAAAGAGCACTGACCGGGTGACGGACCATGTGGCCTGTGGCCAAACGGTGAGACAGACAAAGAGCACTGACCGGGTGACGGACCAAACGGTGAGAGAGACAAAGAGCACTGACCGGGTGACGGACCAAACGGTGAAAAAGACAAAGAACACTTACCGAGTGACGGACCAAACGGTGAGAAACACAAAGAGCACTGACTGGGTGACGGACCATGTGGCTTGTGGCCAAACGGTGGGAGAGACAAAGAGCACTGATCGGGTGATGGACCATGTGGCCTGTGGCCAAACGGTGAGAGGGACAAAGAGCACTGACCGGGTGACGGAACAAATAGTGAGAGAGACAAAGACCACTGACCGGGTGACGAACCAAACGGTAAAAAAGACAAAGAGCACCGACCGGGTGACGGACCAAATGGTGAAAAAGACAAAGAGCACTGACTGGGTGACAGACCATGTGGCTTGTGGCCAAACGGTGAGAGAGACAAAGAGCACTGACCGGGTGATGGGCCATGTGGCCTGTGGCCAAACGGTGAGAGAGACAAAGAGCACTGACCGGGTGACGGACCAAACGGTAAAAAAGACAAAGAGCACTGACCGGGTGACGGACCATGTGGCCTGTGGCCAAACGGTGAGACAGACAAAGAGCACTGACCGGGTGACGGACCATGTGGCCTGTGGCCAAACGGTGAGACAGACAAAGAGCACTGACCGGGTGACGGACCAAATGGTGAAAAAGACAAAGAACACTAACCGAGTGACGGACCAAACGGTGAGAAACACAAAGAGCACTGACTGGGTGACGGACCATGTGGCTTGTGGCCAAACGGTGAGAGAGACAAAAAGCACTGACCGGGTGATGGACCATGTGGCGTGTGGCCAAACGGTGAGAGAGACAAAGAGCACTGACCGGGTGACGGACCAAATAGTGAGAGAGACAAAGACCACTGACCGGGTGACGGACCAAACGGTGAGAGAGACAAAGAGCACTGACCGGGTGACGGACCAAACGGTAAAAAAGAAAAAAGCACTGACCGGGTGACGGACCAAATAGTGAGAGATACAAATAGCACTGACCGGGTGACGGACCAAACGGTAAAAAAGACAAAGAGCTCTGACCGGGTGATGGACCATGTGGCCTGTGGCCAAACGGTGAGAGAGACAAATAGCACTGACCGGGTGACGGACCAAATAGTGAGAGAGACAAAGAGCACTGACCGGGTGACGGACCAAACGGTAAAAAAGACAAAGAGCTCTGACCGGGTGATGGACCATGTGGCCTGTGGCCAAACGGTGAGAGAGACAAAGAGCACTGACCGGGTGACGGACCAAATAGTGAGAGAGACAAAGAGCACTGACCGGGTGACGGACCAAACGGTAAAAAAGACAAAGAGCACTGACCGGGTGACGGACCAAATAGTGAGAGAGACAAAGAGCACTGACCGGGTGACGGACCAAACGGTAAAAAAGACAAAGAGCTCTGACCGGGTGATGGTCCATGTGGCCTGTGGCCAAACGGTGAGAGAGACAAAGAGCACTGACCGGGTGACGGAACAAATAGTGAGAGAGACAAAGAGCACTGACCGGGTGACGAACCAAACGGTAAAAAAGACAAAGAGCTCTGACCGGGTGATGGACCATGTAGCCTGTGACCAAACGGTAAAAAAGACAAAGAGCACTGACCGGGTGACGGACCAAATAGTGAGAGAGACAAAGAGCACTGACCGGGTGACGGACCAAACGGTAAAAAAGACAAAGAGCACTGACCGGGTGACGGACCAAATAGTGAGAGAGACAAAGAGCACTGACCGGGTGACGGACCAAACGGTAAAAAAGACAATGAGCTCTGACCGGGTGATGGACCATGTGGCCTGTGGCCAAACGGTGAGAGAGACAAAGAGCACTGACCGTGTGACGGACCGAACGGTGAGAGAAACAAAGAGCACTGACCGGGTGACGGACCATGTGGCTTCCGCGCACGTAAATCTGGTGTTTCCGATCCCCTGTGAATTACTTGGCGTCCATCATTAAGCTTGCACTGCCCACCTGAAGGATTCACGGACCAACAACGCACAGGTGGCTATTACATCTACCGCCGACAAGAGTGACGAGCTCTAGGGGCGCTAGGGGGAGTTGGTTGATATCCCTGTTCGCCGACCACCATAAGCTGTGAGCGACCTCTGCTGGCAAATAATGCTGCGGCAATTGCTCGTATCAAGTCCCAATGATAGGCGATTCCGCATGGGGCACGTGCTCGTGTTAGTCAGAAGGAAGAAGAGAGGGCGGATTGGCGGAGGGACGAAGTGGGTCATTATAGCTGGAGTAGAAGCCACTAAAATCCCCTAAGTTAATGCATATCCGGTGGCAGGTCCCCCTGCAGGGCGGGGCATGGACCCCTGATTAACTCTCTCTCTCTCTGTTTCACTGATACATGCTGGATACCCTGCCTCTCTTCGCTATCTCGCCCTCTTTCTCTCTGCTTACTGAGGCAAGGTTACCGATGGGTGCCTGTCTTGTCTTCGCTCTCTCTCTGTCTTTTTCGCTGATACAGGGTGACGGCTGGTTCCCTGTTTCCCCCTCAGTCTCTGGTTCTCTCTTTGATTACTGATACAAGATACGAGCTGGTTCCCTCTCTCCCCTTTACCCTCTCGTCATCTCTCTGATCCCTGATACAGGGAGAGGGCTGGTTCCCTGTCATCTATTCACCTTCTCGTCCTTTCTCTGATTACTGATACAGGGAGAGGGCTGGTTTCCTGTCATCTCTTCACCCTCTCATCCTCTCTCTGACTACTGATACAGGGAGAGGGCTGGTTCCCTGTCATCTCTTCACCATCTCGTCCTCTCTCTGATTACTGATACAGGGAGAGGGCTGGTTCCCTATCATCTCTTCACCCTCTCATCCTCTCTCTGATCACTGATACAGGGAGAGGACTGGTTCCCTGTCCTTTTCACCCTCTCATCCTCTTTCTGATTACTGATACAGGGAAAGGGCTGGTTCCCTGTCTCCCCTTCACTCTCGTCCTCTCCATGATTACTGATACAGGGAGAGGGCTGGTTCCTTGTCTCCCCTTCACTCTCGTCCTCTCAATAATTACTGATACATGGTGGGAGCTAGTTCCCTGTCTTCCCTGCACTCTCGTCCTCTCAATGATTACTGATACATGGTGGGGGCTGGTTCCCTGTCTCCCCTTCACTCTTGTCCTCTCAATGATTACTGATACATGGTGAGGGCTGGTTCCCTGTCTCCCCTTCACTCTCGTCCTTTCAATGATTACTGATACATGGTGGGAGCTAGTTCCCTGTCTTCCCTTCACTCTCGTCCTCTCAATGATTACTGATACATGGTGGGGGCTGGTTCCCTGTCTCCCCTTCACTCTCGTCCTCTCAATGATTACTGATACAGGAAGAGGGCTGGTTTCCTGTCTCCCCTTCACTCTTGTCCTCTCAATGATTACTGATACATGGTGGGGGCTAGTTCCCTGTCTCCCCTTCACTCTCGTCCTCTCAATGATTACTGATACATGGTGGGGGCTAGTTCCCTGTCTTCCCTTCACTCTTGTCCTCTCAATGATTACTGATACAGGGTGGGGGCTGGTTCCCTGTCTCCCCTTCACTCTCGTCCTCTCAACGATTACTGATACATGGTGGGGGCTGGGTCCCTGGCTCTCTGTTTTTCCTACTTGCAGGGTCAGACGAGGATCGATACGTGGACGAGGCGCGCATTCTGGATCTGATCAGAGACGTCAAGAGGTAAGGCCCTGTTATTTCCGCTGCGTTCGCCAGGGGGCGCGGCACCATTCTTCAATTAGCCAGACCGCCTACACCGCTTGTCGCCGCTCACTGGTATGAGTGGGAGGCGGGGGTGGGGCGTGGGAGGAGGGAGGCTGGTGGGCGGGAGAAGGGGTGGGGGGACGAGGGGTCATTGGGCGGCGTTATGTTATTGTCCATTGATGATGTATTGAAGCTACAGGATACGGGAGGAGGGGGGCGGAGGTGGGGGGCGGAGGTGCCGCCGGGATGCTTGAGCAATAGTGGCAATTGCAATGGGTTTTTTTTTTGCGGGGCGGGGTGTTGTGCCGTTAGGACGCTGTGATGACTGGCCCGAGGCGACAATGAGGGGGGGGGGAGGGGTAGAGGGGGAGGGGAAAGTGTGCTGAGGACTCTTGACGCAAGCGGAAAGCGGCGGTTCGTAATAAGCCATTGGTTGATGGCTTGACGCACGGCTGTCAAGTGTAGGTGGGTGGCTGGGTGGGAGGGATATGCCTCGGAATATTATAATAAACCGGTGACCACGATGCAAGCTGCCGCATAATGAATGAAATAACCAGGGGTGGGGGGGGGTAGGGGTGGAAGGCCGGGGTCATGGACGATAGCTGGTGGCGGGGGATTCGGGAGGCAGCTAGAAAGGACAATGTATTATGATTTCAGCAGCCCCCCCCACCCCTCGGGAGAGGCCACAGGGTATATGAAGAAATCCTAGGGGGCGCGGGGGGTGCTTTGGCGGGTGGGGGGGCTAAGGCCCCCACTGAGGTGGCTCGCTGGCAAAGTGTCCAGGTCCTGATGGGAAAGCGACGTCGCCTGTCTATGCGAGACTGACATGTCCCGTACTACTGGAATTAGCAATGGGCCCCGAGGACACGGATGTCCGTCCATGACACCACTCACGGCCAGCTCCCTTCTGTCGCCTCTGCGGGGTCAGATTGAACCGCATATAGCCCTCACTCCTTCAGGGGGGTTGCCCCCCAAACCCGCGCTACCGTAAGAGAATTTTGGCCTCAATTTGATGGTCGCCACTAGGCTTATGAGGAGATGAGATGAGAAAGTAAACGTGCGGTCGGAGCGTGGGGCGGGACACGCTAATAGAATAATATTCTGGCCGGCAAGTTCGGGCTTTACTTTCCGTAGCTAGCTTTTAGATGTTGTGGGTGCATCTGTGGCGGATCCAGGGGGGGGGGGGGGGGAGAGAACACAGGGGGCACTGTATATAGACTGTATAAAGTATATATATACTATACTTGTTCTGTTGAGGTTAATGATTAAGTCATTAATTATAACATGCTTTTCTCGATAACGTTATCAGATACACATGTAAAACTAATACCAGCTGATATATTATCGGTTTTCTGCAATTGGGGATAAAATTCCTGTTATCATATTAGGATCAATGTTTACTATATTATCAAATCTTTGTGACGAATATTTTGATAGCACCATTTTTCGCGATGTTGCTTCTTTAATTGACTATGATGTGATAACTGTGTGTCTACCCCATGTTGTTTTGCTTTTGTATTTGTCCTCCTCACAACTATTAATACCAATGTCGTGCTGTATCTCGTGGCTTCAACTAGTTCTAGAACAGACAATCAACTTGTGTCCTCTCGTTTTTCCCCTTGGTCGTTGTGTTTCTGGTTTTTGGTATATTACTATAATGGCTTAAACCTATCATATCCATTTGGCGTATCGTATCTCTATCTTACTTTCCGCCACCGCTCTTGCGCGAGTATAACAGATTCCTCGGTGGTCTGCACTCAATGCTGTGAACGAGGTGCACTTCCACTACCCTGCTTCATGTTCCTCCCACTGCTCGACCCGACAGCTGTGTTCAGTGTTGTACCTGGTCCGTCCCTCCGTTCCATGCTCCCTCGTGTGGTCGCTAGCTTTAGAATCCATTGGCGTCGGTGTCATTGCTATAGAAAAAAAAACCTTCGCTGCTGGTGGTAAGCAAATCATTTGAAGAGACGGTTGTCGTTGTTTTTGCAGTTTACTCTACTTCTTTCTTTTTCGTCTTCTAAACAGGACGAACTGGATGCAGGCTCTCTGTGGGCAGTGGGATGATTGGTGCATGCCACAATCCGATAGACCGGGCCTAACGTGTTGTGATAACTATATGTGCAAGTGCAACTTGTGGAACACAAATTGCAGATGCAAATCCCAATTGTTTAGCGGCAAGTAGCAAAGTGAAGCCGACACATCGGAACCGGAACAAGAATTCTCAGCGTCTCTAGTGGCAGTTGTTGGCCACCCGCGGGGCGCTCTCCTTCTCTAGTCCTCAGTTTTACTCGTGCAGGAGAACCAGGCCAGTAGAAACAAACAGACACCGTGTCCTTGACCTTTCCGCTTCTACCAATCAGCAACTGATCCGTGGCGTTGTCATTATCTACAGGCAATCTCGACTCTACTCGGCAATGGATGCAAATATTGGCTGCGCGCGGTGGGGTGATCCTTGTCAGATGTGGACCAGCAATATCTACTTGGAGTGCTGTAAAGATGACGGCACCGCATGCAAGTGTAACTTGTGGGGACAAAATTGTAAATGCGTCACGCGACTGTGGGGGAAATAGCACTCGGCGAATCGATGAAGGCGACTCTCATCCCAACCCGTTTCACCTGGGCTCACGTCGGGCTGCCCCTTCCCACGGTGCCAATCCCATCACCTGCCCAAGGAGCCGCCCCGTTCGCCGCCCCCGTCGGCCGGCCTCGGCGGTCGATCAGCAGGTCTTGTCCATTTTGCTTCTGTCTCATTTGCATAAGAGGAACGAAGCAGACGACATCCGCTTCCGGCAAAGAAGACGCGGAGAACGGAGGCCACAGCGTTCACTTTCACATGATCTAGTCATCCGTCATGTCAATGAAATAGTGTAAATCGAAATTATGTTTACAAAGTCTGGGTATTTCAATAAAGACGTGGACCAATGATTAATGCGACGCTCATGACCCGCCTTCTCCACGTGTTCCGAGTATCATTTAGAGGCTAGAGATGTGAACTCACATTTTCGCGTGTTTTAAGGTTTTCGCTTGAACCTGAGGCTGGAATGCAATTGAGTTGCATTAAGTGCATTGATAATTTAAAAAAGGCAATTTGTGACTGGTGCAAAAATAGTGAAATGTAGAGGATTCAAGAGCATTCCATTATGCCGATGTATACTTTTCCACACTATTTATAAATTCTGCGGTTGCTGAACAACATCGATGTATATTCCCTGATACATCCGAAGTGAAGAATTATCTTAAGATTACTGTACTGCCATACGACATATATATAAAAATGGGAACCGCGACGAGTTTGTCGGCTTTCCTCGGCTTTCCTAGGTTGTGAGACTGGAACGCACGATCTCAGAGGGAAGAACTTATGTTTGTAAATGTATGCATTCCATACACAAAGGGTAGGGCTGTGGGATTTCGCCTCGATGGTTGGGTTGGGACCATAAGACCGGGACCAGTTTTGCATCCAGGTCTCCCATGTCGGTCTTCAGTCATGCTCCCGCGGTTCTCGGGGAGACCCCCCCCCCCCTCCCCCCCGACGTCACTCCCCGCTATGCCAGTTTACTCGAGCTCTGTGATCTCGTTGATGTATGGCGCTTGGCACTTGGCCTCTGGGGACCAGGCTTCCTGGCCACCATATTGGCCGATAACGCGAGGGTCAATGCCAAGGTCAACATCGCCATAATACAATCATCATAGCTTGTAGAAGCCTACCATATGTCCTTGACCCCCCCCCCCGCCCCGACGGCCATGTTATGCTGGTTACTGATAATGACCATCATGAAATAATCCCATAGCGGGTTAAATACTTAATATTAATTAAAGTATCTGATGTTGACTACCTGAAACTGACTGCATGCGCACAAAGCCTTTAGAAATGACAAACATCACAGTCAAGTGGAAATTGTCGAATGATTGTTGGTGAGCATCAACCAACGACCAGGTTAATACACGAATCTGTGGCGCTTTTGTATTATCTTGTGTATAAACATGAATTTAATGAAGCACAGATTTCTACAACAAAATTTAGTTTACAATAATAAGACTGAGGGACATGAATACAGTCATTATTAGGTTTATATGCTATGTAAGCCACGTTAGATAACGATTACCTTCATGTTTAGGGTGTCTACTATGATACAATCGGTTGAGGCTCCACCGAGTCACTATTAATTGATTCATTATACTAACGTGGATTAATGTATAAAGTCCAACAAGAAGCCACTCTATATGATGGTCAAGGGAATTACAGCCAGTTAATAACAGATCGTTATGCTATGTTTATGTTGTATAGTCATGTGGGTAACATCAATGGTTCTTATGCTGCGTGAACGCCAACAAGAAGGACCTGTTTGCGCCAATGATGTAGGCGACACATGAGTCGGGGTGGATGGGGGAGGGGGCGAGCCCGCCGCAGCATGGTGTTACAGTGTCACCGCCCGGGTGTAGTCCTGAATGTCTGAAGAGGTCTGGTCATGTTGGTATTGCCAGTGGCCGCCCACTCTAAGCAGAACGGCCTGTAGCTTGAAATCACCGGGGGCTATGCCCTGGTAATGCCAACGAGCAAGTAGAGGAAAGAAAAAAGGGTCAAGCGAGGAGGAGCGGCGTGGTTTGGGGAATGTCTGCAGTGAGAGGACTCCGGTGAGAGGACCACGCCGATTGTCATTTCTGCGGCCACTAATGGGGAGGAGGACGTTCCATGTGTCAGGCGATCCCGGCGCCTTGCTCGCGTCAGGTCAACAGTCCCGTGCTAGTCGCCACCAAATCCAATTGGCGCTGATTGCAAATTGCGTTAGGGGCTTATGGCGTTTCTCTCACAAGGGATCGGTTTTCCCGCCCCCTCATCGCGACTTTGGGTCAGTCCCCGACGGTAAGGCGGAAGCTGCCAAAGGTTACAACACCTCATGGTGCGTAAGCCCGCCCGCCCTGGGTACTGATACGGAACAAAACGGTAGAAATCTGTGTTTATTAGATCCTTTTCCGGCGTACTGATATTGGATTTGATGTCTAGATTATTTTTGGCAGACAATTCGCCATGTCCAGGGTCATTGATGCTATCGCCGCGTAACGCGACTTGGGGTGACCTCAGTGAGGAACTGGCCTGTTTTGCATTATCACAAAGGCTAGCATTTTTGTGGTATTCGGACGATATATATGTGAAATAAATGTTATTCCTTTGGCCTATTCGCGGATGGAACATTACATTGGACAATAAATCTTTTATTTCTATTGGCCTTTTGGTCCTCCTGAAATAAAATCACCGCAGAGTATTCCTGTTTTTTATTGTTACTGTTACATTAGTATCTGGCGTGCATTCGTATTGGTACACATACAAGTATTCCGGCGCAATAACTAAGTCAGTACTAATAAGTATATAAATGATAACTTTTGATGTTCGCACATACAGTTCGAACAGCACAGTTGCTCTTAGAGACAGTATGGCCAAGTTTTGCCAGGTGGAACATATAATGGTCATTTCAAAGTGATTTACATTTTTTTAGCGTTTTAATTTAATTTCTTAATTATAAATATGTGTTACAGTTCTGTTTGCGTTTACCTTTCTACGCTCGTAAAAATAAGGGTGAAGACCTGACATTAATATGGATAGGACGGGGGCGTACATGGTGCCACAATGGTAGCAGATGGGGGTCCCTGCCCTCCTCTACAATGTCATTATATCCAGGAGGGAGGCTCCTGCCCCTATGAACAATGAAGGATCAGCCAATTTTCCGCCACAGGCAGAGCATAAAACATACACAGCGGCGCGAAGTCTGAAAGATGAAAGCAACTTTTTTTTTTCAGATTAAAAGATAAAAAAAGCTCATCTGCTCGCTCGCCCCACACTGACACAAAAGTCGCGACAGCCTATAAATTGATCACACGCTTGTGTTAATATTGCAAATGCGTCCCAGGAGCTCAACACGTTAAGTCTGAGTGGAAATGAGCCTTCTACCTGAGCAATTGAGCTCTGCCCTACCCGCCCCCCCCCCCCCAGTAGAGCATTGACACTAACAGATAAAGGGTTCTACAGCTCTGGCGGAGGAGTCCATTGAGGCTCACAACCAGGACCATGGATTGCAACAATACATTAGCGTGCAAAACCCCGTAACGATCATCAAAGACCACCAATTTAGAATTTTCCGGTTCGATAAAACGGCCATCAGTCATATGGACGCGTAGACACCATTTCATGTTCCGAGAACCAATCAATCTCGGACAGAGCCCTAAACATACGCTGGCCATTACAGCGGTCGGGGCAGTGTGAGAGGGAGGGGAGGGAGGGGGGCACCATATATTCACTGCCTGAAAGGGAAAGCACCTTAGGCCTGGGCAAGCCTGGGTAAACCCGCCATGGTGACAGCGTAGGAATGACTAGCTATGTTGGTTATCCTAAGCCTCCCAATGTTAGACACAGGAGGCTAGGAGGGCAGAAGCCTTCAGCGTCAGGGTCTCTTTTGACCTATTTTCCAAAGGTTTATTTTCCCCGACTGAGTAATAATCGGTGGACCCGTCCTCGTGACCTGCAATCACCGCCCGGCGGGGACCAGCAGACTATTGGAGCGCGTCACGGTGTAATCAACAAGACAAACAATTATGTCGTGTAAAATTTTCTCTTTGATGTGGTATAGCTTGATGTGTTGTTTGTGTCAGGAATCCCTTCATTATGTAAGGTTCATAACAGTCCATTTGGCCATTTCATAGTTCTATGTCTTCATAATTTAGAAACATACCGATCTATATCGTGGAATTATATCCATAGACGTTAGCAAAATGCGGGGTTCAAGATTATACATTTGATTTATACGTCTTACCTGAAGAATTAGAAAAAAAATATATCGCTGTTATGTAGATCATGTTATTTATTAATGACTGGCTTACAGCACACCAATGCTTTAAATTCCTCCACAGCGATAGTTAGGTACATATAACATTCAGTCACCATTAAATTAGTTCAACGGCGCATAATAAACGTAATTAATTTGTATATTCTATAACTGGATAGTTTAAGCCACTTTAGGTTTAAGGATTAAAGTTGGACTTGCTTGGAATCTTTGTCAAATTTCCAAGATATAACATGATTTAATTCGCACATATATCTCGGTTAAGCTGGATAGCGTGTATCTACATAATGTAGTACAACACACAATCAAGTACTACACTATTTATACACTAGAACTTTAGATCTATTCCGTTCATACTAACACACACTGAATAAGAGTGGAAAGGAACCAGAATTGGCTGGATTCGTTCAGCCTCTACTACCGATTGGCTAATTACCGAAACTAGTCTGACGAGCGATCGCTTTCCAATCTATGAGCTTACTTTCTGTAATTATACTATATATCATTTTAATAATAATACGTTATTAAATTTGAGTTTTGCCATCAGTATATATGTGTCTATTTACATGTGTCTGTAATTACATTGACATACTATATTGTAATAATAATAATGATAATAATGGCAATAATTAGGCAATTGCAGTAAGTGGCCCAGGTCAATGCGTCTGACCGGAAGCCTTGGAGCCCCACCCGCCTGCTATCTTGTCCTCGACAGAAAAAAATGAATCAATTACGCCCATTATACAATCGTATAGCAAAATGCGAATACGTGCGCTACCAGAATATGGTGGCAGTTATAGATAGTAAAGAGACCCCCCCCCGCCCTCAAGCAAGGGGATGTGAAAGCAAACAGAATTCAATGACCCATTTTTTCATGCAAAGTCAAGGCAATGTTTACCCCCCCCCCCCCCCCCCCCCCCAAATGGACATTGGCTCTTGGTCATTATCACCTCCTACCCCCGACCCCGGCCACAACAAGTTTCAGAGAGCAGAGAGCCCCCCCCCCCCCCTCCCACACGTACTAATAAGCGAAAGAAATAACAGTATGACAGTATTTTGTTCTATACGTCAAATAGTAGCAGGCAGAAGGTAGACATTGGGCCGAAATAATATCGATAATTATATTGACATAGATTGAGACCGGGAGCTACTGAATAACGGACATAAGTGTTAAGGATATTTAAACACTTTCTGTGCAATTATTGTGCGGGATTTGTTTGTCTTGATGACGGTTCGGGCGATAAGGCGTTGGGAAAAATATTATTACTGTTGGCACCAAGCCAGGTAGCCCGCCGCAGACATGGTCACCATGCGGGATAAGCACCCGAAAGCGATATTATGTGCGGGATAAGGTGATAAGCACCCAGCGGTAGTGTTGACACATGCGATAGCGTTGACACATCTAAGAGCGACAATGTTGATACATCCAAGGCGGACCATTCAGTGCATGCAGTGGTTCGGTTGCATATACGTTCAAGGCGACTGCTGCTGCCAATAGGGTCTGTAAGTGACGTCACAGACAGCGCGCGCTCACCTCTAGAAACAACCGTTCTGGGTACAACGCGTCAGCGGGTCCCTATACTTTACTATGGGCCTCAAACTAGACTCAGTGATGTTTGAGATATGAATGCAATGTTAGATTTGAAAACCATATGGAATAAATGTTTGGGGGTGTACCTTCATACTCGTACTAGTTTTAAATCGCAAGACGCTGGTTTTCTGTGCGTTTCACACCATTACAAAGAACTCCCTATGCTTTATATATGGGGCGGTGAAACGTCATGTACCCAAAACCGAATTCGCTGGAGGTGAGCGCGCGCTGTCCGTGATGTCACTTACATACCCTATGTGTTCTTGCATGCAGCGGCATAGTGGGACAGACAGCTTCATTTCATTAGTATAGATAGGTTAGCTTGCTAAGGCCCCTTTAAGAAGGACACTGTCGCTCCGGTAGAGAAAGGAGGCATACTTCGGAGAGTAACCCCCTACTCTTTTCACAAAGGAACATCGGATCCTTATCCTGAACAAACGCAGTAATTCATGCAGCGGAGACCAGACTTTCGCGCTGACTTGTAACAATGTTTGCTTAACAATTCTCAGTGCCCCACCCCCCCCCCACCCCACAAACTGAGGACAAGTGTGAAAGGTAGCGGTATGCTACAGGTTGTCAGAAATTCGACAGCGTACAGACTCTCAATGTTTTATGGTTGTACTGATATTTAATGTCAATATGACGGTTTGCTGTGGCCTTGCTGTATTTGGTGAGTTTTAACTAAAAGACAAATAAACATTACATTAGTTCCCGTTATTATAACTGCCAATCGTAAATAACTATGTCTTGAAGTGCAATTTGTGAGAATATAAACACATATAGATAATAATAAGCAGTCCGCACATTCGGCGTCCCATACACATGTTAACATTAATATGGTCGATGTGGCGTGTCACACCTCAGTCAATGGGGATACAATAATGTGTACATGATGTATAATGATTGTAAAGTCAACTGTAGTATCACGGAATTAAAATGCGTCTAGTATAGGCCTATGTTTAAAGGTTGCAGATTGCACAATTTGTGTTCCTAAGCCAGGGTATTTCATAGCTAAAAATCTATGATGCCCGTGCCAGTATTGTCTCGTACGCCCGGGCAGCCATACGTGAGCGCCTGCCCGGGTGCGGCGTAATGCCAGAGCTGTCCGAATAGGTTAAAATACCTTTTAGGCTGCATGAAAAGCGCAGCATCTTTTTCCCCTTGCCTGCGTTATTGGACAAAAGACTGTAACATAATGCAGTAAAAAAATTTCTTCGACAGAATGTACTTTTAATATCATCTCTGAAGCTGAATTTGAAGATTGAAATTTTTTTCAGTTAGGCTCGTAAGTAGCCTAAACGCTACAGAAGGCAACTTGGTGGACAAACATTATATATATGACACAGAAGTTTACGTTTGTATACGTCATGCATGGAAGTATATCCCAAAGCCAGCAATACTAGATATATAAGCTTACATGCCGTCAACCCAAACGCAAGGGTATTTGCTTGCTGGTATTCTTGCACATCCTAGTGGCCCTCAAGCTGCCACCCACGTGTCCACCACCCGGAATCCCATTATTTTCTGATTTTCAGGTAATAAACTAATAAGAAAACCCGAATAGCTACTTGGCAAATAGCAGTCGTGACCGCCGCCCCTTTATAAGAGTTCTTCTAGAACATGTTTTCTAGTTACTTTTCTTCTACGCATCGTGGAGGTTGTGCAGTTCTCACTGAACAACATTTTATGCGGATGCTAGGGCGCAATAAAAAGGCGAACAGGGAGCACAATGCTATCACCATGTTTAATCAAGGAAATGTGTTTGAAGCCCGCGCAGCATCCGTCTTTTGTGCCTCGTTGAAAACAGAGCCACGTGCGTGATGCCATGCCTTGGACGCTCAGATCCAAGCAGAGACACGCGTGTGTTGTCATCCAATGGACGTTCCGGTCCAAACACGAGACGGGTATGAAGAATATTTATGTTTTTCTAACATAAATGCCATTTTATCAACGTTTCAGCAAGTTTCCATTTGCTTCATTTCTAAACAGTTCATAGTATGTCATGTAGTTCGTGCACACGGTTTTTAAATCGTAAGTTTTATGACAAAGGGCCCTGGTCTTGCGTAAAAGATCTCGGACGTATTATCGCAGAATCAATTAAATGATTATAGATGTGTATCTATGTTCCATTGATTATCTAAAACTTATAGTGCATATTTGTTTCGCTACATGTGTGTCGTAGGCGGTGGTGGGTCATTTTGGAACAGAAAAACAGCCCCATTTAGGTGAATAATTACTTAACAAATGCCCTGGTGGGACATAGGTGCAAGGTCGCGATGCTTAACCCAACTAGGCAAGCCTCTCCTGCAAAAGTGACGAGTTTTGCCCAGAAGCGCGTGTCAAGGTCAGAGGAACGCCTAATGCAGTCTGTCAGAAAATGCGATCATCCCACTTGTGACACCAGATCTTGTACCTTTTATCGAAACGAAGTCAAGGCGTGATGTCAGTTACTTCCGGTCCATCAGGTGCAGCCCAACTTCACGCAGGCTGTCGCCTGTGGAGTGCCGTTTCGGGGCAGGACTGTCTCAGCCCGTGGTCGGCGAAGGTGTCACAGCATCTGCTGTGGAATGGGACTATTGCTGCTGGCATTAAAGTGTCGATGCTGACGCGCTCGCTGCAGGCGGTGAAAATGGTTGTCGCAGTTAATAGCTCGTCCAGCTAACTCGAGTGTTGTAGCCTGTTGGGGCAATTTGTGCGCACCAGCGTTGTCGTAATGGCAGACTGTCCGAGTGGCTACTTCTGTATTCTAGAACTTTCTTTACAGTGCGTGTTGCACAAACAGGTCCTTTGGGGTAATAATATTATTTTATGAAGTTCTTTTCTGACTAGTTAAGAATGCAAGATGAAGGTAGATGAGGGTTTTATGAGGCTGAGCTCCACCAACGCAATGCAGTCTAAGATTTGTAAACACCCGGACAGCCACAAACAGTATTCCCATGCTATTCCGTTTGTATACAATATTCACTGAGTTTCAAAATGGGCGAAAGCCAGTAACGAAACGTGGACGCCTACTAGCCATTGTTTTAAATTAAATTAATGCGCAGCGTTAAAACTAAAGGACGCTCTGGCGTGAACCATAGTCGTTGTTCGGCCTTACTTCACTTACATATTAAGGAAGGATCTAGCCATTGCGCATGGCGTTATACTACATACTAAGAGGCTCCACTTCTTCATAGCTCATTAACTGACGGCTCTGTATAAACATCTCCACAAAGTCACCATTAAGGCGTCAGCCGCTTCCACAGAAGGGTGGGCGGCCCTGCTTTCAAGCGGCATCAATCGGCGGTTTAAAGGACATGTGATTATGGTAATTCATGTAAATAAGTCTATAATATTCGGCAAACAGTTCGACTGTGGAAATCGTGCCGTTACGGGATGACAGTTGATTAGATGAAAAGAAGTGCCGGCAAGAAATGGGCCGCGGGGCTGTTCATCAACATGTCTCCTGTTACTAGGCGTTGTTAAGTCCGTAGTGGAACGACTTAACGGGCAAGACACTTAAGTGGGTTGTGGCTGGAACATCGATTATTGACCATAAGCAGATTACGTGACGCAGATACACATCATGGAGGCTCTTCATCTCGATATCGGTCTATCCGTATCATGTTCGCAAGGAAAAAGGATCAATTGCCAGCGTTCCAACGTGGGACAAGCTACATGCGGCAAAGCTACATGCTTCAAAGCTACATGCGGCACAGCCAAATGCGGCAAAGTTACATGCGGCAAAGCTACATGCGGTCAACAGTACCACCATACGTTGTGCATCATTTTGGAAAAAGTAAGAATTGAATTCTTCTGCGAATTATTGAATAATGCGATGCAATGTTTGGAAGATAAAGAGAGGGGCAGACAGTACTCATTGCTGCAATAAAAAAACCAGTCAGTTTTACTGTGCTGCAGTAACACTATTCTATTTGTTGTTTTCGGAATTACTACCCACAAACCGATTCAATTTTCGCTTCTCTTCATTACTTTATTTCCTATACATATAAGAGGAGAAACCGCCGGAGAGCCGGGCACAAACCAACATTCATGTCGGTTACTTCCTCTGTCACCGGAACTCCACAGCCCATGCGCGTCTGTATTACGCCGGAAGTGACGTAAATCGGATCTCGTGAATTTCCTTGACCCGATCTCTCTAGTTGATATCCGGCACGCAAGCCATACGTCTGTCAGTGCTCATTGGACAAGATATTAATTACGATACAGATTGTGTCGGATGGCCCTCCACAAAAACTCGCCGGAGAAACACAATCTAGCAAATGTAATTGAGTTTCGGTGGAGCGCGACGCCGGAAGAAAGCGGGCCCGTGGAGCGATGCGGTGTGGAGGGCGCACACGTGTTAGCAATGACCTTGGCTCATGGCATAGTAGTCCAGTGGCTTAGCACGATGGGAATGGTGTTTTATGTCGTCTTTGTGCACACAAGGGTTAACAAGGCCAAGGAACCTCCCGGGAAGATGAATGACGATGGTGTTTTATGTCGTCTTTGTGCACACAAGGATTAACAAGGCCAAGGAACCTCCCGGGACGATGAATGACGATGGTGTTCTTTGTCGTCTTTGTGCACACAAGGGTTAACAAGGCCAAGGAACCTCCCGGGACGATGAATGACGATGGTGTTTTAGGTCGTCTTTGTGCACACAAGGGTTAACAAGGCCAAGGAACCTCCCGGGACGATGAATGACGATGGTGTTTTATGCCGTCTTTGGGCACACAAGGGTTAAACAAGGCCAAGGAACCTCCCGGGACGATGAATGACGATGGTGTTTTAGGTCGTCTTTGTGCACACAAGGGTCAACGAGGCCAAGGAACCTCCCGGGACGATGAATGACGATGGTGTTTTATGTCGTCTTTGTGCACACAAGGGTTAAACAAGGCCAAGGAACCTCCCGGGACGATGAATGACGATGGTGTTTTATGCCGTCTTTGTGCACACAAGGGTTAACAAGGCCAAGGAACCTCCCGGGACGATGAATGACGATGGTGTTTTATGTCGTCGTTGTGCACACAAGGGTTAAACAAGGCCAAGGAACCTCCCGGGACGATGAATGACGATGGTGTTTTATGCCGTCTTTGTGCACACAAGGGTTAACAAGGCCAAGGAACATCCCGGGACGATGAATGACGATGGTGTTTTATGTCGTCGTTGTGCACACAAGGGTTAAACAAGGCCAAGGAACCTCCCGGGACGATGAATGACGATGGTGTTTTATGCCGTCTTTGTGCACACAAGGATTAAACAAGGCCAAAGAACCTCCCGGGACGATGAATGACGATGGTGTTTTATGTCGTCTTTGTGCACACAAGAGTTAACAAGGCCAAGGAACCTCCCGGGACTATGAATGACGATGGTGTTTTATGCCGTCTTTGTGCACACAAGGGTTAAACAAGGCCAAGGAACCTCCCGGGACGATGAATGACGATGGTGTTTTAGGTCGTCTTTGTGCACACAAGGGTTAACAAGGCCAAGGAACCTCCCGGGACGATGAATAACGATGGTGTTTTATGTCGTCTTTGTGCACACAAGGGTTAAACAAGGCCAAGGAACCTCCCGGGACGATGAATGACGATGGTGTTTTATGCCGTCTTTGTGCACACAAGGGTTAACAAGGCCAAGGAACCTCCCGGGACGATGAATGACGATGGTGTTTTATGTCGTCGTTGTGCACACAAGGGTTAAACAAGGCCAAGGAACCTCCCGGGAAGATGAATGACGATGGTGTTTTATGCCGTCTTTGTGCACACAAGGATTAAACAAGGCCAAAGAACTTCCCGGGACGATGAATGACGATGGTGTTTTATGTCGTCTTTGTGCACACAAGGGTTAACAAGGCCAAGGAACATCCCGGGACGATGAATGACGATGGTGTTTTATGCCGTCTTTGTGCACACAAGGGTTAACAAGGCCAAGGAACCTCCCGGGACGATGAATGACGATGGTGTTTTATGTCGTCGTTGTGCACACAAGGGTTAAACAAGGCCAAGGAACCTCCCGGGACGATGAATGACGATGGTGTTTTATGCCGTCTTTGTGCACACAAGGATTAAACAAGGCCAAAGAACCTCCCGGGACGATGAATGACGATGGTGTTTTATGTCGTCTTTGTGCACACAAGAGTTAACAAGGCCAAGGAACCTCCCGGGACGATGAATGACGATGGTGTTTTATGCCGTCTTTGTGCACACAAGGGTTAAACAAGGCCAAGGAACCTCCCGGGACGATGAATGACGATGGTGTTTTAGGTCGTCTTTGTGCACACAAGGATTAACAAGGCCAAGGAACCTCCCGGGACGATGAATAACGATGGTGTTTTATGTCGTCTTTGTGCACACAAGGGTTAAACAAGGCCAAGGAACCTCCCGGGACGATGAATGACGATGGTGTTTTATGCCGTCTTTGTGCACACAAGGGTTAACAAGGCCAAGGAACCTCCCGGGACGATGAATGACGATGGTGTTTTATGTCGTCGTTGTGCACACAAGGGTTAAACAAGGCCAAGGAACCTCCCGGGAAGATGAATGACGATGGTGTTTTATGCCGTCTTTGTGCACACAAGGATTAAACAAGGCCAAAGAACTTCCCGGGACGATGAATGACGATGGTGTTTTATGTCGTCTTTGTGCACACAAGGGTTAACAAGGCCAAGGAACATCCCGGGACGATAAATGACGATGGTGTTTTATGTCGTCTTTGTGCACATAAGGGTTAACAAGGCCAAGGAACATCCCGGGACGATGAATGACGATGGTGTCTTATGTCGTCTTTGTGCACATAAGGGTTAAATAAGCCAAGGAACATCCCGGGAAGATGAATGACGATGGTGTTTTATGTCGTCTTTGTGCACATAAGGGTTAACAAGGCCAAGGAACATCCCGGGTCGAGGAATGACGATGGTGTTTTATGTCGTCTTTGTGCACATAAGGGTTAAACAAGGCCAAGGAAACTCCCGGGACGATGAATGACGATGGTGTTTTAGGTCGTCTTTGTGCACACAAGGGTTAACGAGGCCAAGGAACCTCCCGGGACGATGAATAACGATGGTGTTTTATGTCGTCTTTGTGCACACAAGGGTTAAACAAGGCCAAGGAACCTCCCGGGACGATGAATGACGATGGTGTTTTATGCCGTCTTTGTGCACACAAGGGTTAACAAGGCCAAGGAACCTCCCGGGACGATGAATGACGATGGTGTTTTATGTCGTCGTTGTGCACACAAGGGTTAAACAAGGCCAAGGAACCTTCCGGGACGATGAATGACGATGGTGTTTTATGCCGTCTTTGTGCACACAAGGGTTAACAAGGCCAAGGAACCTCCCAGGACCATGAATGACGATGGTGTTTTATGTCGTCGTTGTGCACACAAGGGTTAAACAAGGCCAATGAACCTCCCGGGACGATGAATGACGATGGTGTTTTATGCCGTCTTTGTGCACACAAGGATTAAACAAGGCCAAAGAACCTCCCGGGACGATGAATGACGATGGTGTTTTATGTCGTCTTTGTGCACACAAGAGTTAACAAGGCCAAGGAACCTCCCGGGGCCATGAATGACGATGGTGTTTTATGCCGTCTTTGTGCACACAAGGGTTAAACAAGGCCAAGGAACCTCCCGGGACGATGAATGACGATGGTGTTTTATGCCGTCTTTGTGCACACAAGGGTTAAACAAGGCCAAGGAACCTCCCGGGACGATGAATGACGATGGTGTTTTAGGTCGTCTTTGTGCACACAAGGGTTAACAAGGCCAAGGAACCTCCCGGGACGATGAATAACGATGGTGTTTTATGTCGTCTTCGTGCACACAAGGGTTAAACAAGGCCAAGGAACCTCCCGGGACGATGAATGACGATGGTGTTTTATGCCGTCTTTGTGCACACAAGGGTTAACAAGGCCAAGGAACCTCCCGGGACGATGAATGACGATGGTGTTTTATGTCGTCGTTGTGCACACAAGGGTTAAACAAGGCCAAGGAACCTCCCGGGAAGATGAATGACGATGGTGTTTTATGCCGTCTCTGTGCACACAAGGATTAAACAAGGCCAAAGAACCTCCCGGGACGATAAATGACGATGGTGTTTTATGTCGTCTTTGTGCACACAAGGGTTAACAAGGCCAAGGAACATCCCGGGACGATAAATGACGATGGTGTTTTATGTCGTCTTTGTGCACATAAGGGTTAACAAGGCCAAGGAACATCCCGGGACGATGAATGACGATGGTGTCTTATGTCGTCTTTGTGTACATAAGGGTTAAATAAGCCAAGGAACAGCCGGGAAGATGAATGACGATGGTGTTTTATGTCGTCTTTGTGCACATAAGGGTTAACAAGGCCAAGGAACATCCCGGGACGAGGAATGACGATGGTGTTTTATGTCGTCTTTGTGCACATAAGGGTTAAACAAGGCCAAGGAAACTCCCGGGACGATAAATGATGAAAGGTTGAAACCTGCTGAAATGCAAGACAACATAAGCAGGCTGTATAGTTATAAATTTGTTTTTATTTTAATATTGAGTCAAGAATCGGATCCCCTGGTGTTTACGTTCATTAATAAACAACACCTAATACGTCAGCGAGCTGAGTCTAAATTTCAAACGTGATGTCAGTGAAAAGAAGTGAGCTACAAATCATGAAGATTAGTGAACAAACTTTGTCGTGTTTGTAAGATTGGTTCATAACCATTAGTAACAAAAAAAAGTCGCATACACATGCATTTAATTCAAAGATATGTGTTTAGTTGTCACAAACGATGCTCAAAGTGGACCACACACTAGCATGGTACTGAAGGTGATATTACAACCAACTTGACGGAGTCTCGTGAGTTTAGAATTAGGTGCACTCAAACGCGACCGATCACAAGTTTTTGAAGGAAATCCTCGATCTTAACATGTGATTCTCTGAAAATCGGTAGATTAGTTCATGCGGCCCCGCTGATTGGCATATTTACATTTGTTATAATAGCGTCTTTAATGTAATTACTAAAAGTGATTGGTGCCACTGAACTAACAAAAGTTCGTGTCGGCAGAATGAACCGTTAGAATCAGACGAGTGTACGCACGGGCTCGTTATGACCAAATCTGAGCCAGTTTCGATCGAAACACTGCCTTGATTGAAAATTTGTTGTTGCGCGCTATGTGAAGCGTATGCCAATCTACTTTTATCATGTATCTTTGAAAAGTGTCAGTTATCATTGCATCTATGACTTTAGTGCTAGACATGTGTGAGCCATGAGCCGATGAAAGCCCTAGTTTCTCATCCATAAGACTACACTTTGCGGTTGAAATTTCTCTGTGTTATACCGTGGGCTTTTCATTGACCAACTTAACACTCTTCATGTTTTTGGCGAAGGGTTTGGCCAAAGATATTAGTACATCTTTGGTTTGGCCTAGGCGAAGCGCCGCCCTGCGGCAAAGTTTACAAATGCGATGCACCCGATGACCCGCGCCTGCTTAATACAGAAGACTACAGTGCTGACTGTGCAACATACATAATGGATTGGTTCCTAATAAACTATAATGTTAACGCCCTTCCATATAGGCGTTGAATTATTGGGATGTTTGCAGTGGGGGACATTTCGGCGAAGGGTTCTCATAGGAGACATATAACATAACCCATCCCTACCATGGTTGATGTAGAGGTTACCGTGTAACGTCTGGGTAACGGTTGTTTCTGTAAAGTTGTTTCTGTAAAGATGCAATATTTGAAGGCATTGACACCAAGATGTGAGTCCGTCGTTCAAAATTAAGGATAAAGTGTCGTTTTCGATGCGCAATGAAGATTTTAATTGGACCATTTTATGCCATAGTTAGACCGTTTTATTCCATTGGACGCATGTTAAATTCTCGGTCGTGAAAGATAATTTTTATGGTTAAATTTGACCCAGTGGGGGTCACGGGGGGCGGGGGGTTTATGGCGTCAGTGGAACGCCCTCTGCCGGGAGATCGTGACATGAAAGGCGGGCTCGTTGAACCGTTATAACGCAATTAGAAGGTGTGCAGCAGAGCCTAACAGTGGAACCAGTCGGGGGAGGGGGGGGGGGTGACAAGGCGGGTGCTCGGCCAGGGAATGCGGGGTCGTTTGCCGGGTGGAGCGGAAAGCCAAGAAGCATCTTCGTACTGTCATAAGGCTGACCATACAGCATTTGTTTCGGAAAAATATATTTATAGCCGTTTAAATGGATATAGTTAGTTAGGTCCTTATGTCATAAATGAACTATAGTGGGTGAATGATTTTTGTTGATAGACTGTGTACTGTTTTTTGCTGTACTACCTCATCACAATTAAGACATCGCCACTGTTTTTTGCTCTTAACATAAAAAAAAGATAATCCATAAGGTGACAGTGCAATTATCTTGCATTCTCCTGATGACAGAACACAGCGTTGTAACAATGTCTGGTATTGAGGTTGCACTGTATATCTGCTTTGGCGGAAGAACCGTGGAGCAGTCTGCGGTCCAAATACCAATACAATGGGGAGGGGGCACGAGTACCATAATAATTGGTCACGCCTCTCCCGTTATTCGGTTTTCTGAGCCCCCGCGCCTCTCCCCACTCCAGCCATTGATATGAGGATAATGAGGACATGGCAAAGCCGACCTAAGCGCATGACATAAGTTAATCAATACAATTATGAAATCGTGTGAAAACAACCTTCCATCCTATGATAGTTGAGACCCATATTCCCTCGCAACGACCGGGCTGACGGTTTTTTCCTCCTTATATATTTCTTCCACTGTGATTTTTGCCCTGGTCTGTCGTTGAATAGCCTGTGACAGTGGACAACCTCCTCCTCTTGTTCGGGGCTGCCACGGCCACATTGTCACATGCTTAGCCAACCGAACCAAGGCTGATCCGCCCGCCATTGCGCCAGCAGCGGCCAACGAGGGAGGGGGGTCCTAATCGGCTCACCACACCCATCGATCTTGTCGTAAAACTTTGATGAACATCTTTCTGGGGGTCCGCCGTGTGTAGTACGAGAGGGAATCTTTGTGTGGTTGTCATGTGTTGCTGTCATGCCGGGATCACTTGGGGACGCATGGACCGGTAAGACAGGCGTCCAGCCACGCTCAGCCACCCATAGGCGGCGCCACAAGCTAGGGGCAATACTTGCGTCTGGTTTCGTTGGAACGATCGCGCTGCGGGCGGAACCATCACACAGTGCAGATGCACGCGTTATTTTGTTGATAGAAAATCAGTTTTTTTGGTAAATGAATACAACTGAAGTTGAGATTTTGGCGTGGATGTGGAGCTACCAAACAAAACCATACAGCACGTGTGTGTTTTTTTTTTATCAGAGATAGTATTAAGTTATATATGATCCAGTCTTAAGTTGTAGCATCTAGTGAGTGAGATACGGAGAGGTCGCCATTAAATAAAGACAACGATGTCCGGTGATTCCCTGTCGCCGGTTCCGGAAGATCCGGCGACGGACGGAGACTGGACCAGACAGGAGACCATCACCCATGTCCACCAACATCGAAGAAGAAAGACACCCCCAGCCGTCAAACGTGGTGACGAGCTAGTACGGGACGACCGAGAAGTTGAACTTAGACGAGACCAGAGGATTGACGACTTTACAAGTGGGGAGCGTAACTCATTTCCGTCCGCAGACAAGGATTTAAGAGAGGAGACAGCGATAGGAGGTCCGGAGAAGGAGCTGTTTTATGAGGCGGATACGGGAGGAAATCCTTACTTAGAACGTAATCTCGACTTCCGGAATACAAAACAGGAACCGGAGGAGTACGCCAACGACTGGGATTATGAACAAGATGGATATTCAGGAGAAAGTGGCCAAGAGCATGCCGAGAGAGAGTCAGTTGACATAAAATGGAATAGCTATGGATCTTCTTCAAGAAAAGTGAAACAAACCATCAGACAAAGAAGCCCATTAAGAGTTCCATATGGTATCGAGTTATTTGACAATAACGACGATGATATTGGTGAGTATGATACGTTACCAGCCGCAGACGAAGAGCAACAAAATGGCGATGATAATGATGAAGAATATACGCCACAAGTCGAAGATGGTGATATAAAAAGTGAACACAGCTCTGCTTGGGACTTAGACCGTCAGTCGACGGCGGTGACCCTGGATAGCAGTGACCGTCCTCTGGAAAGGCCAGATGATGCACAGGGTGGGGCGAGAATAACGACGGACAAGAACGACAGAGATGAGATCGTGGATCACAGAGAATCAGAACAAGAAGACAACATTGAAGAAAGACACGACCATGACGGATCAGATGGTAAAACACAATTTCTAGCGAAAAAACACCTGGTCATTCATCCCACTGGGCCTCGTGGGTCCCTCAAGCTCTCGGCATCTACAGTAGGTGAAGCGGACCTATATGACAGCCATGCTGCTAACAACCGGTGCTTTGATGACGAGAACAACGCTGAGGAATATAACAAGCCAGATACATCCGGCGCTGAGAAGCACAACACTCACCTTGGCGTGACAAGTACCACACTAAATGGCGGTCAGGATAGATATAATATGCGGCAAAGCATAGAGCGCACAAGCGATGTTTCGTTCGTCCCCAGTCAAATGAAAGACCATGGCTATCGTGCCCGGGATGAGGCTACTATGGCCGGTGGGCTCTCAGAGGAGGCCGATGGGGGAGCGACAGGAAGAGTCGCTGGCGCCGTATACAGCAGTGTGGCGCAGATCTTCGCCGACATCGGTGGACAGGAAGACATCGGAAGTGACAGCTCAGACGAAGGTCCCGGCGGAGCAGTAGATGAAGATGACGAAGACACGAGAGTTTCAGAACCGTCTGTACATTTGTCAGACAGCGACGCTTACGACACAGACCTTGATGTGGACAATGGTAAAGAAAACAATGGTAGATTGAAATACATTTAATTCAGGCTCATTGTGTATTCGTACTATGTTCTATACGAGATAACTTAGACGCTATACATAACCTCTTTGATTATCAAATACACGATAATTATTTACTCTAAATTGCACCATTTTGAATTGTTTTCATCACTTTTAACCATGTAATGATACGGCATGAATTACTGCATGTCCGCTACGAAAGGATATCCCCAAAACGCTTGACATAACATAACCAGATGGCAGAATGAAGCTGAAACATATTTGAACGAATATCTTTGCAAGTAAACCGTCACGTTTATTACGTAAAATGTACTTTACCAAACAGATCATGTTGAAGTGAAAGCAGCGGACGAAGCGGAAACCAGTGGGGCTGTATACCGGAAGTCCTGTATGCGGCTGCGCGTAGTGCCCCAGGCGGCGATCCTGGAGTCGTTGATCACCACGGACATCAGTCTGGCGCACCGGAAACTGGGGCCATCGGGAGCCTGCGCCCTGGCCCGGGCTCTTCAGGTATGAGTTCTACCCCCACCTCACCACCAATCGATCCTGGCTCCCCAGGGCCAGGTATGAATTATACCCCCCCCCCCCCCACCTTCTCCAACCCACCAATTGCTCCAACTATCCAGGTAGGAGTTTGACATCCCCACCACAACACACAAACACTCCCGTAACGTGATATTAAGCTACAGACAACTCATTGTCCCATTCCTTCAGCATGATTTAACGACAAATGGACTTACACTTAGGAATTGCTCCGTAATCCGGCAAATGTACATCCGCTAACTAAAGGTGCATCAAAGCATCGTAAGGCACATAAAGGTACACTAGGCAATGCATGTAGGCAATAGGTGTAGACGAACAAGATACATTAGTCTATTTACACAGATCGAGAAGTTACTTCGGAAAATGTAAGTGGAGCTTTTGTGAATATGATAAAAACAGTTTGGCCTGCATGACGGTCCAATGAACTGCACTGGTTGTCAAAATATGTGAATTTAAATCGCATACGACAAATTGTCGGTCTAGAATGTCTAGTGGGGAGTATACTGCACATGACCAAAGGGAAGAGAGACATACGAAGGTAGACCGCCTTGAGTTGTAAGTGGTACCATTTAAATTATTTCCGATTTATTTTATTTCTAAGAGTTGCGAACTTGTAATTCGCCATATAATCTCTCATGCCCCAAAATGAAATAATATGGCTAAATATGGTCATACGAAAGGCGTAAGAAATAGTTTACGAGGGAACCGGCCGGTCGAATTCTATGATAAATGTACTCTGGGTTCATAAGGTCACAACTGTCCTCGAGCGGAATACATGCGTTCAGGTCTCGTGTAAGACAGGTGAACAAATATCGATTGCATTAGGGTAAAATTGAAAAATTGTCAGATGGAAACATAAACCCATCAATCACAGCGATAGTAAAGTGAAAATACCTAGGGAAGTGTGTATACAGTGTATTAATGTAGGAGTATTGTCATTACTGAGTACAAAAAAGGCTTTGTCACAACACGTTTGCCCCCCGGGGATTGGCACGCGCCAGACGTCGGCCAGTGTTGTCACATCAGGACAAGAGAACGCCTGGCTAATTCACTCATCAAAGGGACAATGTGAAGGCGTTACGTGACGCGCCTGGCTGATGTAACTTCCGGACTCCATGTTTGTCTGCTCCCTGCACCCCATCGAGGGACGGACGTTTGAATGAAACCATTGTTCGTAGCTTTTGGCGCTGTTTACGCACTCAGCGTCTATCTCAACCTAACGAATAATCCATAACGATTTCGTGACGGATTTCCTGAATTCTGTATATTTTGTTTATTATTATTATTATTATTATTATTATTATTATTATTATTACACAGCATTCCACGTTCGAGTGTTTCTTTTAAAACCTTCATGTCGATACTATATGATGCATTGAAGGCGCCAGGGGTGGCCCTAGCAGTCACTCCCATTTTACAAGATTTCACAGCTTACCTTAAAGAAATATAGTGGATCCGCGCTCGGAACAATGCTTTTAAATGCATTTATATCATATCATTAGTACAAGCCCCACCACCACCTCCACAACCAACCACCGCGGTCATATGAGTTTCGCGCGCTCGACCCAAAGCGCCTACCGGCTCTTCGTTCATTATATCCCATCTAAAGTCGACTAACTTAGAAATAGCAATACGCATTGGACAAGAGGGCAGGTGCAGGTGCCAATTAATGGCCACTGCTAAACCCATGTGACTACCGTAGACCCCTCCAACACTCGAGCGATTTTTGGCGGGGTGGGGTGGTGGCTGGCGGGGCGCATGTAATGCCTCCCTTGTTGGCGTCACACCGGACAAGCGAACTTTGATTACTGACGTCATGAAAAACCTTGATAGCCCGGGAGGGACAAGCAGCCTAATTAAGGGAAAAATTGACACTCAAATATAGCGGCCATGTTAGGTCAGTATATGTCATTCGACACTGATTGTCGCAGTTTCCACAAGTTTCCACATTGTCATTCCACATTTTCATGCCTGTCATGCTTACTACCATATTCTATTGTCTATTATTCTATATTTCTATATTCTACATGACCTGATGCTTATTGAGTTTATAGTAAACGCCAGAATCCGCATGCAATGGTTGTCCCGCCACGCAAGACAGACTCTTGTCAGGCGTCAGGCGTCACATATTCATTAATAAATAGTTACCTGCATGCAATTTGGGGTTTAAACAAGTTTACATGGTTTGGGATCTGTTGACACTGATATCGATCGTGTTTCTATGATACGGGTATTCATGAACCCCGTTACCCGGGAACGGTATGACATCAAATGCAGCATCTAGATAAACAAACATCTGTTTCTTTCCTGTCGCCGTCGGATGTCTTGATTCGCCTGCCGCCATGGCAACTCCATAAGCTGGCCAGGTATCGATCGGCGTGTCTGCTGTTCCTTATGTCTGCCATAAAACAATGTTTATGAGCCCACGGGACATAATATTGATCCGGGAATTAATTGTTCGTCACTTGTCTAACGAGGAAACAATAGGATGCTTCCTTCCTGCCTAATATAAGGCCGCTCTTATTGAGATGTATTTGTTGTCTGCCGAGAGTTTGTGGGCGCGTTACCCTTGGTGCACTGCGTAGTCGTTACGTCATGCTGGCGGGCCCCCCACGTCGGGATGTCTGTATATAGCGTGATGGACCGGGTGGACCTGTCTTCACCCTGGTCCAGTGGGTAATCAGCAGGTGGTCTTTATCACCGTTATGCCGACAATAACGCACCTAAAATATGTATCACAGCGGTCAACAAGAGACGGCTGAAAATGAATCTAGCGCTGTAATACGTTTGATCCGCGCTATTAGTATAAGATGGGGGTCGTTCTTCAATGTTAGGGGCGAATCATTGTTTCAGCGTTGTTCACGTATAACTCACGCCTACCGTTTACAATAATGATCCCTTTCGTGTGTTGTAACATGGATGATGGACCATGATAGATGTCCCCCATAGGTATCAGTTTGACAGTGCTCATCCGGGTACCAGAAGTATGGGGTGTATAGCAGATATACGTGTATCCACCAACTATAGAGTGCCAGGTGCACTAGTTCAGATATCTATTATGAATAAGAGGGAGAGGGGCTCCGTGGTGTAGTGGTTAGCGCAGTAGACCGCACATGAATGGGTCCTGGGTTCGAATCCGAGCCTTGGAACTTAATTTGGAAGCATGTTTCATCTAATCATCCTTCATCTCCTAGTCTTGGCCCAGTTTTTCCTTTGTGTGCAAAAATTTTTTGTACAAAACAAGTATGCATCCTATAAATGCAAATGCTATAAAAGCGCAATTAAGCTTGTTTTAATGAAACCATATATATATATATATATATATATACATATGGTACACTCGAATTTTCATCATTAATCTTAAAAGCGAAGGAGCTTCAACCAGTACAACCTGTTACAATCAAGCTCTCTTGAAAAAGAATAGCAACATTGGCTTGCATATGCAACGTTTTACTTTGGGGGCCCCACATTTGTGCACAAGGACCGTGCCATGGTAACACGTTGCACCTGTGTCAAACCCAGTGTGGGTTTGAAGTACCATAGACGTTGATCCTCTCGTCGATTTCTATACCGGATGTGACGTCATCCGTGAATCCTGTGGATGGCCTGAGTGCAGCGGAAATAACCCACGTGACCAGCTTATCGATGTGCAAATTGCTCCTATTCGGTCGTATTTCCTGCCAAAATAGGATTTTTGGGTGCTTCTAGATTTCATGTGGGTAATATATATACCGCAGAAAATCCCCATGGCGACCAGGCTTCCTGTGACCATTAAAAATGAACGGCGGTGCTTTTATTGACAGACATAGAAAAACAAGGCTTTCTGCTTGAGACCAGGTATTTTTAGTAAGGTTTGACGTCAGGTACCGTTTTTGTCGTGTGTCGTGTGTCGGGGTCCGAGGGCCCGGTTGGGGCGTTTTATCGACTACTTAGAGCAATAATAAAACATTTCTCGCTGAACTTCATAGGAAGTAACTTACCGCGTTGTCGCGAAATAATATATGTGGGGCGCTTCCCTGCGTCATTCAGACTCCCCATTCTTGTTATGGTGGCCGTGTCGCAACGGAACGTCATTGAGAATGCGAATAAATTTGTGATGAGACACCCACGTACAGATATCATGATCTGCCTCTCGGGGTGCGGCTTGCTCCTCCCCATGCAGGGCTGCCCCTTACCTATGCAGTCGCAATTGTTGCCGAGAGTCTCCATTGATCTGTCACGTTGATGCACGTTGTCGATGGTCGACACAGAGGTCTTTAGGGCTGTACAGTCATTATGGGATCTTATCGAGACCCCACGAGCCAGAGATTGTTATATTATGCTCTACGTCAATGCCTAGAACTAACGGTCTGTACGTGCTGGCTACCTTCCCGTTGTTTCTCGTCACTCGCTTCACACACAATAGGGGGGGGGGGGGCGGGGGTGAGGGCAAGGGATGGTGGGGGTCGTGTTCCCAGATCACGAAGAATAAATTTCTTTATTCTCAGTTCTCAGGTCACGATGAGTTAAAAGCAGAACTCTCCGCATGCAATGGAAGGGCGGATATACGATACTAAATTGAAGATGACCCGATTCACGGTTATATAATATTAACATTCCCAGTTTACGACTAATGAAAACCCTTGATCACGGCGGTCGGCTCATTCGCAGTTCACCGTGAAATGAAAAGCCTAATCCCGAGAAACGCAAATACCCCTTGATAAACCAGAATGCGGTTGTCTCATAATGATCTAATGATCATAATGATCTAATGCGCTGCGCCGGAGTGAGGAGAATCAGAAACTTTTTAATATTTCGGTTATGAAACATACACCGAAAACGAAAGAAACCTCACATAGGAATTTATATTGATATTTTCCGGGAGCAGAAGAATTTTATAGATTGATTTATATTTTATGGTTGACCTCCTCCTAATATAATAGAAAACAAATATCTTTCGTGTCTCTTTTATTGAAAATAAATATTTATGTTGTGTTTTGCATAATCCAGATGCATATTACCATCCAAAATATAGTAACTGCATGTCATTTATAGCACACAAGATGTAGATATAGCCATAGAAAACATAAGACAAGTCGCATATACCACGCAATGTGTTTTTTTCTTCAGAATAACAGATTTGTCCGTAAATTGAACTTAGAAGACAACTCGATCGGGGGAGATGCGGGAGCTCACGTCTCACAGATGTTACTGCACAATGACGTCATTGATGACGTGGTGAGTATTAGTATCTACACTTGAATAATGGCAATGATGACGTCAGTGATACCGGGGTGAGTATTAGTATTTACACTTGAATAATGGCAATGACGTCATCATTGATGACATAGTGAGAATTAGTCTATATACGTGCGAATACATTGACCAAAGGTAAGTCCAATTGACCCCTTTGGTCTCAGAAATGAGAATCATTTCTCAAATCCTGGATCTGCCTCTGACATCTTTATTTAAAGTAATGCCTGAATAACTATACGTAACCTAGCGAGGCTTAACGTTAACCACAGGCGTAGAGTTGTGTCGTAGTCGTAGTGTATAAAGTCGTAGTGTATAAATCCGTAGTGTATAAAGTCGTGTATAAAGTCGTGTATAAAGTCGTAGGGTATAAAGGTCGTTATGGCAAGCCTGGGTGCGCCAGTAATGGGAGTGGGTGGTACAGGCCAGACGCTGAGGGGGAGGAGGCCAGACGGAGGCAGCCCACCGAGATTAACGGCGTGAGGATGTGGCGGACACGTTGCATGTCATCGTACTAAATGGGAACTGCCAGTATTGCCATAACCGGGGGATTACCACAGCTCCCCCGGATGGTATCCTCATTCACAGCCTCTTATTCAACCGCGGGCGGAAGCCGACCGGAAAAAAATTCCGCCCCCCAGCCCAGTTATTGATTCCGAGGACAGCAATTTGTCTCTCGGTCAATGGTTAGCCTTCGATTTTTCTGCCCATGTCTCCCTTGCGTGACATTACAAATGTCCCTCCGTTTATCCTTCAGAACATGAGTGGTAACAGTCTCGGTCGCCGGGGGGCGCTGGCCTTTGGGGAGACGCTCAAGTGGAACGACGCTATAACGAGATTGCATCTCTCAGGTCTGCCCGAGGAATCATTTCTCTACGAGGGTCTGCTACAATCAACATGTCGTTATTGTATCGGTGTCTCAAGCGGCTAACTGTAGGAACCTATACATCTAGATATTTTTTTGTATCTGTAATCAGAGGGGGTCAAATTAGCCTGGTATTAGCCTGTATTTACCAATGAAAAGGCAATATTGGCCATCGCTTCATTACGTAATGTCTGCCATTGTTTTCAATAGACAACAACTTCAACGAGGAGGATGGGAAGATTATCGCAGAAGGAATTCAGGTTATCACCATTTACTACTACTAATAATAATAACTAACAATTGAGCATCAATATTAACAATGTTGTCCAAAATGGTTTCGCATGGTGTCATTATATATAAATATAGTTTGTGCTTACTCGATACTACATCCTTCAGTGCCCTAATAAAGTCAATACAATGAAGCTATGACGATGTGGGGAGGAGGGGGGGGGGGCGGGGGAGGAAGGAATAATACAAGATCTAGCCAGCTATAGGATCACATTCTTCTTCACATTCTCTTCCTTATGTTCGCCTCATATTTTTAGCCTAATCCTAGATAACAGTATGGTGTTTACGTGTTATTCCCATTAGATAAGCCACTAGTATCAACAGTTTACATGTCCTGTTACACTTGCAGATCAACACGTCCATACTCGAGCTGCATCTCAGTAAAAACAACCTGAGCATCGAGGGAAGCATTTCTCTCGGACGAGCTTTAGGTAGGGTGGCAGTTATATTATGTGTTTATACCAAACGCGTACATCATTCCAGGCATGGGGTGATTACATTGTAATCGATTACGATTACTGGAAACATGAGAGTAATCGATTACGATTACATTGAAAGTAATCATGATTACAATCCTGATTACTTTCTATGTTTTTAATAAATGAACTCTGAACTAGACCTTTAAGTAGCTATTTCAACAAACAGTGAACATTGGAAGAGCGGGGCCACTCATACTCGGCGGGAACCAGTTCAGAAGCAGGCGATTCAAATACCAGTAGTTTGTATGATTGGATGGTTATTCAGGACGCTTTAACCACTTTTGGTCATATCGCGTCAATGGGAGAAGGACGGGAGAGTGGAGCCATGACCCCGGGGGTAACCTCCTACTCTTTACGAAGAAAGACATGGGAACCAGCGATCCACACGCCGTTAGTCTCTCAGGTGGCCAGAGCACTCAAGGCGCTTATCGAGCGCTCTAGCCCACAGAGCTATCGCGCCCGCCCCAATTTGTATGAAGACTGCATGGGCAGCTTGGTTAGGAGAGCGGCAGATTTCTGATAATAGGGATGTGCGTTCAATTCCCGATCAGAGCATTTGTGAGGGCATTTAATAATGGTTACAACCCACGGTAATCACTTTGTGAAGAAGTTAATCAAAGCATAAGCATAAAAGTTAATACCTTAGTTATATTAAATAGTAACTTTAATGCAAAAAACACAAATAATATATTTATCATATAATTTTTTTATTCTTATCCTACAAATACAAATTTATTCTTATCTTCCTCAGATATGTTAGAAGGAGGTGTGGTGGGTAACAGAACTTATGGCCTCTATATAAAATGGCCGGTAATAAAGGAAACCACAATGCTATATGACACTGGGATATCCATACCATACGTTGCCACGCCCCAGTACTGAACCCAGTCAAGTTCGTTTTATAACAACACTTCTTCCAATTCATCTATACAGAGAACAATAACACAAGCATCTAACCCCATTCCATGAAGCCCCCACCCACCCACTCCCAATAACACAGGTGGCTCTGGACCACCCCTGGTTATCCATTGCATAGGTGATAAGTATAGGATTAGAAATTTCGGTTGCCCAGTAAACTTAATTGTTATGTCCGGTTCTGTCTCGGGATGGGGCACAAAGGACCGGAAGGTTAGGGGGAGGGGGTGGTTTGGAGGAAGGGTCATCTCTACAGTAGGGGTTCAGTGGACAGTTTCCATTCATGATAATGACGACATAGAAAGTGTGAAGCTCACTTTGGAGACTAAGATAGCCCGAGTGAACATTGTAAAGTAATAAAGATTACGATTACACTAGCAATGTAATCGATTACCATTACGATTACATTGCCTTTAAAACTAATGTGGTCAATTAGGATTACGATTACTTGGAAAATGTAATCGATTACAATCGATTACGATTACTGATTATGATTACCCCATGCCTGCATCATTCTGGCGCAGTGTTGTACTGCTTGTTATGTCCGTCTGTTTCGTTTGTCTGTCCGGTCTGTTTGGCTGTCTGTCTGTTTGGCTGTCCGGTCTGTTTGTCTGTCCGGTCTGTTTGGCTGTCTGTCTGTTTGTCTGTCCGGTCTGTTTGGCTGTCTGTCTGTTTGGCTGTCTGTCTGTTTGGCTGTCTGTCTGTTTGGCTGTCTGTCTGTTTGTCTGTCCGGTCTGTTTGGCTGTCTGTCTGTTTGGCTGTCTGTCTGTTTGGCTGTCTGTCTGTTTGGCTGTCTGTCTGTTTGTCTGTCCGGTCTGTTTGGCTGTCTGTCTGTTTGCTCAAAACACAATATATGTCGAAAACGTGCGGAAATTGTTGTCAAACTTCACCAGCAGATGCGGGCGGATAAACGTGCGGTCGAGCTCGTTAACTGGCAAATTAGGTCTGTTTTATTTAAGTCAATTTCCTTAACCACTAATAAAGTTTTCATTCTAGAATACTGAAACTTTTTACGAGATCTTCGACCTACAGATGACTGGAAAACCTGTGCAAATCGCTTTAGTTTTTCATTAAATAATATATCTTGAACATGGAACCCTATAGAAGCCTCTTGGTAAGAAACTATAGCCTTCTCAATTGATACGTATCAGTTAAAGCCACCTTCAACAGCTAAATCCGTGTATTCACATGAAATTTAAGAACAATATCCTGCTGTTGATACACAAATGTTCATAGATATTTTTGGAATAAATATATCCGATTGCATTATGTTAGCGGCGCTAAGCAACATACTGTTCTATATATACCTGTACGAGTATATGTACTCATACTTACGCAGTGTCTACTTATGTGTATTAGATCCGGTATATATATATATGTGATATGTGATATATATGTATTGTTATTGCAGCAAATAATTCCGTGATGAAGAAAATAAACTTGAGTTGGAACCACATACGCACTAAGGGAGCTGTTGCAATCTGTAAAGGATTACAGGTACACTAGTTCGTGTTGCTAATTAAGCCTACACAATCAACACTAGTGTCTGTATTATGTTTATGGCAAGATTGGTTTATTGGCCTTGGTCGGGTATTCGTTAACGATGTGCTGTGTTATAACGACAATGTCGCAGTGAGTCTTGAGCATAACTGGACCATATATGATTCAAAGGGCGTCGTCAGTTTGATCACCAACAAATAACCTTGTGGATTTTATAACAAACCCATGAACTTGTGGATTGTGTCACCATTCCATGACCTTGTGGATTTGATCACAAACCCATGACCATGTGGATTGCATCACCATCCCATGAACTTGTGGCTTATGTCATCAATCCATGACCTTGTGCATGTCCTTGGGTTGTAGGAGAATGAGAGCCTGACGCACGTGGACCTCTCCTGGAACGGCTTGGGGTACGAGGGGGCCCTGGCGATGAACGACGTCCTGCTAACCAACACCACCATCCTGGATCTGGACATCAGCTGTAACAGGATCACGTGGAAGGGGGCGCTTCTGCTGGGCCCCGGACTCCGCTCCAACAGGACGCTGGACGTCCTCAAGGTCATATCACCATGGGGTCAAACACGCCATGGATTGTAGTAGATAGGATGTGATCAATAAAATGTCATGTTATGCATGTTGGGTCTGTGTTAAAGCCCACGAACTGGATTACTGCTATATATATACAAGCAGCGATCACAGCTATATGGTTTCTAATGTGTGAATGATGAACCAAGAAAACACGGTGTGTATGCTATAGTAGGGCCCCTGAGGGGGGGTAGCCATGTCGCGTGTCGATTTAAAAAAAAGGCCCATGTCGCGCGTCGATTTTAAGAAAAGGTCCATGTCGCGTGTCGATTTTAAGAAAAGTTCCATGTCGCGTGTCGCAAAGTCTTATGTCGCATGTCGATTCTAAGACAACCCCAATGTCGCGTTGTCGATTTTAAAAATCGCCGTGTCGCCGTGTCGAAAAAGCCCCTCTGGGGCCCTTCTAGTGTGCCCGACATTTCAGAATAATACACCCGTAGAGATAAAATAATTTGTTGCGGTGAATAAAATGTGATGCTAAAATAGTACAATATCATCTTAGATGGGGAATAATCCAATAACAACGACAGGATGTATGGATATCATAGAAGCCATCGCCGAACAAAACAGCAAGATCAGTCGTCTGGATCTCAAGGTAAAGCCTAAGCATATACTTAGTGATTCATTTATATTTGTCTCATTAATAAAACCGACGATTCTCAGAGATTAATGAGGGATAATTGGCTTAAAATACGATACATCTCTTGCTGACTTACAGGCAATAATTACTCGATAACATCCTGAAAATGGTTTTCACGAGAAATCCCATGTTTGTGGGGATTTAACTGTTTAGAATTAACGCCAGCGATCTATCATCTGTTGTTTGTGGACTCACCCTATCAGATTATAAGCGGCACGTTAGGCTGTTGGCGTCTGCTAGGTAAACAGCAATGATGGTCTGCTGGTTCGGGCCCCCAACTGTGCAAAAGCTTCTCGTGGGATAAGGATCCATATTAATTGTCGTAAAGAGGATTGCGTCGGTGACATGGACCATATCGCGATAAAACCTTACATATGTGGTCATCCAAGTAACCAACGGGCTTGGCCTGGAATCTGTTTGGCAGGGGATACCAGTGATCGGCGAGTTCGAGATGATGGCACGTTCCTTGCAGCAAAAAAGAGCGTTCACTTACGTCCACGGTGGAATCGTCAGTCAACACGATGTGGTCGGCCAACGACACGGTGGGTTAGGGCAGTGGTGGGTGGGTGGTCGGTACTGGTGGGCACTGGTGGACAGTGGTGGGCAGTGGTGGGCACTGGTGGGCACTGGTGGACACTGGTGGGTACTGGTGGGCACTGGGGGGCACTGGTGGGTACTGGGGGCACTGGTGGGCACTGGTGGGCACTGGTGGGCATTGGGGGGCAGTGGTGGACACTGATGGGCATTGGGGGGCACTGGCGGGCACTGTCGGGCACTGGTGGGCATTGGTGGGCACTGGCGGGCACTGGTGGGTACTGGTGGGCACTGGTGGGCACTGGTGGATACTGGTGGGCACTGGTGGGCAGTGGTGGGCATTGGTGGGCACTGGCGGGCACTGGTACACTTAATTAGCCTAACACACTTAGCCGCTTAGAACACGTTTTGGTGTACATGTATATTTAATGCTAATGGTCTCATGCTAGGTAGTGGTGTACACTGGCGTACGCATAATTACCGTACTACCTGTAGGCCTACTGGAGTAAGCCCCACAACTGAGTATAGAGAGCACTGGCGTAACTTACCAGTAAAGGTCTATGCATACATCCCTAATACGAATAGTGTATTCACATGCATTTACTCTCATAGTAGGTGCATTGGGATGCATATAACACACTAATACAATTCTATGTATATACCTTAACACTCCGGTAGATGTATTAATATACACTTAATTGACACGCATAACAGGTGGGGACGGAGGCGGGGTGGGGGGGGGGGTCCCATAACACCCCGTATAATTAATGTAGTGCATGTCATGACAGGATTTCGCCCCTGGTTGTTATGACGTATCAACATGACGTCCTTTTGGGAGCGCGTTATGATAAACAAATTCTTACTTCTTTATTGGATATGACGTCATTTTTGGACCGTAACCAGAGCGGCGCATTGAGCCTATGGAGCGAGTGTTACGGTACATGAAGGCCCACAAACTACGCCCCACCGAGCTGTTCAGATCCTTCGACAAGCAGGTGGCCAATAGCATCACTCAGAAAGACCTGGAATACCGACTCAAGGTGAGATGTGCGCTTACGTTAGTCATAATAGAGATTTACACTAGACATAATAATGACTTACATTAGACATAATGATGACTTACATTAGACATAATAATGACTTGCATTCTACATAATAATGACTTGCATTATACATAATAATGACTTACATTAGACATAATAATGACTTACATTAACATAGGCCTACTAATGACTTACATTAGACATAGGCCTACTAATGACTTACATTAGACATAGGCCTACTAATGACTTACATTAGACATAGGCCTACTAATGACTTACATTAGACATAATAATGACTTAGATTAGACATAATAATGACTTACATTAACATAGGCCTACTAATGACTTACATTAGACATAGGCCTACTAATGATTTACATTAGACATAGGCCTACTAATGACTTACATTAGACATAATAATGACCTACATTAGACATAATAATGACTTGCATTAAACATGAAAATTACTTACATTAGGCATAATAATGACGTACATTATGCTAATAGGGAAGGGTTCCACAAAAGAGTTACCCTTGTAGAAACCTAGTCTCTAGTCATAACGTAACCGTGATCGAAGCAGTGCTGGAGAAAAGGGGGTTCACCCTGGCGGCCAGACGTATATGTCTTGCATGTTTGCATGATGATGAAACGTCCAGCTTCTCAGGAACACCCTCTAGACACAATGTGGTGATGATACATGGGCGTGCACTTTAACACTGGAGGGTGAGCTTCGTGTTATCTCGTCTCTGCAGAAAGCCGGCATCGACTTGCCTCGCCACGAGGTCGCCGAGCTGCTGGCCCATATACGGAGGCAGAGGGGGAAGGGCATCGCAGACAACAACAACATCAACTACCAGTGAGTCCCACTGAGTCGCACGCCCAGACACACTGGAGGAGTGCGCTATGACAATGACTCTGATCTACTATTCGCCTGTTGTCAAATAAGCAGCTTTTAAATAATTTCGCGTGTGACCTTTGTGATCCGAGAACCTTGTTCATAGTTCCATATACTAGCGCTGCTATTTTCACTGATGCCCATCACTTTCGTCACTGGCTCAAGCTTCCGGTTAGTCTAATGTCAGAATCTCTGGCGAGATGATAGTTCAATCTTTCATGTTTACAGCCCCCAATACGGATTAATATAGGAAATGTTAGGCGTGAGTCATACTTGTTCACCCTAACATTGAAGAACGACCGGAGGACTACAGGGAATGGCCTTCCATGTGATTTGGATCGTATGTCTAAGAATTAACTAAATGACCGCAGCTTCAGAAAAAAAGGCGAGAATGAGTGGTTTCGTTTCGCTTTGCAGGAAGATGGTTCACTCGGTTCACGACCACCTCGACCAGGAGCGAAACGACAAAATCCGGGCGCGGGAACAGCAGCGTCGCCTGGAGGAATACCACAAACACATCTTGAAGGAGGGACTGCCACCCATCCGAGAGGGGGAAGACGTGGGTTCTGGTCTCCAAGACAACCGGAGCGTCACCAGCCACAGCAACAGCATAGGCCGTGGAGGGGTGGGGGGGTCGGTGGGGGGTAGCACCAACCGCGGGAGGTCCCTACCGCCAGACGCGCTACCCCCTCTGCGAGAGGGGTTGTTGAATCAGAGCCTGAGGGCTCCAGGGGTGGGGTCAACCAAAGCGCCCCCCGGCGTCCTCTCCATGTCTGGTAAACTGGGCAGCAAGCCCAAGGCTTTCGGAGCCGTCTCCAAGAAGAAGAAGAAAAAAAAGAAGAAATCTAAGACGGCCAGAAAAGGCGCGAAAACGAATTCGAGAACTGGTGAGGTGGTCACGATGATGTCGCTTTGAAGTTTGCTTTATCCTGTATTTAATATAAGAACATGGTCTCCTATTAACCTATGTGAAGAAATATACCATGTAAACACTTTCATTAACTTTAATTAATGCATAGAATCTTTGTCATGTCATTTGTAGTTTCAAGGTAATCAGTCATTTAATAAGCAAGCGTATATCCAATATTTTAAAACGTGTGTGGGTGTGTTGGCGTGGGGGATCGCTAGGTGAAATTCAGGGGATTTTATAATTAACAAAGGAAGGGGTGGGGGGGTGTCCATGTTAGCAGTGAAAAAGGTGTCTGGTTCAAAAACGTAATAACGGATGTGGACCAGATGCGAGAGACATGGCCACGGCCACGTCAGTCGTCCATGTAGAGAGATACGCTACTGCGTAACATACAGTATAGGGGATCGATAATGTGGGTTTCCCTGAACTCTGAAGTGATGGGTTGTTTTTGATGATCAAAACCGGCTTGATTGTTAATTACGTATACAACAAATTTGCTATATATATATTGCTTGTTGCGTGAAAATAAACCTGTCTCTAAGCTATTTAGTACACACGTTTTCATTACTTAGCAAGGAACCTGCGAAAAGTAGAATTGCAAAATCACAAACGGTACATAACTATAACGTCTCACATCCCGAGGTCCAAAATTGTATTGAGGTAGTCACGTCCCGAGGTTCAATTATATTGCGGTAGTCACGTCCCGATGTCCCTTTCCGTTTCGGTGGTCACGTCCCGAAGTCCCACAATATTGCGGTAGTCACGTCCCGAGGTCCAATTATATTTCGGTAGTCACGCCCCGATGTCCCTTTCCATTTCGGTGGTCACGTCCCGAAGTCCCACAATATTGCGGTAGTCACGTCCCGAGGTCCAATTTTATTGCGGTAGTCACGTCCCAAGGTCCCATTATATTTCGGTAGTCACGTCCCGATGTCCCATTCTATTTCGGTAGTCACGTCCCGAGGTTCCATTACATTGCGGTAGTCACGTCCCGAGTTTCTATTATATTTCGGTAGTCACGTACGGAGGTCCAAAAACTATATTGCGGTAGTCACGCCCCGATGTCCCTTTCCATTTCGGTGGTCACGTCCCGAAGTCCCACAATATTGCGGTAGTCACGTCCCGAGGTCCAATTTTATTGCGGTAGTCACGTTCAAAGGTCCAATTTTATTGCGGTAGTCACGTCCCGATGTCCCATTTTATTTCGGTAGTCACGTCCCGATGTCCCATTCTATTTCGGTAGTCACGCCCCGATGTCCCTTTCCATTTCGGTGGTCACGTCCCGAAGTCCCACAATATTGCGGTAGTCACGTCCCGAGGTCCAATTTTATTGGGGTAGTCACGTCCCAAGGTCCCATTATATTTCGGTAGTCAGGTCCCGAGGTCCGATTATATGGCGGTCATCACGTCCCGAGGTTCCATTATATTGCGGTAGTCACGTCCCGATGTCCTATTCTATTTCGGCATTCACGTCACGAGGTCCCATTATATTGCGGTAGTCACGTCCCGAGGTTCCATTATATTGCGGCAGTCACGTCACGAGGTCCCATTATATTGCGGCAGTCACGTCACGAGGTCCCATTATATTGCCGCAGTCACGTCACGAGGTCCCATTATATTGCGGCAGTCACGTCACGAGGTTCCATTATATTGCGGCAGTCACGTCCCGAGGTCCCATTATATTGCGGCAGTCACGACCCGAGGTCCCATTATATTGCGGCAGTCACGTCACGAGGTCCCATTATATTGCGGCAGTCACGTCACGAGGTCCCATTATATTGCGGCAGTCACGTCACGAGGTTCCATTATATTGCGGCAGTCACGCCACGAGGTCCCATTATATTGCGGTAGTCACATCCCGATGTCCCTTTCCGTTTCGGTGGTCACGTCCCGAAGTCCCACAATATTGCGGTAGTCACGTCCCGAGGTCCAATTATATTTCGGCAGTCACGCCCCGATGTCCCTTTCCATTTCGGTGGTCACGTCCCGAAGTCCCACAATATTGCGGTAGTCACGTCCCGAGGTCCAATTTTATTGCGGTAGTCACGTCCCAAGGTCCCATTATATTTCGGTAGTCACGTCCCGATGTCTCATTCTATTTCCGTAGTCACGTCCCGAGGTTCCATTATATTGCGATAGTCACGTCCCGAGCTTCTATTATATTTCGGTAGTCACGTACGGAGGTCCAATAACTATATTGCGGTAGTCACGCCCCGATGTCCCTTTCCATTTCGGTGGTCACGTCCCGAAGTCCCACAATATTGCGGTAGTCACGTCCCGAGGTCCAATTTTATTGCGGTAGTCACGTTCAAAGGTCCAATTTTATTGCGGTAGTCACGTCCCGATGTCCCATTTTATTTCGGTAGTCACGTCCCGATGTCCCATTCTATTTCGGTAGTCACGCCCCGATGTCCCTTTCCATTTCGGTGGTCACGTCCCGAAGTCCCACAATATTGCGGTAGTCACGTCCCGAGGTCCAATTTTATTGGGGTAGTCACGTCCCGAGGTCCCATTATATTTCGGTAGTCAGGTCCCGAGGTCCCATTATATGGCGGTCGTCACGTCCCGAGGTTCCATTATATTGCGGTAGTCACGTCCCGATGTCCTATTCTATTTCGGCATTCACGTCACGAGGTCCCATTATATTGCGGTAGTCACGTCCCGAGGTTCCATTATATTGCGGCAGTCACGTCACGAGGTCCCATTATATTGCGGCAGTCACGTCACGAGGTCCCATTATATTGCGGCAGTCACGTCACGAGGTCCCATTATATTGCGGCAGTCACGTCACGAGGTCCCATTATATTGCGGCAGTCACGTCACGAAGTTCCATTATATTGCGGCAGTCACGTCCCGAGGTTCCATTATATTGCGGTAGTCACGTCCCGATGTCCTATTCTATTTCGGCATTCACGTCACGAGGTCCCATTATATTGCGGTAGTCACGTCCCGAGGTTCCATTATATTGCGGCAGTCACGTCACGAGGTAACATTATATTGCGGCAGTCACGTCACGAGGTCCCATTATATTGCGGCAGTCACGTCACGAGGTCCCATTATATTGCGGCAGTCACGTCACGAGGTTCCATTATATTGCGGCAGTCACGTCCCGAGGTCCCATTATATTGCGGCAGTCACGACCCGAGGTCTCATTATATTGCGGCAGTCACGTCACGAGGTCCCATTATATTGCGGCAGTCACGTCACGAGGTCCCATTATATTGCGGCAGTCACGTCACGAGGTTCCATTATATTGCGGCAGTCACGTCCCGAGGTCCCATTATATTGCGGCAGTCACGTCCCGAGGTCCCATTATATTGCGGCAGTCACGTCCCGAGGTCCCATTATATGGCGGTAGTCACGTCACGAGGTCCCATTATATGGCGGTAGTCACGTCCCGATCCCCTTTATAATAACTAAAGTCACGTTTCCCAAGTGAAACAAAACAAAACACAAAACAACAAGATTGTTCAATACAAATAGTCACTTTTATTTATTACAAGTTCAAATTGATAGAGAAACTACATTTTGCTTATCCATGTCCGATCCACTAGCCTATGTAGTACTGTACAGATATACAGGTGACGCGGTGCGCCGCACACCGCGAATATGACGACTTCAGATGAATGCAATCAATGACCACGCGCCCAAATCACCATGGAAACAAGCTACATCACCTATACAATTAAACCTATTGAAAAAACGTAATGAAAATACCGTTATTATACATGCAACGATGTACCTACCGCATGGCACAGTTAACTAAAGATGTTTAGAGAAAACGAGCCCACAAAAATAAGTGGCGGAGGTATAGATAGGTAGGCTGTGTACCTCACCTTAACGAGGGCGGATTGCCTGATACACATCCAAAGTGGGCGCGTAACAGCCTGAACAAGCTGCGTGAGAACACGCTAACAACACAGATTCCTCAGTGACTATTGGTCCTCTACAAAATACCGTTTTTGGAATTTGAATATTAAAGAGATGAACACGGGACGCGCTCTGCCACAGGCAGCCAGTACGGAGAACGGAGAGCTGGTCGCAAGCAACAAACAGCGTACTTAACCTCTAACATGGCAAGAGACGCGTCGGCGGTGCTTACACTAGGCAACGCTGGGCGATAATCTGGTAGTCTGTTAGGAAAGGCTTGGAGACACTGTGAGGGTTACATCATGACGCCTGACACACTACATATGGGCAGCTTCCATTCCCTCAGAGGGAACTATCTGGTGTCGTATAATATGAATTGAGGCCAGATGGTGCAACGGGGTGGAGAAGGGGGAGGGGGCACTGCACGCGCCGCCTATGAGCAGGTCACACATTTCACCTTTCACACACGACCATTCGGCTGCTCCCGTGACCATTGGTACGCCACACAACACTACGGGTCCAGGGGAGAGGGTGCCAAGGCGAGTGTCTACAGAACAATAAGGGAGACGGTCAATGAACTGATTGACCAGGAGAGCGCCCACAGAACAATACGAGTGATAACTTAACAACACAGCAGGACAGATATGTACCGTAAACTTCAAAGTCTTATAGCGAGCTGAATCGTAATTTCAGTATAGGTACCTCAAGTTCGGACGACAAGAGAGTAATTTGGACAAGACCAGGCAGTGGTGCCGGCGCCTACCGAGATAGCTACGTCACAGACCTACGTCACATAACCCATTCGCACCGTCCGAATATATAGAAGATTGAGAAGGGCGGTTTGATGACACCCTGTTAGGTCACAGCTGTTCTACGGAAGTGCAGAAGGGAGCCATGGGTTCTCCTAGGTAACAGCCTGGCCCTATTCACAGGGAGCCGAACATATGGCGGGCCAGATATCTGTCACAGAACAGGCAGGTGGCCTCACTGACCTCTCTCAACGAAGGATAATGCCCGAAGCGTCATTTCGACACACACATGAACCAAAGACATAATGCTTTTGCTCAGTCGGTTCATTCGTTGAGATTCTATAACCATTTCAGCAATATATTCCAGTATATGAAACATGCGGCGTTGTTTGTGAGTCCCATACAACGCCATGTCTTCCCCCCCCCCCCTCCGCCCCACTCTCCCCTAATGTATCCATGGTGACGATCCACGTATTCCAGAACAGTTTGCTATCTTAACCCTTGGTGCTTTGGTTAGCACATAAACAAAGACTTCAAATCTATTTCTTAACATTTACACGCCGGGCCCTCTCGAATGGGTAAGGGATCTGTCGCTTAGTCACCAAGACCCGTAGCGGTAATCCCTCCTAGGTAGTCCTTCTTAACGCTGTACAGAAATGGTGACGACCGCTTTGTCTCAACGGATAAAATACCAACTCCGGAAGCAATGTCAGGAAAGCGTCAACATTTTATAAACTTCACGTCGATTTTATAAATGTGACCGCCACGAACTGACGATCAGGCAGGAGTCCCACTTAATATACGACAGGGGCCGAGTACGGAATCGCTTCGAAGCTAATGCCCGACACTGGTAGTGTGGGCTTACGCTGCAAGGGTAAAGGGCCCCGCTCACTCCGTGAAGGTACTCCACAAGAGGAGTTTTTTGTCACCGGCGCAGTATGCAGGCGACATTGGGGATTGCCTGGTTCTCGCCCAGTGACGGCCGTCACATTACAATGATAAGAGACAGGGCGTACAACAAACGCACCGACGGGACGAGGGTTTATTGATCAAGCTGTTAATATCTCTCAAACAACACGCCATAAACAAGGCGTCAGTTACATTACCTCGACCTACAGTCTCATGAATTGGGCCCAAATAAACTGTGTACCAAAAAGTTCGCCTTGGTGACAACTGTCTCTTCTACAAAGAGAACTCTCTTTGACTTACTGTCGCGTTAACTAATGATACGGTTCGCATTTCAGGACTACGTCAAGTGAAGTCTCTGCGTCTTGGATCCTGGGGGTTTCACGGGAGGTGGTGCCACGGGGCTCCACCAGGGACGAGTATTCCAGTCACTCGTCTCGTGTAGAGAGCCGACCGGGGGTGACAGGGGCGAGCCATCTACAGGTGCAACGGAGCAACAAAGGTGACATCCCTCATGTGTACTGCGCAATACCCAGTTGTGTGACGTCATGTCGCGTGCGCACGGCGCCCTACGCAAACCCTACATGTCAAACAGCACATACACCTGCGTTTACTAACCACTTCGACAGCTTGCCGTCATGTTACTTCATAGAGCAACGACCGTTGCTCACCCAGATACGCTGGGATGGTGTTCAACATTGCTGACACCATGCTGTGTAAATGCGCGGTAACGTTGCCTCCATGACGTCATATCCAAATCGTGACGTCAGTCATGTTCAGACTGCCGTCCCTATGGAAGCCCTGGCGAAGCTCACTGGTTTTGGCCGATCGGCGTCGTTCAGATGACGGCATCCCACCTCTCGAGGGCACCGCCAATATTTCATTCTCTCGATGGGGGGCACCGCCAATATCCCATTCTCTCGCTAGGGGGCACCGCCAATATCCAATCTCTCGCGAGCGGGCGTCGCCAGTATCCAATATCTCGCTAGGGGGAGCCGCCAGTATCCAATCTCTCGCGAGCGGGCGTCGCCAGAATCCAATCTCTCGCGAGGGGGCGCCGCCAGTATCCAATCTCTCGCGAGAGGGCGCGCTGCCACATAGGCTATGGCTATTCCCCCAGTCTCTCGCAAGAGGGCGCCTGCCCTGTCACCCGTTCACGTCTCTCCGACCATAGGCTATGGCTGTTTCACCAAGTGTGAGCACGTCCCGCCAGGGGGCACTGGTGGGTGACAATCAGCTGGACTTGTTGGGCTGCTGACGGATGTAGTCCTTGAGTTGGTGGTTGTCTTCCAGGTCCAGCATGCTCAGCGGCTTCGTGTTGCCGCAACCCGCGTACGGACATCTGTGGGCAGGCAAAATGAAATAAAATGTAATCTTCGTTTTTCACGCTACTTTTCATATCAGTGGGGTGATCTAGGATGATCAGTTAGGCGACCAGTGGGATGATCAGTGGGGTGATCAGTGGGGCGATCAATGGGATCATCAGTGGGATCATCAGTGAGGCGACCGGTGCTTTTATCTCAGTGGTGCGTTCAGGCGAGCGATAATAGAGGTCGCTCAGTGCGAGATACACGTGTGTTAGAGTGGAGGGGGGGGGGGGGGGGGGCGGGCGATACCCCATATTCCATCGTTTATGAAAGCAATATACGTGCATATATATCTGAAACCGAAGAGTTACTGCCTCATATATTTATAACTCTCGTCAATAGAACCGCCGATCAGGCACAGTGTTAAACTGTACATTTGCCCAGATGGCGCAGGTTGTGTGGTATGACGTTTTCGTCATGATGACGTTTTGGGTCCTAACACACGTGTAGCGGCACGGCCTAAGGCTGAAACCTACTTGGCGTTGCCCTTCTTGCGCACGATAAACTCCTGGATGGCGGCTTTCTCGTAGTTGTGGTCGCAGATCTTGTTTCGCACCGGCTCCTTCATCACCTGCTGCGTGTACGGGCACTTGATGCCGATCTCCTCTGACGTCATGATGACGTCATCGTCGTCATCATCCTCGCTGATCTTGTCTCCCGAGCCGCCGATTTGAGCCAATTCTTTGATCATTGATTCCTGAGACACCAAACATCGAGTCCACGTATGAATGCGCAATAATTAAAGCGTGTACCAATAAATCAAAGATAAGTAATAGCACGTCAGTTTGTAGGTTAGTAACATTTCGGCTTGGTACTACAACCAGATTACTACAAAAGCGATTACGGGTTTGACATGCAGAACCATCTTCGGGACAGAGATCTCGCTTCCGGAGATCAGTGGCGGATTTCACAAGTGCAGTTTAGCCGACTACGGTGTGGAGTCGACTAAAGTTACCATGTAAATGATTCTGCGATTTTAACCGACTAAGCCCCGTAGCCGGTTAACTATGTACGTGAAATAAACCAGTGTAATTTCCCATTCAAGGTTTCCCAACGGACAAGAACATGTCATTAGCGTAATGTGATTGTGCCGAGATAACGTGTAGAGTAAAATAAAAGCTGCATTGAAGTATATAACAAAAGTATTATAGTGGTTTCTGTATTATAGTGGGTTCTGTACAGTTAACCTGTACTAACCAGACCAAGACGATCGCCAGATGTCGGCAGACTGCGGTGCGAACTGCCTCCCTTCTGCATATCTGTAAGGACAGAAATAACATTGCATTAACTTTGCAATTGTATTACTTGGAATACCCTGGAGCGACCTTACCAAAACATCAAAATAAATGCCGCAATACCATTTCCCAGTTGGTTATACGAAGGCGTCACTTCAAGCTAGGCTATAAAGCATTGCAGCTAAATCGTTCTCGGCTAGGTCAGGTATAATGAAACCGGACAAATTGGGTTCATAGACTTCAAAAACATTTAAAGCGCCTTTCTCTCCAAAATCCTGTCAGTGTACAAGTTCGTCAATTTTGGGCAGTGACGTAATAACGGGTGAAGGGCAGTGACGTCACAACGGGGGATGGGCAGTGACGTAATAACGGGTGAAGGGCAGTGACGTCACAACGGCGGATGGGCAGTGACGTAATAACGGGGGATAGGCAGTGACGTAATAACGGGGGATCGGTAGTCACGTAAAAACGGGGGATGGGCAGTGACGTAATAACGGGGGATGGGCAGTGACGTAATAACGGGGGATGGGCAGTGACGTAATAACCGGGGATGGGCAGTGACGTAATAACGGGGGATGGGCAGTGACGTAATAACGGGGGATGGGCAGTGACGTAATAACGGGGGATGGGCAGTGACGTAATAACGGGGGATGGGCAGTGACGTAATGACGGGGGATGGGGAGTGACGTAATAACGGGGGATGGGGAGTGACGTAATAACGGGGGATGGGGAGTGACGTAATAACGGGGGATGGGCAGTGACGCAATAACTGGGGATGGGGAGTGACGTAATAACGGGGGATGGGGAGTGACGTAATAACGGGGGATGGGCAGTGACGCAATAACTGGGGATGGGGAGTGACGTAATAACGGGGGATGGGCGGTGACGTGATTACGGGGGATGGGCAGTGACGTAATAACGGGGGATGGGGAGTGACGTAATAACGGGGGATGGGCAGTGACGCAATAACTGGGGATGGGGAGTGACGTAATAACGGGGGATGGGCAGTGACGTAATTACGGGGGATGGGCAGTGACGTAATAACGGGGGATGGGCGGTGACGTCACAACAGGGGATGGGCAGTGACGTAATAACGGAGGATGGGCAGTGACGTCATAACAGGGGATGGGCAGTGACGTAATTGCGGGGATGGGCAGTGACGTAATAACGAGGGGTGGGCAGTGACGTAATAACGAGGGGTGGGCAGTGACGTAATAACGGGGGATGGGCAGTGACGTCATAACAGGGGATGGGCAGTGACGTAACTACGGGGGATGGGCAGTGACGTAATAACGGGAGATGGGCGGTGACGTCACAACAGGGGATGGGCAGTGACGTAATAACGGGGGATGGGCAGTGAGGTCACAACAGGGGATGGGCAGTGACGTAATAACGGGGGATGGCCAATGACGTCACAACGGGGGATGGGCAGTGACGTAATAACGGAGGATGGGCGGTGACGTCACAACGGGGGATTGGCAGTGACGTAATAACGGGTGAAGGGCAGTGACGTACTAACGGGGGATGGCCAGTGACGTAATAACGGGGGATGGCCAATGACGTCATAACGGGGGGTGGGCAGTCACGTCATAACTGGGGGATGGGCAGTGACGTCATAACGGGGGATAGGCAGTGACGTAAAAACGGGGGATGGGCAGTGATATAATAACGGTGGATGGGCAGTGACGTCATAACGGGGTTGGGCAGTCACTCATAACGGTGGATGGGCAGTGAAGTCATAACAGGGGGTGGGCAGTGACGTCATAACGGGGGATGGGCAGTGACGTCATAATGGGGGATAGGCAGTGACGTAATCACGGGGGATCGGTAGTGACGTAAAAACAGGGGATGGGCAGTGACGTAATAACGGGGGATGGGCAGTGACGTAATAACGGGGGATGGGCAGAGTGACGTCACAACGGGGGATGGGCAGTGACGTAATAACAGGGGATGGGTAGAGTGACGTCACAACGGGGGATGGACAGTGACGTAATAACGGGGGATGGGCAGTGACGTAATAACGGGGGATGGGCAGAGTGACGTCACAACGGGGGATGGGCAGTGACGTAATAACAGGGGATGGGTAGAGTGACGTCACAACGGGGGATGGACAGTGACGTAATAACGGGGGATAGGCAGTGACGTAATAACGGGGGATCGGTAGTGACGTAAAAACAGGGGATGGGCAGTGACGTAATAACGGGGGATGGGCAGTGACGTAATAACGGGGGATGAGCAGAGTGACGTCACAACGGGGGATGGGCAGTGACGTAATAACAGGGGATGGGTAGAGTGACGTCACAACGGGGGATGGACAGTGACGTAATAACGGGGGATGGGCAGAGTGACGTCACAACGGGGGATGGGCAGTGACGTAATAACAGGGGATGGGTAGAGTGACGTCACAACGGGGGATGGACAGTGACGTAATAACGGGGGATCGGTAGTGACGTAAAAACAGGGGATGGGCAGTGACGTAATAACGGGGGATGGGCAGTGACGTAATAACGGGGGATGAGCAGAGTGACGTCACAACGGGGGATGGGCAGTGACGTAATAACAGGGGATGGGTAGAGTGACTCCACAACGGGGGATGGACAGTGACGTAATAACGGGGGATGGGCAGTGACGTAATAACGGGGGATGGACAGTGACGTAATAACGGGGGATGGGCAGTGACGTAATAACGGGGGATGGGCAGTGACGTAATAACGGGGGATGGGCAGTGACGTCATAACGGGGGATGGGCAGTGACGTAATAACGGGGGATGGGTAGAGTGACGTCACAACGGGGGATGGGCAGTGACGTAATAACGAGGGGTGGGCAGTGACGTAATAACGGGGGATGGGCAGTGACGTAATAACGGGGGATGGGCAGTGACGTAATAACGGGGGATGGGCAGTGACGTAATAACGGGGGATGGACAGTGACGTAATAACGGGGGATGGGCAGTGACGTAATAACGGGGGATGGGCAGTGACGTAATAACGAGGGATGGGCAGTGACGTCATAACGGGGGATGGGCAGTGACGTCATAACGGCGGACAGGCAGTGACGTCATAACGGGGGACTCACTCCAGAAGCTCCGGACGACCCCGTGGAGGTTCTTGACGGCCTGCATGAGGGAGATCTCCTGGATCATCGGCCCGGTCGGAGATCCCTTGATCTGGAGCATCGCTTCCTTCTGGTCCTTGTTGACGCTCTTGAAGACCAGGATGATGCACTTGTGGCGCTCCTCTGTGGGATCCAGAGACACGTTATGAACACAAGGGATACACCAGGATGTAGGTATGATGCAGGCTAGATAGTCATAGACACGTGGGATACACCAGGATGTCTCTAAGTTAGATATTTACGTCCAGATTACGGAATACAGAAGATGTATACAGAAGATGTCGTACCTCTGACCCTAGTTCAGTTGTAATTGGGTTCAGCTTGAGGCTGACTGGGCCGACCTACCTGTGGAGCTGGGGTTGTAGCAGGGGTCGGTGTTGTAGTTGCCCAGCTTGAGGCTGACTGGGCCGACCTACCTGTGGAGCTGGGGTTGTAGCAGGGGTCGGTGTTGTTGTCCAGCTTGAGGCTGATCGGGCCGACCTACCTGTGGAGCTGGGGTTGTAGCAGGGGTCGGTGTTGTAGTTGCCCAGCTTGAGGCTGACCGGGCCGACCTACCTGTGGAGCTGGGGTTGTAGCAGGGGTCGGTTTTGTAGTTGGCCAGCTTGAGGCTGACCGGGCCGACCTACCTGTGGAGCTGGGGTTGTAGCAGGGGTCGGTGTTGTAGTTGCCCAGCTTGAGGCTGACCGGGCCGACCTACCTGTGGAGCTGGGGTTGTAGCAGGGGTCGGTGTTGTAGTTGCCCAGCTTGAGGCTGACCGGGCCGACCTACCTGTGGAGCTGGGGTTGTAGCAGGGGTCGGTTTTGTAGTTGGCCAGCTTGAGGCTGACCGGGCCGACCTACCTGTGGAGCTGGGGTTGTAGCAGGGGTCGGTGTTGTAGTCGGCCAGCTTGAGGCTAACCGGGCCGACCTACCTGTGGAGCTGGGGTTGTAGCAGGGGTCGGTGTTGTAGTTGGCCAGCTTGAGGCTGACTGGGCCGACCTACCTGTGGAGCTGGGGTTGTAGCAGGGGTCAAGTGTTGTAGTTGCCCAGCTTGAGGCTGACCGGGCCGACCTACCTGTGGAGCTGGGGTTGTAGCAGGGGTCGGTGTTGTAGTTGGCCAGCTTGAGGCTGACCGGGCCGACCTACCTGTGGAGCTGGGGTTGTAGCAGGGGTCGGTGTTGTAGTTGGCCAGCTTGAGGCTGACTGGGCCGACCTACCTGTGGAGCTGGGGTTGTAGCAGGGGTCGGTGTTGTAGTTGGCCAGCTTGAGGCTGACCGGGCCGACCTACCTGTGGAGCTGGGGTTGTAGCAGGGGTCGGTGTTGTAGTTGGCCAGCTTGAGGCTGACCGGGCCGACCTACCTGTGGAGCTGGGGTTGTAGCAGGGGTCGGTGTTGTAGTTGGCCAGCTTGAGGCTGACCGGGCCGACCTACCTGTGGAGCTGGGGTTGTAGCAGGGGTCGGTGTTGTAGTTGGCCAGCTTGAGGCTGACCGGGCCGACCTACCTGTGGAGCTGGGGTTGTAGCAGGGGTCGGTGTTGTAGTCGGCCAGCTTGAGGCTAACCGGGCCGACCTACCTGTGGAGCTGGGGTTGTAGCAGGGGTCGGTGTTGTAGTTGGCCAGCTTGAGGCTGACTGGGCCGACCTACCTGTGGAGCTGGGGTTGTAGCAGGGGTCAAGTGTTGTAGTTGCCCAGCTTGAGGCTGACCGGGCCGACCTACCTGTGGAGCTGGGGTTGTAGCAGGGGTCGGTGTTGTAGTTGGCCAGCTTGAGGCTGACCGGGCCGACCTACCTGTGGAGCTGGGGTTGTAGCAGGGGTCGGTGTTGTAGTTGGCCAGCTTGAGGCTGACCGGGCCGACCTACCTGTGGAGCTGGGGTTGTAGCAGGGGTCGGTGTTGTAGTTGGCCAGCTTGAGGCTGACCGGGCCGACCTACCTGTGTAGCTGGGGTTGTAGCAGGGGTCGGTGTTGTAGTTGGCCAGCTTGAGGCTGACCGGGCCGACCTACCTGTGGAGCTGGGGTTGTAGCAGGGGTCGGTGTTGTAGTTGCCCAGCTTGAGGCTGACTGGGCCGACCTACCTGTGGGGCAGGGGTTGTAGCAGGGGTCGGTGTTGTAGTTGCCCAGCTTGAGGCTGACCGGGCCGACCTACCTGTGGAGCTGGGGTTGTAGCAGGGGTCGGTGTTGTAGTTGGCCAGCTTGAGGCTGACCGGGCCGTCCTACCTGTGGAGCTGGGGTTGTAGCAGGGGTCGGTGTTGTAGTTGCCCAGCTTGAGGCTGACCGGGCCGACCTACCTGTGGAGCTGGGGTTGTAGCAGGGGTCGGTGTTGTAGTTGCCCAGCTTGATGCTGACCGGGCCGACCTACCTGTGGAGCTGGGGTTGTAGCAGGGGTCGGTTTTGTAGTGGGCCAGCTTGAGGCTGACCGGGCCGACCTACCTGTGGAGCTGGGGTTGTAGCAGGGGTCGGTGTTGTAGTCGGCCAGCTTGAGGCTAACCGGGCCGACCTACCTGTGGAGCTGGGGTTGTAGCAGGGGTCGGTGTTGTAGTTGGCCAGCTTGAGGCTGACTGGGCCGACCTACCTGTGGAGCTGGGGTTGTAGCAGGGGTCAAGTGTTGTAGTTGCCCAGCTTGAGGCTGACCGGGCCGACCTACCTGTGGAGCTGGGTTTGTAGCAGGGGTCGGTGTTGTAGTTGGTCAGCTTGAGGCTGACCGGGCCGACCTACCTGTGGAGCTGGGGTTGTAGCAGGGGTCGGTGTTGTAGTTGGCCAGCTTGAGGCTGACTGGGCCGACCTACCTGTGGAGCTGGGGTTGTAGCAGGGGTCGGTGTTGTAGTTGGCCAGCTTGAGGCTGACCGGGCCGACCTACCTGTGGAGCTGGGGTTGTAGCAGGGGTCGGTGTTGTAGTTGGCCAGCTTGAGGCTGACTGGGCCGACCTACCTGTGGAGCTGGGGTTGTAGCAGGGGTCGGTGTTGTAGTCGGCCAGCTTGAGGCTAACCGGGCCGACCTACCTGTGGAGCTGGGGTTGTAGCAGGGGTCGGTGTTGTAGTTGGCCAGCTTGAGGCTGACTGGGCCGACCTACCTGTGGAGCTGGGGTTGTAGCAGGGGTCGGTGTTGTAGTTGGCCAGCTTGAGGCTGACCGGGCCGACCTACCTGTGGAGCTGGGGTTGTAGCAGGGGTCGGTGTTGTAGTTGCCCAGCTTGAGGCTGACTGGGCCGACCTACCTGTGGAGCTGGGGTTGTAGCAGGGGTCGGTTTTGTAGTTGCCCAGCTTGAGGCTGACTGGGCCGACCTACCTGTGGAGCTGGGGTTGTAGCAGGGGTCGGTGTTGTAGTTGCCTAGCTTGAGTTTGCTCTGCAGCGTCCAAGTGCCGTTCCAGGTGAGCGTGAGGAACATGATGCACAGCCGGTCGAAGCACACAAAGCAGGACGCGATCTCACTCGGCGGGAATGTCAAGTCGTGGGAGCCGGATACGTCACCTGGGGACGAACAGACAGACAATGAAACTCCTGGGCCGACAGAGGGGGCGGCGATCAGCTAGGGAACACCACGGACCCCAGAAAACCATGATATTGAAACCATCCACAAACCTGCGATTCCAGGTCAAAAGGCGGAATAAGGCTCTAGCAACCGAGTTTGGGGTCTCCACATGGGGAGATAGGCGTCTCCACAGGAAGAGATAGGCGTCTCTCCACAGGGGGAGATAGGCGTCTCCACAGGAGGAGAAAAGTGTCTCCACGGGGGGAGATAGGGGTCTTCACAGGGGGAGAAGATACGGGTCTCCACAGGGAGTGAAAAGGGTCTCCACGGGAGAAGATAGGGGTCTCCACAGGGGAAGATAGGGGTCTCCACAGGGGGAGAAAAGGGTCTCCACGGGGGGAGATAGGGGTTTCCACAGGGTTAGAAAGGGGTCTCCACAGGGGGAGAAAAGGGTCTCCACGGGGGGAGATAAGGGTCTCCACGGGGGCAGATAGGGGTCTCCACAGGGGGAGAAAAGGGTCTCCACGGGGGGAGACAGGGGTCTCCACAGGGTGAGATAGGGGTCTCCACAGGGGGAGAAAAGGGTCTCCACGGGGGGAGATAGGGGTCTCTACAGGGGAAGATAGGGGTCTTCACAGGGGGAGCTAGGGGTCTCCACCGGGGGGAGATACGGGTCTCCACGGGGGGAGATAGGGGTCTCCACGGGGGGAGATAGGGGTCTCCACATGGTGAGATAGGTGTCTCCACAGGGTGAGATAGGGGTATCCACAGGGGGAGAAAAGGGTCTCCACGGGGTGAGATAGAGGTCTCTACAGGGGAAGATAGGGGTCTTCACAGGGGGAGCTAGGGGTCTCCACCGGGGGGAGATAGGGGTCCCTACGGGGGGAGATAGGGGTCTCTACGGGGGGAGATAAGGGTATCTACGGGGGGAGATAGGGGTCTCCACGGGGGGAGATAGGGGTCTCCACGGGGGGAGATAGGGGTCTCCACAGGGTGAGATAGGGGTCTCCACAGGGGGAGAAAAGGGTCTCCACGGGGGGAGATAGGGGTCTCTACAGGGGAAGATAGGGGTTTTCACAGGGGGAGCTAGGGGTCTTCACGGGGGGAGATAGGGGTCTCCACGGGGGGCGGTAGGCGTCTCCACAGGGGGTGATAGGGGTCTCCACAGGGGGAGAAAAGGAAGGGTCTCCACGGGGGGAGATAGGGGTCTCCACGGGGGGCGGTAGGCGTCTCCACAGGGGGTGATAGGGGACTCCTTAGGGAAGATAGGGGTCTCCACAAGGGGCGATCTAACACCCAATCAAGGGTCTACAACTTGCCTCACTTTAAAAACAGTAAATTTTACTTTTATTCACCCAAACTACTGCTATTCAAACCCTCGTCGACCTATAATGAAACAAAAAAGTGATATACAAATGTATGTAGAGATACCTGTATTTCTGGACTGAACTTTCCAGTCACCACAATACGTACTACCAGTATGGCTACTTAGCCAATAACCCATACCGTTCCCCCATGTAGAGACGAGAGAGGCGGTTAGGATACCAGTTACGTACTCTTCACGGTGAAGCTGATGCCGCCCGGGTTCTCGGCCTTCATCTTGACGTAGCCGACGGCCTCAGCTCGCAGGGAACCCACTCGCACGTGGACACAGTTCACCTGCACCTCCGTGTTCTGCACCATGCCTGTCACACACACACACACAACAAAGGGGCAAAGGTTAGTTACAATATATACAGTATACATATATGTATATATACAATATACATATATATACATATATATACATATACAATATGTATATCTGTTCCGGCTTCGCACATGTCAGAGACGATTGATATGCATATTGTTAAATACAAATTGATCCTGGTAAGCGACCGGGCTAGGCATTATGTTACTCATACAGCAATAGTTTCCCTGTGAACTTTTTGTAATAAATAAAAATTATGTATTTAGGTTCTTTGTGTACAATAGCAGACTTATTGTACACAATAGCTAATAGGACATCTTGTTGAGTCACTTTATAGGTGTCTTTCCCGTGCACTATGTCATCCAAAATTTGGGCATCACTGTTTACATATGATAACAGTTGACATTCACAGCCAGGCAACGTATTCAAAAGACATTTCTTCAAAAGGATGTGAAAATCATAATACAGGTGCAACATTGGTGCAAGAGCAGCTTTAATGGAGGCAAGGCACCACATGTATAAATAAGACGCCGTGTTGCGGGCGTGTATGCACTCACAGGGCACCAGCTGGGTGCCGTCCCACAGGTAGTACTTGCGCTCCTTGCTCGGCAGCTCCACGTGGTAGACTCCACCCACCACCAGCTCCTTCTGCATTTCGCGCCACCTGGTGGGGTTGTTGGGTACTACCAGCAGGGGCGCTGTGGTCCCCGACGTGTTTTTCGAGTTCTATAAAGGCCAAAGTTCAAACGAGTGAACCAACAGTTTGCGCAGGAAATTAAGACTACCGGTAGTTAAGAAGATTTTTTAATATATTGATTTCTTCATAGACGACATTCCTTAAGTGATCATCAGTGTTTTATAACGAATGTATAGCGTATACATGTACATAAACCGAATACATGCATTCGGTTCTGACCCATCAAACGTCGCTAACTTCCTATAATAGCAACTTTGGTTAATTGCAACAATTTTTCTGACGAACAGATGTTGTAATTAAGCGGAGTGCACTGTACTAACGTACATTCATATTAGAACATTTTATTACAACAGACATAGCGAACTACAGAACAAACTTTCAATTCCATTTCCATCTGTTAACGTAATCAATATATCACAACAACTTCAGTGACAAGTTAACACGAACATTTGCACTATAGCCACAGAGTATTGGACTTGGGAAACACATACATCACTAAACGAACGATTCTACGTTGATCGTTAACCGTCGATATCAAATAATAATCTACAATAACTACAGACGAGGAAAATAACGAAACAAAGAAACGAAAATGAAATAATAAAACGACGAGCACCTTCGTTACCTGTGCGGGGGCCGTCGACGCTGTGGAGATGGTGGGGGCCGCCCTGCCGGCAGCAGACGCCTGACCACGTGGCGCGGTCATCCTGAAGGTCAAGGTCATACACGGAGGGGTAAATTTGAAGATAAATAATCATACAGAGATCAGTATGCACCGTTCTTAGCGCAAACTATTTCCTTCACGTCCAACAAAAGTGCCACAATGATCGATCTCGTGAAGGCCATAATGGAAGGCGACATCTGAGAAACTTGTCATACATCCTGTCCAGGATGTCCCCTAAACTTTGATATATCCATGTAACAAGGGACGATAAGTAAGCTATTCGGCCGTCGCGCGCCGACGCCGGTCTATATGAAGTAGACCGAGTGACCGTTACAAGTACATACAGCGCACCAATGATACTGGACCCCACCCCAGGCGTTGATCCTGGCACTACTTACATGTTGGCGCTGGGCTGCGAGAAGGCCGTCATGGCCGGCTGTCCGTAGCCCGACCCCCGGATCATGGCCGACACGGGCGGGCGAGAGGAGGCCGAGACCGACACCGACCGCGACTGGCTCGGCTGTCGGGACGCCGAGGCCAGGTTGAGGCCCGCCCCACCGGCCGGCCCCATGCCGCTCACCATGGTAACGCCGGCGGTGGACTGCAGGTGCAGGCTGTTATTGCCGTGGCCGCTGTCCGGGGCCTGGGTGGAGTGCGGCGGGGCGTGGGCGGCTGCCGTGGCGGTGGCGGGCGGGGCGCCGTTGGGCTGGGAGGCGTGCTGGTTCCAGTCGAAGAGCATGTCGATGACCTGGTCGCTGGCCACCTCCTCCAGATAGGCCATGGCGCGCGGGTATCGCCGCCCCATGCTGCCGAACATGCGCCGCACGCCCTCCGCCACGAGGCTCCACATCGCGCGAGACTCGGCCGAGATCTGCGGGAAGATCGTGATGCACCGCTTGCACGTCACTGCAACATGCGATCAGGGGAAGAAAGACAAAACGAAATCATATTAAGTATTGAAGACGGAATCAAATTCAGGGACAATACGGGAACATCACTCAACGTGACGTCAACGGATTTATTAACTTGCTTTTATTTTTATTTTAGGCCAACTCATGACATTCGTCTGAGTAATCCATGCATTCTGAAAATCACAAACATCCTTGGCACCTTGGCATCAGTAATAGGCCCCAATATAGTCATAGAAATGGGGATACCATTATATCATGACGTTATGATAAACAAACTACACAGCTATCAAAGATGTTATTGCCGATTATTGATGTAGTTTATCACATATCTCATACAGGGTACTTCAAATATTGTCTTGTAATAAGCACATCCCATTCAAAAATGTCTTAGGGAACAACATGTATAACTATATAAGCAATAGGTAATTCAGCTACCTACCGTGACTCATGTCGTGAAATTCCTCATTGCTCAGGTTGAAAATTGTCCTAATCTGTCGCATACACGTGCTTTCGAGAAATACGAAGAATACTGGATACTGGCCCATGTTGGCTTTACACCTCGTGATAGCCCTGGCATTCAATAACACCGGAGCAAAGGTGTAATCTGAAAGCAAAACAGATGTTTACAGATATATGTTAACAGTTCCGATATTATACCCCAACATTATCCGACATTATACCCAGGTGCAATTTGCAAACACTTATATTGAGATGTGACATTGAAAGCAACTATCAGTAGAGATACGACATTGAAAACACACTGAGATTGCAAACACATATACGGAAATCCGACATTCTAAAGACGTATACTGATTTTAAACATCGTTCTACTGGCCACGTGAAGCTAAATATTTGAGATGCATAGTTTAGCTGAAAATCGGCTATAGATGTACTTACGCTTGAGGGCAAAAAGTATACCGTCCTCTTTAAACGTGACTGGCGATGCTGCGATGAACTTGCGCGTTCCTATTCGTATCTGATAGGCGGGCATGGTGATACTGTCATTGGCGATGGAACACACGGGCACCCCGGAGGCTCCCGTGGTGGCGGGCGCCGTAGTCTGCGGGGCTCCAGTCGTGGAATTGGCCGCCACCGCCGACCCACTCGACCTGGGCACGACGCCGCCAGGGTAGGCCGGGGGCGGCAAGTTAAACGCGCTGAAGGCAGAGTTCTGGCTGGCCGGCAGCCCTGGGCCGCTCTGCTGAGAAGGTACTAGCGGGGGCGGCGCCACGTGGGCCGCCGAGGGGGTGGCCATCCGGAGGCCGCTATGCGCCGAGCTGAGCATCGCCGGTCCCCCGTGCGCGTTGGGCGGGACAGCCGCCATGGCCTGCCCGCCGGAGGAATGCAGTTCCGATAACCCGGCCTGCTGCTGCTGCTGCTGCTGGTGCTGCTGCGGCACCGCGGCACCTACCGGCACCGCCTGACCGTTCCCGCGAGGCTGTACTTCCCGCGAGACCTGATTCACAGCATTCGAGATGATCGAGGACATCAACTGGCCCCCCGGGGCGGATGACGTCACGTGGGTGACAGTCGCGGCGGGGCGCGTAGCGGAGGCTGTGGCGGTGTTGGATGACGCACTTCCGGACTCGGAGTTGCTGACGCTGATGACGGGGAACACCTGGTTGTTGACGTTGACGTATAAGGCCTGGGGGCGAATGTTCGGCACGGGACTCGTCCGGGCGCCGGCGTTCTTGTTCATGTACAGCGCCTGGGGCACAGGCTGCGGGGAGTCACTGCTCTGTCGACGGTCCGGCTGATCGCGGGAAGACGAGGAGGCCGACGAGGTGCCGTTGACTACAGTGGCGGACTGCTCGCTGTCGCCGTCTGTCCTGGGGCGCTTCGGCTCGGCGCTGTAGCAGACGGCGGCATGGTCCTCCGACAGGGCGCTTCCACACTTGTCGCACTGCTTGAGGTTGTAGCTCAGCCGACTGCAGTTGGAACACACAGCGAAGGTGTCGACCGTCTGGAAACGTAAAGCAAGCCATGGACGAAGGTCAAAACAATTGTCATTATTTGATTATATTCATGGTGACGTAATAGAGTAAATATCTCAACGCCGAGTCACGATCAGATAGATTGGATTTACCTCTTGAGAATCTAAATGTATTATACCCACACAGAATATATCTGCTTGCACAAAGTTTACAGATACATTACTTAGAGTTAAAAAATTGTGTGACGTCACGAATTTGTCCGAAGTGTTTATTATATAGAAGAATGCAACGCAAAACATGCCTAGCCGTGCTTTATTAACGTAAACAGTTCATTATCTTGATAATGCACAGTTGTTGTTAATATTGCCTCCGCTAAGTGCCACGGTGTGCGTTATGTAAATAAAGAACGCCAAAACAGTAAATTATTTTAATAATGAATGGAACAACTATGCATGATCTTGATAATGAACAGTTGTTGTTAACATTGACTCCGCTAAGTGCCACAGTGCAATCAGCCGAGCAGAGCTGAGCTGGCGAGCTAGCAGATGTTGTCAGAACTCGCCAATGTCAAGGCAAACAATGAAATGCATGTTAAAGGGGAACAGAATTGACAGAAATAATATTCTATGCGGTATTCTAACGAATCATAATAATTATTGGCGAAAACTATATATTTTTAGGCCTAACGAGAGCTTGAAAAATGGTTGTAAAAGAAGGGACTATTTCTTCGCTGTGAGTAGGGCGTTATGAGGCCTCCGTGCACTGACGTCACGTGAAGTAGTCATGTTTCCTCCGCGATCCAGAGCGCATGGGGAACATCTGGAACATCTAGTAGTCTCTAGCGTATCACGAGTTCTAAGCGAAATATCGACTATGGAAGATATTGTAATTGACAGTGGTACATTCACTGAACAAGTCAGTTGTTGCTAATTGTTACTAGTATTTAACCTTTATAACAGCAGAGGGCTATCTCAATAAATTTCAAGTTAGTTATATATGTAATATACTGAATCAAACATGTACTGACACATGTGTGTCTCCATCTTACATGGCAATATTATACAATATTGGTTAGGCTAGCTATCTAAGCAATATGTTACTAATATTTAACCTATATAACAGCAGATGGCTTTCTCAATAAATTTCAACTGTTATATAGTTATATATGTAATATACTGAATCAAAAATGTACTGACACATGTGTCTATCCATTTTACATGGCAATATTATACAATATTGGTTAGGCTAGCTATCTAAGCAAATTGTTACTAATATTCAACCTTTATAACAGCAGAGGGCTATCTCAATAAATTTCAACAGTTAGTTATATATGTAATATACTGAATCAAAAATGTACTGACACATGTGTCTATCCATTTTACATGGCTGGGCTCGCGCTAGGATATTTTTTTCATTAGCCAATTTGGCTAATTCCGTGGAAAAACATTAGCCAATATTTGTTCGAGGATTTTCTGGTTCCATTTATTGAAAAAAACATGAATAAAAATGTGCTTGTAGTTGAAATTTTATATTCGCCATTTTGGCGAGTGTCCAGGAAGTTCTTATCGCCAAATCTCGAATTTTCTCGTCAACTGGCTATTGGCGAATGCTAACTTGAGCCCAGCATGGCAACATTATACAATATTGGTTAGGCTAGCTATCTAAGCAAAATGTTACTAATATTTAACCTTTATAACAGCAGAGGGCTATCTCAAGAAATTTCAACAGTTAGTTATATATGTAATATACTGAATCACACATGTACTGACACATGTGTCTATCCATTTTACATAGCAACATTATACAATATTGGTTAGGCTAGCTATCTAAGCAAAATGTTACTAAGATTTAACCTTCATTACAGCAATTAGTTTTATATTTGTCATATTGAAATAAAACTACATTTATCAAGCTATATATGATTATCCAGAATTGGCATATCTTAATTAATATATAAATACATGTATTGACAGATGAAGATAATTTAAGTCATGCTTATAACAGTAATATTATAATGACAGGAAGAACTGTGTTACCTTATAGATATTATTATCTATATTATCTATTATTATTATTATTAAGAACATTATACTTCCTTTTATATTTTGTTACAAAGTACATAAGGAATTGTTAATGCAATCTTATCTTGTGACCCTCCGCCCACCCCCCTCCAATATTTTAGTATGCCAGTCAAGAGTTTACAGAACACCTACCCGCCCCCCCCCCCCACCCCCATTAAATTTTGTGGAGCCAGAAGTTAGCAGATAATATATAATTCTATAAATACAAAGAATTACAACTGATATGGTTGATATACGACCCCACAAAAATCGCAATTCGAAGCTATTATTGAAACATAGCCATGCCAACCTGCTTTGTGGCTTCTCGAACTTTTCGTCTGGTCTCCCTCTGCGTTAATAATTCCCGTTTCTTAGCAGACGTTGCTGGCCGGTCCGTTTCTCCCAGTTGATAAGTTGAGAAGTCAAAAACTGAAGGCACTGCTGTAGGTTTTAGTTTGTTTGTTTTGTCAAAAACAAACCGACCATCATTGCCGAAACTGCCTTTAGTTATAAAGTCAGAATCCAGAAAGTGGTCGCTGCACAGTCTCGAGCGAAGTGGGGGATGAGCAAGTTTCGTGGCCTGCAGCCACTCTTTTCTAAGCTTCAGATCATTCGGTAATGTGTGAAAACTTTTCCACGGACATTTATAATACCAACTAGTGCATCCTGGTGCCATACAATGCGATCCCGTAAGCGATGTGTCTGATTTTTCCTTTCGACCCGCCGGGCTTTCTCCAGATTCCGCCATGTTTACATGATGCAGAATTTGTTTACTCATTCTCGTGACGTCATGCATCCGGGTAACCCTCAACTGAAGAACCAATGGCTGCGCCCATAAGCCTCTTTCACGTTCCGCCGCCATATTGGATTTCGCCACCTAGCGAATGAACGGGAAACTACCAGAAGGGAGCACACTGACTTCCCGCGTCGCCCCTCAGCCTTTTGTTCACGGTGAAACACCGAACCACCGGGCCGAAAACTGCTACCTTTAGCACTTCTACTACAAAATGTAATTAAGAAATCTAAAATTGATGGCAAGACTGTCAGCTTGGATAATAAAATTGTGACTTAAGTATTTTTGGTCACATTTTGGCGGGTTTGCGTTCGCCGATGGTCCGGGCAGCGGCAGGTAACATAAAGCGAAAATTTGTAGTTGTTTCAGGACCAATGCCAAACCTGGCAAGGACCGGACAGTGGAGGCCCGAGGGGGGTGGGGGGTACTTAATGCCATGCTGGGTTTGGGAAGGTTCCACGGTAAAGCCCCAATTTTTCACTCAAAAATCAAAATCTGTCGAAATCTGTGTTCCATTGCCGGACCGGCTGTATCGTCGCCGCTCCATGCAGACACCGCTCGATTTATTCTTTTTTCTTGGCAAACCCGCTCTATAAATGGACGATAATTTTCGCTCAAAAGGGCATCTCTTTCGTCAGAAATATCTGTTACATAGGGGTATCGTTTTCATCCATTGTCCATATGATATTTTTTTCATGAGAAATGTACGCTCTCTCAGGCATCACAAGGCACCCAGGGGCCCCCCGCCCAACCAGATTTTTATAATAATCCCCCCCACTCATTCTGCTCCACCTCCTCCCTCCTTGCCGCCGGATTATCAACATATTATGCCTCCCATGTTCCTCACCGTCCACGCGGGCTGATCCAGGGTGTTGTAAAGCGGGCGACTCGAGCGGAGGGGGCGATGTTGAATGGGATGCAGAGATCTTCGACAAAGTTTGGGGAGGGAGGGCGGGGGACAGGGTATTAGCCAGAAATTATTTTTTGCCAGCCAAAAATGTGTCTTTTTAAAAACAAAAGTCTTCACTGTGCACCAAAGATATTAATACACAAAGGTGTACTAATTACAAAAAGGCACAGGAGCCCATCAGGTCGCATTTTGAGCTCGCAATCCTACAAACAAAATTTTTTCTCGATGTCATATGAAATTGTGAGTGGTACGATTTTCTTCTAAACTTCCTGATCAAAGGGCCCTTGTTGGGAGGGTAAACAGCACCTAAGTGCCCGCCAAAATCAAAATCGGCCCGCCAAAATTGATACTGCCTGCCCCTCCGGCGGGCAGGCGGGTCTCTAGCTAATATCCTGGGGGTGGGGGGGGGGATTATATAGAGTATGGCCGGTCACAGTATTTTAATGAACAAGCACGATCAATCATATATACGGCGGTCACGGGGCGGGGGCGGCCCCAGGCCCCCGCTAGATCAGCGCTGCTCATGCAAGTGCTATATCTCCCCCTTTGAAAACGTTTACTATGTGTTAAACCAGAGATCGTGTACCTTACATAATCTCTGGATAAACTGATACGAGTACTTGAGGTGGGGGTGCAATAAATGGAACAGCCTGCAGCGTCATTTGCATACATGAAGCATGTTGTCAAATGAATGATAGTTCAGTTTGTAGCTCAATGTCTTAGTCATGTCTGATGCCTGAGGGTTTATTTAATGCAGTACATTTTACCAAATAAATATATCTAAATACACCCCACCCCCACTGTGCGTCCATTGCAACACGCGACGCTCCCATTCACGGCCACTGTTTCTCATCAGACCATCTGCGTAATCACAAGATGGAATATTTGTGCAGTTATGTCACATCAAGATTCTCTCTTCAATGTCTTGTTCATGATATCTAATACTTTGTCTCAAAACGTTACACTTTACGCCTATACGCCCTTGATGACAAGCCGCATACGGTCTGGGTATGTCGAGCCGTGTGTTGAGAGTCGGTGCGCAAAGCCAGTTTGTTCCCCTCTGGTAGTTACGCCATCAGTCGCTAGGTGGCGCGCAGGCCGGAAGTGGCGGAACTGTAAAGTACCTTATACTCGTGCGGGGGAATTTTGAACTCTGTCATGCTACCAGTACGTCTATAAGGCAGTTTTATTAAGAACAGATTTGACGTTGCTGGTTTATGTTCATTTATTATGACCCACTGTGTCACAGCGTTTCAGTTCAAATGCTAAGCTCCACGGGGACTTAGATCAGAAAGCTAAAAATATATGGAAATTCGACAGTTACCGATTGCATATATTTCTTATGCCGTCTATAAATGAGGGACCGTCTGACATTGTCATGTCATTGCTACAGCAGGTGTCACATATGTGTGTAATGGTGCAGGATAAATATTACAAAGGAAACTATATTACATATTATTATTTCTGAACTAACTTTTGTTCTATAAGCTCTTTTGTAACCAAAATAGGCTATAAAACAGGCCAAAAATGACGAATTGTCACAATTGTGCCTTTTGGCGCATATATGCAATCACTAAATATCTTGGTATTTGCTTGTAATACATCAAATACATGCAAATTTGGTGGAGGAAATATTATTTGATGTGACATAGATTGATATTGGTTGCCATTTCATCCTAAAAAAAAAAAAAAAAAATGAATTTAGTTCTGAAAAAATCCGCCAGGCGCCACCCGCTATCGCGCCTCGTGTTTTATTTTGGCGAATGCACTCCAGCTCGTTTTTTAACTAGTGCATAATAGTTTCCTTGCATAAAGTGTAGTTACCTGTTCAGAGTCTGCCGGTCTCTTGCCACTTGAACTGTCCATCGTGGCACTCCATTGACTTTTTGCTGCTATCTATTCCTTGGAACTGCAAGAAACATTCCTCATTGAATAATCATAATAGAGCAGGTGAAAAGTCGCCCCAAAATGCACCTATATCCCTAAATGGTGTAAAAATACTGGCAGTTACTGGCAAACATGCATAAAAAGACCATCTTCTGTTCATGCACATGTCGAGTGTAAAGTATTCCCTGGATTATCAGATCTCCCTTGAGACCAACTGGTTGACGACTTAATATTATAAAGGGGAAATATACACTAAACTGACTTTTAAAATTTAATTGAGGTGTTTCAACATATAAATATTTGAATAGTGGATAATCCTTCAAGTGAGAAGTAACATAGCCCATATATATATATGATTCTTCTTTGAATGTTTTGTGGCATAAAGCAAAGGCAAAACATTTATTGAACTAAAGAACTGAAAAGATACAGTTATCACAGATTACATCGGTTTGCAAAACCACCATGAATGTACTTTTTCCACCTTCGCACAGTTAACCTGGGTATATGTAAAACAGTGCTTAACATGTTGTTTCAAGTTGCCCAACTTTGATTTTTTTCGAAATATTATAGCAAATGCAATATTAACCAAAAAAGTTTCACAACATATTCTGTTACCTACCGTAAATATTATATAAGCTTACTAAATACCAGTATTTCAAGCTTTGACTAAATAATGCCAAAGGCTAAATACCGGTAATGCCTTTGTACACGGCATGATCATAAGTTGATACATTCATTCTACTTATATTTCTTTGTGTCAGCTTAACAGTCTCTTTCCCCCAAAACCAGTTTCAGTTACACACTATAAGCAGCAGTATTGGCAGTAACAGATCACTTCTAGTGGTGATGCAGATTCTTTATTTGAGGGATCATTTCAAAACTACCCGGTATATTGGATTGTGCAGGCAGATATATCTGTCACTTTCAATTAAGTTTACACCTGTTACCTGCACCAAAATTATAATTTCACTACTGATAGCCACTGAGGAATGATGGTAAGTATCGCTTAAAGAATGGAAATATTGTGGCATGTTTTGGCATCACTGAATGTGGCACTCTGTCAACAGAGGGAGCTCGTTCCTTGCATCACCTCGGTCCCCAAGTCACCGTCAACCTCACAGTTGACATAAACAGTGCCAATCACAAATGATTTTAGAGGGTTGTGTAGGTTGAATTCTGTATTTTCGATGCAGAATTTTGGCGAAAAAATATTTCAAAATAACACAGGATCAAAGTTCAAAGCGCTTCATGCCTTTGACCTTGATCGATCATACCATCCGGCTTTTTGTTTATACAAGCAGTCGCGACCACTAACAGCATTCACCTCTCCCTCTCCGATCGCACCTCTTATCAAGTGTCACACCAGCGGCTGGCTCTCCTGGACCTTACCAAACCAATTAATTGTTTATACAAGCAGTCGCGACTACTAACAACATTCACCTCTCCCTCTCCGATCGCTGCTCTTATCAAGTGTCACACCAGTGGCTGGCTCCTACTGCATGTTTATGAATCCGGCAGCCGTATCAAGTTACACCACCTGAAACCTGGCCTCTGATCATTGGTCTACAATAGGTGTGGGGGGAGTCGCGGGGCAGTATAAACAGACTCTCTGTTCAGCGAACTTGTTGCAACAAGTACGCCAACTGACAGTTCTGGAAGCGAGGATGAAGATGTTCCTGGTGTGCCAGATGATCTCTTTGATTCCGATGATGAAGATTTCTGGGGGTTTGTAGAGGGAACGGACTATTGACATTTGAAATGGATGATCTCCCGACTTGTTGACGTGTACGACATTATGATGCATTATGATGCAATATATGTTTTGTTGATTTGTATGACGTTATGATGCAATAAATTATTTTAGCAACATCGGTAATTTTCGCATTACTCCACCCCCCCCCCCCCCCCACCCCCCGCTTGTCCTGCCACGCTCACTTGAAATCGGCAAAAAGCCCTATTTAAAGCCGCACCTGACTTCCGACTAAAACCCGGGAATTTGACCCTCCAACTTCCTAATATAAGCCGCGGCTTCTAATAGGCAGTTTACGGTAGTTTGAATGTAACAAGACTTCTAATTGATCAAAATCGAATAAATTTGTTTGGTACAGCCAAACTAATATATCTTTTGATTACATTCAGATTAGATGATGGATAATTCTTCTGATTAAATTTGATGTGGGAGATATAGAGGACTATAGTGTAAACGGAACTCACTCTGCCAGAAGATTGTGGAATGCTGACCTGCATAATATATATAATAATTAGAATGCTAGGCAATCCATAATTTACTGTTTGCTACACAATAGCTATAGCTATATGAAAATTATCAAATTGCCTATTTGTAAATCGTAAATTGTAAATCCCTTCTATCCATTGAAGTCTTACCAGCAATTAGAGAACAGAGTATGACCCCTGTATTTTACCAGTCAAACAAAGCTGCTATACTGATTATTTTTCTCCAGCTCTGTGCTGTTTAATACCATTGGCATGTTGCTTCAAAGTTAAAAACATCTTCCAACCATTATGTACATGTATTGATTCAACTATTTTGACAGCTCTAGTTATATCAAATGTACCCAAAAGGTGTGAATAACAATGATGCATATGAGACATCCGCTCCTTAACAACGAGTCAGATTAATAGCGAGCGCAAGCAAGCTCTTGAGGTAACATGCATGCATATTCAAAGTCCATTTCAAGCATAGGCTTAGGACTTTCATTTCACGTAACAACCCCCATGAGACGTTTTCAGATTCGGAGTAAATATCAGCTGTACATAAATATATTCAAGGAAAGAGAGGTTGAAGCCTATTATGTCATGTCTTTAATAATTAAATCAGCTGCCCCACAACATTTACGAGATCAATTATTCAATGTTAACATTGGATGAATATTTAAAATTATATTTAAGGATTAGAATAGCTTGTATAGAAATATAATACTTAATTATCAATAGAACGAAGATTGACTGGCAACACTGGATATTTATGGACAATAAAGTCAGCTCCAGTTAACAATGCAAGAGCACATGGATTCTTTCTCATGCACTGGTATCTTCTAGGCCAGGGCTAATAAAGAATTATTTATTGTAATCCTATTATTTCAATATTTCATAAGTATTAAGCAATGGATATTTGGCAGTGATCGAGCAGTTATAGGACTTCTGTTCTGCCAGCCTGAAAAGACTGTACATGTATAACAAAGTCATAAAGGGATCTCCTGAGATGCGCAGCTTGTTATTGGCGCATGCTGGTGTCTGTGAATGTCGCCCGGTTTCCAAACTTTGTAACTGTAAATTAGGTATTATTGACATTCTGATTGAAAACCCCCTGTGGAAAATACAGGCTGGAACCAAAACCCAACAGTGTTGTCCAGAGGCTATGCAATGCTCCAGCATTGAAATATGCTGGTAAAATAGCCCAGAATTATCCATGACCAGCAAGAGGTGTGCAGATAACTTGCCACAAGACGAACTCACATCAAGTGAACTCGCCACAGCCTGGGAGAACTTGCCACACTCTCGGGATAACTTGCCACACTAGGCAAATGAACTCGCTTTTTAGCTTATAGTGCCTACTGACTGATAACATGAATAGGCATTACCTAATTTATGACTAGTTTCATGTAGTTCAAGAATTGTTTATTATCTGTAAATATTGATGGCCTTGTTAAAGTATGGTTACAATGTTAGAGAGCGGTGGACACTCTGTCCCCTGTGAAAGGTACAATGCAAACTGCCAGCATTTTGTTTATTGCTACTAACAAGAAAACACCAATCAGTGTGATTGAATCAGGGTCAACTCAAGTCAGGTAAATATGAATAATTAATGTTGTGTGGAAGTTATTTCATGTTACAATCAAATAAGATGGATGGCTTAGTTGTTTATCGTTAATATTTAGGCTTAGAAATATATGCAGAGAAATATAGGAATAGGTAGTTACTTAAGTTAGGCCTATAATTAATGATAATTAATGTTATTCATTATTTATTTTTATGATAATTAATGTTATTCATTATTTATTTTTATGATAATTAATGTTATTCATTATTTATTTTTATGATAATTAATCTAATTTATTATTATGTTTCTGAGAATTAATTTATTCATTATTTATTTTTTCTGAGAATTAATCTTATCCATTCAGGGTTCCCACAGGAAACACAAAAACAAATTCCCTGATTTTTCCCTGAGTCATTGAAAGTTTCCCTGAGTAATCAAAAAGCATGTTCAACATCGCAATTATTATATGTTTTAAATTCATTTGCAGTAAAGAGAATTGTTTTGCTGAGGACGGTCTGAAAATTATAAAAGAACATGTCAAGAGAGACGTCCCTATTCAGGACCTAGAAAATGGTGGTCACAAGATGTTTAACATGATTCACTTTCAACTTGCGTTTGCATGTAAATTGATAAAAAAAACGATCAACAAACAATTCCATCTGGACCGTTATTCCTTTATATTATTACTCTTACATATGTCTCGGGTTATTACTGTTTAAAAGTAGTATCATTTAGACAGCTAAGAGGTGTGCCGAATAAATTCCCATAATTTTATGGAATGAATTACTTAGATTGTGGTTGGACAACTGTCTCAGTGACGACAATGCAACAAACGACAAAATTTCCTCATCTGCTCAAATATTATGGAATAACGATTTATTATTATACCAAGGTATGCCACTGTATATAAAGCATTGGACAAAATGTGGAATCATATTTGTTAATGACATTGTTAAGGAATCCGGATCACTTGACTATGGTAAATTATATCAGAAGGTAACCGACTCTCCGCTAACTCATTTCGAGTAAAATTGCGTGAGGGGAGGACTGCGGTCTATTGAAGGAAAGTCAACTTTAATGTCAAGGGATAGTTCAACTGTTTTAAAAAAAAAAAAAATGTTGAATTCTAGCTATATCGACGAAGCATATACATACTCATCTTAAGAGAAAAGCTTTGCTACAGATACATGTTCAACCAGCTCAGACACATTTGGAAGCTTGCCTGGTCACTAAGGAAACGCAGTTGACTTCGCTGCAATGGAGAATACTCCATAACATTTATCCAACTAATAGTCAGCTACACAGAAGGAAAACGTCTATGTAAAGTATGCAACTAGCCAGATACCACCATACATTAATTTTATAAATGCAACTTCGTTAAAGAATAATGGGATGATGTCAAACCCAATGTAAAAAAAAGTTGGTTGATGAGACAATTATATTGGAGAAGGAAATTATGTTAGGTTTTCATGAAAGATCAGTTTTCTTTAATAATTTAGACTGTATTTACTGCAATAGACATATCTTGGTGGTAAAGAAATGTACCTTTAAGATTAATCTCGGCCATTGAGAACCTTAGTTTTGTATTTATTTGTATTTTTGCTAGGGAAATATACCGATGCGAACAAATGCACTTGATTTGCGGATATTTTAAAACCTGCGCCTGGGGAGGGGGGTGCTGAAAATGTGCATTCACAGAGCGGGTTTTGGCATGAAAAATACCCCTTCCGTGCAGATTTTGGCGGTGAAAAGGGGGCTTTACCGTGGACCCCCCACCCCCCACCCATAGTAATGTATTAAGAACCCCCTGCGGGTCTCAATGTCTCATGTAGCCCTCTTTTTGGATTATTATTAAGGATTATGTGTGTGAGCAATAGTGGACACTTTTTATTGTTTACAGAACGCCAGATCAATTAAAATTCATCAAGGTAACTCTCATAACTTAGTTCAAGGAGGAATGCGACGTTTTGCTCAGAAACAAGGTTTGTACCACACGAATCACCCACAGCAGAGCAATGCGAGGAACATAACGGGATTCCTGACTTACTTAGTTGGCACACAGTTATAACCACATCCTTAGAATTCCCAAGACAAAATAATGTGTTTTAATCGTCTCTTACGTCATCTAAAAATATAACTGTCTGCTAACCCTGACAACTGCAATATTTCTGGTTGGAATACATTTAAATGTAACACACCTCATACAACACAACAAAAAAAGCCAAATTGTATTCTGAGGACATAGCCACAATTAAGAAATAGCTCTGAGACCAAGGTTGCTCAAATCCTTTTGGGCTTCAAGCACAGTCTTTTATTATAGACATGTAAACAATATTTTCTTCAAAATTCAGGTCTTAATGCAGTGAGATTTTTAAAGCGTGAACATAAATGATAGCAGTAGAACTTCTGTCATACATGCCATTGCATAATTATACAAGATCAGGCCCATAACCATTTACCTATTGGGATATTATTAACCATATAAGACAGAGAATTCATAAGCTTCTAGATATTAGTAGTGACTGGGCTTGAACAGTGGCCAAAATGCAATCTTGGTTTCTGAAATTCCCTGATTTTTCCTTGATTTTGGCTTGAAAATGAAATTCCCTGATTTTTCCCTGCAGGGAATTTTTTCACCATTTTCCTGACCTGTAGGAACCCTGTTATTAAGTATACCATAATTTCCAGGCTATAAGTCGCACTGGTGTAGGATATATATGTCACACCCACCGATTTTGAGAAATGTTCAGATTAAGCCACATATAAGTCACACTGGTGCATGTTGCACCATTGGTGTGAGATTCGCGCACATGTTCAAGCTGCTGTTGAAACATTTAAACTGGATGCACAAGATTCTCTTAGTATTTTTCGAGTATTTCAAGTCATATTGATATCTTCGAGAGATAGACACATTCTGAAAGTGCATTTATTGCATCTCTATTTATACTTTTTCTATACATTGTTGTTGGTAGGGTGCCCAATTTTGACTCATGGAGTGTCCGGGACTGGACTTGTACTTCTGTTCTAGTTGTATATGTAAATTTATTTCACCGTACAAAGGAACTGTTAATAAATGCTAGCAACAAAAACATTATGGATTGCTTTCTGCATTAACTACACAATCCGCCCGAACCCACAAAACAAATTAATGTGAAATATATATATTCAATTGACCAGTATAATTCATACTTTACCCTATATGGCGAGCCACTCTAATAATGCTAATATAACAAATATACTATTTCAGCATACAAGTAAACATTGTCACTGCTGTTCCAACAGCGAAAGCTCCCTCCGATCTGAAGAAAGGCAGGCCAAATTGAATGAGTAACTTCAAGTAAACTAAGCTTAACAACTATATTACCGTATACTGCCTATTTAAAGCTGCATACATATTAGAAGCCACACCCCAACTTTGGTAATCAAAACCGGGTTGGCAGGCACCCAGAACAATTTCTGGAAAACTACATATTATAAGCAGCACCCAGACTTTGGCCTCTTGGCACCCCCCCCCCCCACCCACTCACCTGTATCCCTGCTTAATCCCATCCCGCCAACCAAACCAATTAATTGTTTATACAAGCAGTCACGACCACTAACAACATTCAGCTCTCCCTCTCTGATCGCACCTCTTATCAAGTGTCACACCAGTGGCTGGCTCTCCTGGCTCTTACCGCATGTTTATGAATCACTGTCATACCTACCAAGTATCAAGTTTCTGTCTGGCACAATTAACTTATTGCATTTGTTGCAAGGCCAATTTACACCACCTGAAACCTGGCCTCTGATCATTGGTCTACAATAGGTGTGGGCGGAGTCGCGTGACCGTAAGTAGCTCATTGTCTTGATTGCCACAGTAACACAATGCCTGAGAAAAGCACATCTTACGATGCAGCTTTCAAGTTGAATTATTTCCAGACTAAATGACTTGTATGATGTTATGATGCAATAAATTATCTTGGCAACACCGGTACCCACCCACCGCTTATCTCGCCACGCTCGCTTGAAATGGGCAAAAGGGCTTATTTAAAGCCGCACCCTGACTTGTGACTCAAACCCGGAAAGTGGGACCTCCGACTTCCTAATATAAGTCGCAGCTTCAAATAGGCAGTTTATGGTACTACAGACCTCAATAATATTATTGTACTGTATACTCATTAAGCCTATGGCGACTTTACCAAATGATGTGGCAAGTTCACCCAAAAGTGTGGCTAGTTTACTTGTGGGAGTGTGGCAATTTAAAGTTGCATGTGGAGTTGTTTCGCTGTTTTTGAATGCCAAATTTGCGTATAAGAACACAAACCTAAGGCCTTAAGGTTCATAACAGACAATAAACACCTACCATATCGCTCACCAATTACCTGCCAATGAGCAAAACATTTCAAATTCATGAATTGTCCGCCACAAAAATGAAAACTTGTGCTGATTTGAAACGCCATAAACGTGTGTACAAAAGCTGTTTACTGGTGCCACCGACAGGGGCGCCCAAGCCCTAATTTATATGAGACAATAGAAGCGTCCGGAGCGCCACTTTTTCTTTGGCGGTGGCCGTTGACACTGCTTGTGGTCATAAGCTGGTACTGCCGCTCAAAGGTAACATTTCCTGTTTATGTTTATTTTGGTACAGCCGTTGCAACGGTCAGCTCCACATGTAACTTTAACTAAAGTGTGGTGAGTTCACTTGTGGCTAGTTCATTTTGTGGAGAGTTATTTGTAAACCCTTACCAGAGCTGGCCTAAAGGCCAGAGGGGACAGCTCGCTGAAAACTATTGATCCTGAGAGTTGGCATAAAATTCACAAATAGCTTAATTATGTACCGTAAACTGCCTATTTGAAGCCGCAACTTATATTAGGAAGTTGGAGGTTCCACTTTCCGAGTTTGAGTCGCAAGTCAGGGTGTGGCTTTAAATAGGGCCTTTTGCCGATTTAAAGTGAGCGTGGCAAGACAAGCCGGGGGTGTGGGGGGGCAATACAAAAATTACCAGTGTTGCCAAAATAATGTATTGCATCATAACGTCATACAAGTCAACAAGTTGGGAGATAATTCAACTTAAAAGCTGCGTCATAAGATGTTCTTTTCCTCGGCATTGTGTTACCGTGGCAATCAAGACTGACAATGAGCTACTTACGGTTGTGTTATTTATTACCTATTGTAGACCAATGATCAGAGGCCAGGTTTCAGGTGGTGTAAATTGATACGGCTGCCGCCGGCCTCGCACCAAATGCAATAAGTTAATTGTGCCAGACAGAAACTTGATACTGTGTAGGTATGACAGCTATTCATAAACATGCAGTAAGAGCCAGGAGAGCCAGCCACTGGTGTGACACTTGATAAAAGCTGCGATCGGAGAGGGAGAGTTAAATGTTGTTAGTAGTCGCGACTGCTTGTATAAACAATTAATTTGCTTGGTAGGGGCCAGGAGACCCAGCCACTGGTGTGACACCTGAAAAGAGGTGCGATCGGAGAGGGAGGGGTGAATGTTGTTAGTATAATCACGACTGCTTGTATAAACAATTAATTGGTTTCGTTGGAAGGACGGAAGTAAGCAGGGATACAGTGTGTGTGTGGGGGAGGGGGGGGGTCGAGAGGCCAAAGTCTGGGTGCGGCTTATAATATGTAGTTTTCCGGAAATGGTTCTGGGTGCCTGCCAACCCGGTTTTGAGGCCAAAGTTGGGGTGCGGCTTCTAATATGTATGCGGCTTCAAATAGGCAGTTTACGGTATGTCCTGTATTTGTCCCCTATATATTAATACCTGCTTAACTGAAAACCTTTTATAATTCAAAAATATCTGTCCACTAGTCCCGATGACTTTAGTAAATGACTCAGCACTCATTTTTGTCACAGCACCCTGTCGCAAGGACTGTTTTGGGCTGCCATTGCCATTGTTCTTTGAAGTCCAAAATGTTTTATATTTGTGGCCCCACTCCGCATCTTATGCAGTGTTTTGCCTACTTTTAGGCCTACGAAAAAAGTCACTTTGACCAGCTATTGAAAACAATCATGGCACCCAAGCGGCCAGCATAGACGTTGGGCTCTCGTTATGAACCCAGCGATTCTCACATAGTCATTAATTTGCGGAAAAGAAAGCTATAAATGAAAAGTCAAATCGTTAGTGGCTATATTGATTTTAAAGAAATGTGAAAACAGCAAAGATGTTATTGTTAAATTGTTATTTTTTATAGCATCAGGAACATTTTACCGGCAAGAAAGCTGGTATCTGCTACCACTTTAGTATGAGCCTGTGAGTGATGAAGTGGCCTGTCGTAATGTAAACTCTAGCAATATAGTGATGTCATGCAGGAACAACAGCCAATCAGCTGCTAAAGCCAGCAAAATAGGCCTGCACAATCTAAAGTAAAGACCCTTTATTACATAGGTCTATAGGTATTGCCATTGAGGCCATTACAGCATTAGGGCAGTTTAGGCTACATTTTATTTAGAGCCCTTTTCTTTAACTTGTTACTGCATGACACAGTCAGTCCCTGATATCACCTCTTATAAATAAAAAAAAAAATAACAAAATGTACTCTGCGTTTGCTACTCATGAAAAAGAGAATCAACTATATCTCATTTGTTTATCAAAATGGAATAAATGCAAAGAATAAAACCACATTGAATAAATGGCAAATCGGAAACAAAGATGGGCGATAATAAAGGACGCAAGCGGCTTTCAACGCGCGCTCCATTTCGTGATGAGATTGCCGTTCGTAACCCATTAAGGGAGATTATATCTTTAGCAGTTATACATACACTATCATGTAAACTACATAGCTAAAGCTTTTTTCAACACAAAAACATTTATTTTACCTTGATTAGAGGTTATTATTTTCAGCTTTGTACGAACCAATCAGTTGACCAACCCAGAGTATGGCGGGCGAGCTGGTGATTTTGTTATAACGGCTGCAAGTCGCAAGTTTGACTTAAAATTAAAATCAAATGCGATGATCGCAATAGGAAACGAAATTAAGTTTACTCATATAACATATAAACTAATTTTGCAAAAACCTACGCAGAAAATGCATGTATTTTATAAGTTGATATGTCAAGCTAATGACGAGCAGGAAAATATTAATTTGGGTTGACTTTTTTACCTTTTGTGACTGTGTAGCAAGGTGAAGGCCATTTCCAGTCCGCTTGACGACTCGAACTAGCGGAGTGAGTCGAAGGCAGAGAGTGGACTCGAACAGTAACTGGAAACGATTAGTAATATGTTGACCAATGGTGTTGATCCCGTTGTGAAGTAAACCGTAGCTAGGAGCAATAAACATATGTGGTAATACAGAATGAGTCAAAATATGTGATTTAAAACCAAGCAAATGTCGGTTTACGTCTGAAAGTAAAGCAGCCACCTGACGGCCGATGGCGGTAATCGGATAGACAGTCGGGCAGAAAATCTATAGTCCCTGGCCTATACCCTGATACCATGGCATTGGCATTACAGTCACAGACAATCCAGTACTAGTAGTACCCAGAGTACCACCCCAGTACTAGTCAGACCACAATCTGCATTGCCTGTTACTGCTGGTAGTCAGTATCTGCACAATGAAGTTACTTGCTTATGAAATGAAGTGATAGATGCCGAAGATGGGTACAAACAGTACCGGTATATTTGAAATTAAAAGCCCCAAAGGAAAGAAATATTGTAAGTAATGTGTGATTTTTCAGTGGTGAAGAATTAATGGATTACACATTGAGTGATTCAGCACTAAAAGCAGGAATAGTTCCAAAATTTCATCACTAGTTATGTCAAGAACAGATTTTGAGAAATATTTAAAATTTAGCTATATATATAAGTCACACCTTTCGGTCTGAGATATGCCTGTGTGTCGAAGCAATGTATGCATGACAGTGCATTTGAAATAATGTTATGTTACAGAAAGGATTGAATTGTGAATGCAGACAAGATATAGCGCATTGCAATTTCATGTTTATTATTGTATTTAGTTATAATTATATTTGTACATCTTATAAATATACAAACTCACTGCCTATCTTGCTCAGTTTCCAAGTCTGAGCCAAACCTTTCGAAGTTTGTTCCGATGTATTGCAGAAGCCGGATTTGATATTTTGATGTGCACTGACCATTGTTAACTATTACCCTTAATTGCATTTAACTCGGCGTCCACAAGCTATTGTTGTCAAAGGCTGTAGGAATTGCTTAATTAAATTAAAGAGCTGGTGAGTAAATGTGAGTAGGCTTTGTTTATATGGGTGGTTGACGCATTGTGTGGTCAGTGAAGCCGTGTGGCATTTGTAGGGAGGGAGTGGAGTGAGGGGTCCGTGGTCATCGTTGGCAGGGTGACCAATTTTTACTTGACTCATAGAGGTGAAAGGTGTGACTTATACACCAGAAATTATGGTAATCTAAATCTGCATGGCAGTGAGATAATTCTGTATTTCATAATTGTTTTGGGACAAATTATTTTTTTTTTTTCTGGCTGTCCAAATGTTCACAATAAAAATAAATAAAAATATACACAGTGCCCGCCACTTAATCAAACTTAATCAAACTTGGTTATATGCAACTTCCGCTTTATTGCAATACCTGATATATGGCACCAAGCCATTAGCAAGGAAACTTGTTTTTACCAGCCAAAATATTGGAAATTTGCAGTGCTACCTGCCTGCCTTTTTTTGTGTGGGTAAACATAATATCTAACAGAAGTCCAAAAATATGTGTATACTTAAAACATTGCCTGCAAATGGTGTCTCAAAAACTTAAAGAGTACACAAAATTCATGAAGGAGTGTCTGAAACATACATGCAGTACAGTACAGTGGTATAGTAATATAGATTCAAGAAATTTTAAAGGCATGCAATACACATATATTAATGGATTTATATTTTAAGTTGCAGGTGAAATAGAGTAGAGGCATGGCAGATGAAGAGGATCAAGGATTGGAATGTGTAGCAGACTGGACTGAGGTAGATGATGTGGTGGAGGAAATCCTTGGTATCTTGGTTGACCATCCAGTTGAGGTTCCTCAATTAGAGCCCCCAGATAGTGACCCTCCAGGATTCGAGAATGCTGGGGATGAGACTTGTGAAGCAGGGGATGATGCCTCCGGCATGCTTGCAGATAGTGCAGAGCCAACGGCTTTGGTTGATCTGGCCGATGAGGATGAAATGTCTACGACTGTCAAGCAGGAGGACTTCCAGAATGAGGATACTGAAGCCGCTGCCGCGACCGAGTTGGAGACCGAGGTGAATGAGTCTCTTTCAGGAAGAGATGACCTGGAAGGACGCAAGGTATCCACGCAGAGGTTGGAGTCGTTCGGGAGCGTTATCGGCGACGACACGCTGGACGACATCCCGGAAGAGTACCGAACACTGGCGGATGAGTTCAATATGATTCTGGCTGCAGGAGAGGAGGAGAGTGCACATCAGTTCATAGATACGCACGAGGATAAGATTCGGGCCATTTGCCTTGTAGCGACGGATAAAGGGGAAACCGCCGTCACTCTGGCCGGAGCTCTGGGGATGGTCGACGTCTTGAAAAGGCTGTCAGATCTTGGAGTTTGGCTGCACTGCTCGGACGAGAACGAGTACATGGCCATCCACCGGGCAACGAACAATGGCCACGTGGAGGCCGTGCGCTACCTCTGCGACGAAGGCCAGTGGGTGGCCAAGACCAAGAGTGGCTTCTCCGCCTTGCACATCGCAGCCAACAACGGCGACGTTAGCGTCGTACGCGCCTTGCTGCCCTTCATCAAGGACCTCGACGATGTTGCCACGAATGGATGGACAGCTTTGCACCTCGCCGCCCGTAAGGGCCACTCAGAAGTGGCCGAACTGCTCATCAGCAAGGGTGCCTCCGCCAACCTGGCTAACGAGGAAGGAAAGACCGCCATGTTTTTGGCCTCTCGGGACGGACATGTCAACGTCGTCAGTGCGCTTATCATGTACGGGGCTGATATAGACCCCGTGCTGCCCGACTCGGGGGGAGTTACCCCCCTCTGCGCCGCTGCCGAACGCAAACACGACCAGGTCGTGTGTAGACTGCTGGAAGCCAAAGCGGACCCCAATGCCAGAGACCACAATGACTATTCAGTGCTACACAGAGCCTCGGCCAACGGCCTCCACCCGGACACTATCGCTGCTATATGCGACTCAGGATGTGACGTCAATGCTCGCAATCAGAATAAGATGACGAGTCTCCTGTTGGCCTCTGTACACGGTCACGTGGACATTGTACGGACATTGCTATCGAAGGCCGCGGATCCCAATATCAAGGACGAGGCTGGCTGGACGCCGCTATACGCGGCTGCGCACAACGGTTACATCTGGGTGGCCGAACAGTTGCTGGCCGCTGGCGCCGATGTAAATGCGCAGACCAGTAAGGGATGTACGTCGTTGTATACCGCTGCCAAACAGGGTCTCGTTGAAATGGTGTACTTGTTGATATGTTACAAAGCCGACACCCAGGTGGTGAGAAACGCCGGCTTGACCCCGCTCCATATTGCAACTCAACACGGACATGTGTTAGTTGTGGAGCAGCTCGTGGGGTCGGGAGCTGACGTGCATGCCCCCGACAACGAAGGCCGTACCAGCCTCGCTCTGGCGGCATACCAGGGTTCGGCTGAGATTGTCAGGTTGTTTGCTCCAAAATGTTGTGATCCGATGTCTGTTTATCGGGTGGCCAAACTGGGCAACTGCGCCATCCTGCGTTTCCTCAAGAGTCAGGGTTTGAAGCTGGACCCCAGAAACGCCTTCGGCTGGCGGCCATTGCATTTCGCCGCGCAGGAAGGCCACGTGCCGGCCGCCAAGGCCTTGGCGGCCGTAGGATGTGACGTCAACCAGCAGGACAACGACTGTAGCACGCCACTGCATATTGCCACGCTGCACGGCCACGCGGCCGTGGCTAAAATACTGCTGAGTCATGCCGCCTACGTCAACATCAACAACCAGAAAGGGGACCGATGCCTGTCGCTCGCCGTGCAGACCGGGAATGTAGAGCTGGTCGCGATGTTGGTGCACAGTGGGGCAGTCGTCAACGCCACCAATGCCGACGGCAAGACGCCGCTGTACCAAGCGGCCGAGCGAGGTCACGGCAAGATCGTGGCGGCTCTGCTCGCCCAGGGCGGGGACCTCAACAAGCGGGCCAACGATGGAACGTCGCCCATGCACGTGACCTGTTCCAAGGGACACACTCGACTACTGAAGGTATCTGAAGTAAAATTGTTTGCCGTTAGAACATTGTCTCTTACACCAGTTAACAGGTCATGGGTTCGCGCTCTGGCACCATTCGTCCAACCCCCGTTTCACTGTTTAATCCCGTTGCACACATAAGTGGCCTAGAACGTCCAACATTTAATTTCTTCCACTTGTGTAAAATTGTGGACATGTAAATATATCTAATGCATTATATTAAGTACAGTTATTATCGTGGTGTCGTCGGTTGTACCTAGTTACACCAACAGAATAGTATTTTCAGCTGATGTTGAAAACCGGAGCCACGATACACCACGTGGATGGATTCCGGAACACGTCGCTCCATCTAGCGGCCAAAGGTGGACACTTGGACACCGTCCTGGAGCTTATTGTCATCGGCTCCGATGTAAACGCCCAGAACGGTTATGGTCAGAAAGCCATTCACCAGGCGGCGCTGGAGGGTCATACGATGGTGGTGGAGGCCTTACTGGATGCAGGGAGCCAGGTCAGTGTGTGTGGCATAGGTCGTGTAAAGCTGGATGCAGGGAGCCAGGTCAGTGTGTGTGCCATAGGTCGTTTGAAGCTGGTGGCAGGGAGCCAGGTCAGTGTGTGTGCCATAGGTCGTGTGAAGCTGGACGCAAGGAGCTAGGTCAGTGTGTGTGCCATAGGTCTGTGAAGCTAGTGGCAGGGAGCCAGGTCAGTGTGTGTGCCAGAGGTCGTGTGAAGCAGGTGACAGGGAACCAGGTCAGTGTGTGTGGTATAGGTCGTGTGAACCTTGCACTTGTTGATGCATCGAAATAGACTGCGGAAGAACGGTCTCGTGGAATGCGTAAGCATATAAGAAAAAATACCGGTAGGTGATGTATTAACCACATAATTGTTTGTCAACGCAATATATGATCGCTGTACATATAGCTTTACCTAATCATTGTTTAAGGAAAAGCCAAGACCAGCGATGAATGATTCTGTATTGAAACTATGAACTAGGAAATCATTCCCAGAAGGACAGGTCTTTTATGAATCTGATAACGGAGTATTCATCGATTGAACCCTAACCACTGCCCTAGTCATAGAGGTAGCGCATTGCAGTTGGCCCTCACTCGTATTAGCTGCCATGGCTTTAGGATATATGATTTATGTTATCACAATTAAACATATGGGCTGGATCGTGTAATGTGAGAACAAAGGTCGTGGCGCTACCATTTACCTATCGATCTACATACCACAAGTAAAACGATGTAACCTCCCAACCGGTTTATCCCTTTAAATAATGTGCTTTGTAGTGTTCATGTACTATGGGTCTGAGACAAATTGAGCCTATCCTTGTATTTACTTATTTGTCGCAGGTCAGTCTCGTTGATGAGCAAGAGCGTGTGATCTACGATTTTGCTAAGCACAAGGATGTGTGGGAGGTGCTGAAACACTGGGCCTCAGTGAACCCCTCGATGCTGGCATCCCCTCGGGCGACGTGCTCGGGAGCCAATGGTAACGGCAGGGTGTCCAGCGGGACCCGCACGTTCCGCTTCTGAACAAACTTCAAAGCTGTGCCTGAAGTGATCCGTATCTTACAGACCACTCGACTTCATCGGCATTGTTTGGGATGGAACAAGAAACCCAAGTCCAAGACCACCGTCACTGCTTAAGCTGCTTGCTATAATCATATACATGTGATATTTATTTTTATAGTAAGCTCTAGCTTTTGTTAATGAGATAAGTGTTAAAAATGCGAGTTATTTTTAATTTTATACTACCTATTTAACTTGTTGATCTGAGTATTACTTTCGTTGGTTTTGTTCTCGTCTGAGCGGATTAATGTACAGTGTATATTGATCTCCTGGGTGTAGCGTACATTATGCTTGTATTTTCACTGAATTATGATTTCTGGTTAATAAGTGAAGGGATGGTTGATTTTGAGGGGTCGAGTGAAAACTATAAACTACGGGAGGATCAAGGGAAGACCATGTATGGTTCGGGGGATAATGGCCTATTCTCTTGGAAAAGCAGCTGTTCTTTTGTGTACATGGAAGCTACCTGCTGAAAATAATGAACCGACAAAACCCATATTTAAAAATCATCCCTGGGCGAACGAACTAGGTCGGCGCCCTGGTTGATTAATTAATTCAGTTTATTAATTCACTCAGTTTATAATTCATTCATTTTATTATTTACATTCTTTTTATTTACTTACTTTAATACGGTCACTATGTATGTAGACTATGAATGTCGTAGTGTTATTTTGCCTGAAAAAAATGGCATTTTCATCTACCTCTGATGGAAAGACTGGCAATACTTAACATGAAAAGCATAATGACCTGTCTTCAGGTTACGATTTGTGAACTACTTTATGAGCACGTCTGGGTATTTTTTTATGTCTTGTACAATATGAATGTGGACTTAGTGTTGGTGTTATGCGTCTGGCGTATGTACCGTTGATGTATTCCATGACGAGAACTACTGCGAATATGGGGCTCAAGCCAAAGTGTTATCGCATCGCTCGCGTACCTGACTGTGTCCTACAGCTAACCTCTACCGTGCCTATGGCTTGGTTTAGCCCGTGTTGGTACATAGTTGGCCATGAACACCAAGTCCTGCACATCCTGTGTCAAACTATGTGCTTCGTGGCAAAATCATGTGCAGCAAGACTTCTGCTCGGACTTTAGCAGCAGGTCATCCAAGTGTGTCCACGACACCACCCTACACCACCATACACTACCCTACACCACCCTACACTATTCTACACCACCCGAAACCGCCCTACACCACCCTACACTATCCTACACCACCCGAAACCGCCCTACACCACCCTTAACCGCCATACAACACCCGAAATTGCCCTACACCACCCTACACTATCCTAGACCACCCTAAACCGCCATACACCACCCGAAACCGCCCTACACTATCCTACATCACCCGAAACCGCCCTACACTATCCTACATCACCCGAAACCGCCCTACACTATCCTACACCACCCGAAACCGCCCTACACTATCCTACACCACCCGAAACCGCCCTACACTATCCTACACCACCGGAAACCGCCCTACACCACCCTACACTATCCCACGCCACCCGAAACCGCCATACACTACCCCACATCACCCGAAACCGCCCTACCGCCTTAAAAATAACATATATCTCTAAACATAAGTGACTGATCTCGCCAGTATGGGGTCTTGCAGATGCACTTTCATCCACTGGCATTTTGTGTTCACCTTATCCAATGGGTTGTGTAGTTTTACCACTGATTGAGACGATAGCTATTTCATTGAAAATCTGAAGTTGTCACCGTTGAATTGATATATGCGAGTGATTCCATGTTATCTAGACTGGAACGTTCGTGTGCAGTGATAACACGTGTTAGTGATCTTTCGTCTTCCCGATGACAAGAATGTATGTCGGTTGTTGCTTTTCCTTGGCAATTGTTGTCTCGCCGCCATTTGGAGTATAAATCTCTCTTCATTGTGTACATGCCAAGGTTTATCTGTAACTCTTTTTGTATACAGCTGGCAGTCTTGTTACCCAGTGAGACTTTAGTGTCATTACTTTATTGATTTGATCGCATCATACAAGTTTTATATGTTAATCGAACGTGATACTTTTAAGCCCCATACGCCCTGTATCAGTCCATCATTGTTACATTTACGAAGGCTGTTTGTTTTCTTGTATTTAATAAAGAAGCTTATTGTATTTTTAATGGCTGATTTTAGTCGTAGTAATAGGCCCTGTAAACATTTATATTCTGTTATCTAGTTTACTGCGAAATAGTGTCTAAACAAAGTCATGCTTAAGAGGTAGGTTGTTTCCTTCCGAGCTTCAGTGGTGTATACTATTTTATTGCTTTTGCTTTTTTAAATATGTTATATTACTGTGCGCTATTTCATTTTCCAGTTGCTAATCTATAGGTGGGAAAATGTATGGCAGTATGTATCGTGTTTAACCATGAAATAGTGTCATTACGACATATTTGCCTCATTTACGTTTGTTTGCTGCATATTTTATACGAATACGTGGTTAGTCTATGTATTAAATATACCGTGCAATCTGTTATATAAAAAGCCAGACACAGGCGGACTGAATGCACTTCACAAGCCCATTGAAGGTTGAGGCAGGATCAATGGGGCTCTCTTTGCTAGCAAGATAAACTGATTACAGCTGTTCATACAGCAATTTCCACCAACATTATGATTTTCAAAATCCATTGCCTAAACGTCCTGGACAGATCATTTGATTTTTTGAATGTTAAATATGTACGAAATAGATATGTTATGATAAGAGGCAAACCCCGGCAGCTAAGGTTCATGACGTATTACGCAAGAAAGCCACTTTCCCACACAAGATGCACCTCGTTGGCCAAAACAGTGGCAAAACAACACTCCCTTATTTATTGTATATTATAGGTTTCTTATATCATTTTGATTAAAAATATTTTTAAAAAATGGCAGGGAAAATATTCCTGTGTGAGTAAAAGGTTTGGAAATTATTACAAGGGCGCTTCAGTAAGTTATGTATAATGAATGGGTTTTGTGATGTATTCTTACATGTTCAGATTTTACCAGGATGCCTGGCTCAAAGTCTGACATCACGGACATAACTTGTCCATGTAAGATTGCTGCCGAGTGGAAGTTTTTAAATAATATAAGACACGCCTAGCCTTAAGTGTGCACGTTTTTACTGCGACCAAGTTGAATTTATCATATGAAAGAATAATTCGAATTCGAGCATATTAAGGATTTAATGTTAATATTATAAGGCGTGCTTTTTAACTGTTGCTTGTGGTCATTTTGTACACGTACTTACTAGTTCATGGTGTACATGGTCACAACAGGTTAGTTCGCAAGTCCCGATTCACGGTTTCCGACATTTTTTCGTCAAAGACCGCGTAAAGCTTCACAATTTTTTGGTCAGTAAAATCTACGCCCCCTCAAGTCTTTTCCTACTTTTTTGGTATGGATAGGGGCGCATTTCCATTATTGATGCAAACAGAAAGCCAGTATTTGCTGCAGACAATGTTACAAGAGAAAATGGTATGATTGAATTGGAAACAAAAAGAGTTCCTTCAAGATTTATACTATTGTCCGGATTATCCTTAACAGTGGTACTTAACAGTGGTTATTAATCGTGTTATACATGTGTGACGTTTTCTTTGATGACTAGGTAGTTGTTTGTACCAAAGCCTATTATATTTCCATGGATATTTCTATTGAATTAAAAGATATAATACGATTTAATTTGCTGTTATTTTATTTAGGACACATGGAAGCACCCTTACCGGTATACTTTGAAACTTGGAGATTATCTTTGTAACCCATTGACACACGTGTACCACGGTGTCCCAACAACTATACCATGAAATACATGGTCCTTGCAAGTCACTGCCTGGATTTACATATAATCCAGGGGCACTGGTAGATGCTAATCATGACTTTTTAACATGTGGTTCAGCACGGCATCAATACTTTATTCTCTTCAATTCTTATCACACGTTAAACACGCGGCACCTTTAACAAAGCAAAGACCATACCTGTTGCCACCAAAATGTAATGTAAGATATATTGACATAGATTGACTTAGTTCAGGTTATCTTAGAACTGAACGAGCTGAGGCTATATTATGACTTCGCTGTATCGTGGCGCGGTGTCCAAACCATGGCTTAGCCACTCACTGATGTGTGCCTCGAACTGGTAATTGGCATACCATACATGACATGGCATACCAGATGACCTAGCTGAGGCTGGCCTAGTACCCCGATGACCTAGCTCAGGCTGGCCTAGTAACCCGATGACCTAGCTCAGGCTGGCCTATTAACCAAATGACCTAGCTCAGGCTGGCCTAGTAACCAGATGACCTAGCTCAGGCTGGCCTAGTAACCAGATGACCTAGCTCAGGCTGGCCTAGTAACCCAATGATCTAGCTCAGGCTGGCCTAGTTAACCAGATGACCTAGCTCAGGCTGGCCTAGTAACCAGATGACCTAGCTCAGGCTGGCCTAGTAACCGGATGACCTAGTTCAGGCTGGCCTAGTAACCAGATGACCTAGTTCAGGCTGGCCTAGTAACAAGTTGATCTAGCTCAGGCTGGCCTAGTAACCAGATGACCTAGCCCAGGCTGGCCTAGTAACTGGGTGACCTAGCTCAGGCTGTCCTAGTAACCAGATGACCTACCTCCGGCTGGCCTAGTAACCAGATGACCTAGCTCAGGCTGGCCTGGTAACTGGATGACCTAGTTCAGGCTGGCCTAGTAACCAGATGACCTAGCTCAGGCTGGCCTAGTAACCAGATGACCTAGCTCAGGCTGGCCTAGTAACCAGATGACCTAGCTCAGGTTAGCCTAGTAACCAGATGACCTAGCTCAGCCTGGCCTAGTAACCAGATGACCTATCTCAGGCTGGCCTAGTAACCAGATGACCTAGCTCAGGCTGGCCTAGTAACAAGATGACCTAGCTCAGACTGGCCTAGTAACCAGATGACCTAGCTCAGGCTGGCCTAGTAACCCGATGACCTAGCTCAGGCTGGCCTAGTAACCAGATGACCTAGCTCAGGCTGACCTAGTAACCCGATGACCTAGCCTAGGCTGGCCAGCGCCTGTTTGACGATTTCATCCTGGTCGGCGGGCCACCAGGGCGGCACGAAGGTGGAGAGGTGGCCCAGGTCCTCTCCCTCCTCGCCCCGCACGGTGAGCGGACCCCGCCCCACCACGTCCGCCACCCTGAGCAGGGCCAGACCCCGGTCCGCCAGCAGACCACGCAGCTTGCCGCAGTTCTTTCCCGCCACGTTCTCCACCTTGTCACCCGTCCCGACGCGGCTTGCGTCACTACCAGAGAAAGGACGGATAATCACACGTAGAGCCTGGTGAACTATGAAACATATGAAGTATATGTTCTATGCCATGCGCCTTTGTGGCAGTTCAGTTTTGCGAGAGAAAAAACACAGTAGGAGCGTAAGAGGCGGAACTTAATTGTTATAAATTTTATATCTCACTCTACGATAGAAGAGGGACTAACTAATATTTACCTTTTGTTCATCACTGTTTTAGTCACAAACTCTATGTAACGTCTCTTTAAAACCAGTTTGTCAACTAATTGAAACGACGAAAGAATATATAATCATTACGCTCTCTAGATTATAGCATTCCAGTTTTTGTTCACGTAAGACTTAGAAATCACATACCCTTTGAAGACAACTGGCATGAGTCTCTTTCGCACAACACCGGTGTGGTGCGTGCGAGCAGTCAGCTCCTGCCCGATATAACAGCCTTTGCTGAAGCTCACTGCAACATTTTTCACAAAGAACCAACATTATCATTACTGCTTTAAAGCCGGAAGTCTAAACTGTCGTGCGTGTAGCGTTCTATCCAAACATCCATATCCAGTTTACAAACAAAGCAACAAATCAGATTTAGCCATAATAAACATACAATGAAGTAAGAAATAATGTAATTGCCTATGGCCGTTATATTGGACTTTTCACAGCGGGTCCACGACTCCGTGTGGTAAGCATTAGACTGAGCCAGACGGCAAAGGTGTCACGTGAGGACTTACCGCCATTGGTAAAGACAGCGTTTGCCTCCAGAGGGAAGCACTGTCCGGGGGGAAGGTCGGTCGTACCCTCCCCTAAACCAAGCTCGTAGCGTCGCCTGTCGTAGAAGGTATCATCAGATGCATCCGCTGCGTTTTCAATGACTGACGAAGCTAAAATAAAGATTAACATATCCGGTTATCCAATTTGAATAACAATGAACGAATATTGATACTTAGTTATAATTCCGGATTCTAAGCCTATCGTTATCAATAAATGAAGGATTAATGAAGAGTTTGACATCCACCTGCTTCAAAGTTATGGGAGTTACGGAATCATATTAAAATGAAAGAATCGTATTTAGGTTGGTCGGCCTTCGTCTGTCTACGTCAGACGATGGATTTGCAGCTAATACTGAGTGTGATTTAAGTATTAAACATTACATTACGCAATCGTATGAGCGTATTAATTACACGTGCATTCCCAGCTGACGGCCGGTACACACCTTTTAATCCGACAGGTAGGACCAGCCGATGTCCAAAGGATTTGAGCCTGGGGTCGACCGTGCTGACTACCACGTGGTCGTCTTTGCTGATAACAACATCGGGGTCCTCGTGGCCCTCCGCCTCGTGCACCCTGGGTAGGGCCGCCCACACGCTCAACTCCTCCTCCATGTCCGTAATGGTCACCTAAACCAGCAAACATAGCAAGTGAACATTGGAGTATCTAAACATATTTCAAGATGATTTACTTGCGGAATGTATATTAATACCGGTATTCAGTGATGTAACTACCTTTATATTGTCTATGGCAACATAAACACACGGGCGGAGAAGCTCCCCCCCCCCCACCCCCATCCTCGCCACACCCACTTGACAAAAGGGTAATCGTCAACGGGTGAATATTTAACGGAGATGACCATACCTTCTTTCGGATTTTGTATCTTTTTATCATCTGAGTGAATTCCTTGGAACAATCCTTATTGCATTCAACGAGGTAAACTGGCTTCTCTGGTTCATCAGAAAGTTTGTAGAGAATCAAGTCGTACAATACTCGTCCCTAAACGAAAAGGAGAAACAAATCATTTCAGCACCATTCGAAGAAGACTCGAAACATATTCTTTTAGTCTTATGTATGTGCAAATAATGGGCAAGCACCTTTACGGGTACCAAAGTTATCCATTGCCTGCCACAACCAAAGTTTGAGGCCCATACAATTGCGGCATGCACAATTTAAAAAAAAAATGCTACGCCACTTCGACATACAGTAGCTTTAATCATGGTGTTGCGGATTGTGAATAACCTCACCTGAGTGTTTAGCATTAGAGCATAGAGAGAGGAGATACGGCACTTTACTTCCACTCCTTCCAGACATCTCATATCATTAGTAAGGAGTCCTTGCAAAAAGGTGGTGGAATCGGCACCAGAGATCTGCAGCAAACTACGTTGGTTCAGCTTGTGGCATAACACCTCACGTGGAGCCGCAGCTGTAAATGTCCGATTAGAAAAGACTCCATGATTGATGATAGTCGGGGTGAGAAAAGTTGGGAGAGCTCTGGACGTAGACCCAAAGGGGAAAATTCTGTGCAAATGTCTATGGCAAAGCCTCAGATGAGGTTTGAAGTTTGCCATCGCGGTAGATTCAGCACATGCTGTTCTCCGGAACGCAGGACCTGTGAAATGTAAAAATAGATCAATGCATGTGCATGTATGTATATAAGAAACTCATTAGTCCCATAAATGACTTCATGCAAAATCTCAAATATGTTCACATTTATTTTTTGCCTAAATTAGCTTAAACATATCTTTGTGCAGAAATGCCATTGGGCTCTGTTGCTACATTAATATGGTATCAGATTTATAATTCCTACAGCCTTTTAACATTACATATTGCATACCATTCTATCACCTAAACCATTCTATTCTAAAACCCAGTGGAATCTTAATAAAATTAAGAAACTGAAAGTATGAAAGTTGCTAGATTGTATTTTTCCTATTATATATATTTAAATATTTATAGCCTATTTAATGACAAATGCTTTATTTGAGTTCATATAAACTAACTATCCCAAGTCAGTTAAGTTTGTAATCTGTAATGAGTCCTCTGAAAGGTGAATATATAGGAAAGATACAAAAATTATAGATTAGTAATAGGCATGCCATACAAGCCACTTGTAAATGTTAATAACAGTTAATAACATACTTCCATCCTAAGAAAAATAAGGCTATAAGACTTTTCTTGAGACAATGAAACCCACATTTATAACTTGCCTTTTCAGCAGATGTATATGGTTTTTCCAGTATCAAACTGATAACACTTAGCCCCCTCTTCTTGAAATCTCATACCTCATACCCGACAGCCCATACCTCAGTACTTGATAGTACTATACCCTTAATTACCTCCAGATATCTCATACCTCATTACCTGAGCAAGTAGCCACCAGAAAGATTTCTAGGGCTATATACAGTAATACAGACGATGAAATATATCTGTAATACACAAGCTCTAATTCTACATTTAAATGTATACCAGTGAATAACCAACAATAAGTTACAGATAGTAAGAAGTAGATAGCTTGCATAGAACTGTAGGTTCTTGTACACTATTTTCCCCAATAGTTACTGGCTCTACTTTAAATGTGTTAATGTTACTTTAATCCTATTGTTGGCTTAGAACTGTGTGTGGCCAGAACTGCAACTGAAGCCCTAAAATGTTAACATAAGACCAGACTAATATTGTTATAGTTAAGCATTACTAGCCTTGCCTCTGCATAGCCCTACTGGCAGGCAGAAAACAGGTTGAGTATACTAGGCAGCATACCCATCCTAGCCTAAATAAATGCAACCCATATTTCAGAGATGGATTTCGAACGGTTTGACAGTTTGCATCGGTGCCACAGATATGATGTGGAGGAGGGAGGGGGGGGGGGGGGGAAGGGTTTGGAGGTCAATATTTGAGGGGTGGAGGCATGCAGGTGAGGGGAGGGTAAATATAAATGCTGGAAGGTGGAGGCTTCAGAGAGTTGCTATTCATTAATCAGCTGAAAACTCATCTCATTACATAAACCAGTTTAGGAAACATCATGTTCACCTTTTATTCTATTTACACATATATACATGTAATGCTGTGGCTCAGGCGTGCAATGGGAGAGGGTGTCACTGGGGGGTGGTGTCAACCACAGCGACATCGACACCAGGATATGGTATTATGACATAGGGTGCCTGCCTGGAGTATAGCGACGGCATTAGCGAGACAGATCGAGTCCCATTCTCTGGCCTGAAGCTGAGGCCCACAAAAGGCACAAGGCTGCTAAAGCAGCTTAAATCAAGACTATCGCATAACATGCAATTCAGAGGACACCATTTTCTTAAACATGTACAGTAAATTCGATATTCACTTTATTACAGTGGTAACTTTCTCAGACGAAGGGCAAACTAAAGGCAAACTGACGACAGATGTACAAGTAACAAGAACGAAGCAGTTTGCCTGGATCCGCAGCAAGCGGTTTTACCGAGTTACATTTTCCCGTGGATGCTTTTATGTAGTGGCATGCGGAGCCTTCGCCTGACGGCGTTCGGAGACTTTTAGGGGCCCTTTTTCGACACAGCGACACGGCGATGTTTAAAATCGACAAAGCGACATTGGGACTGCCTTAAAATCAACATGCAACACAAAACTTAGTGACACGCGACACGGACTTCTTAAAATCGACATGCGGCGACATATGGCGCCCTACTTTTGGCTGATCATGTCCCTCGGTGGGTATGGCGAACAGGGATGGCGAGCCGCTTAAAACAGAACTTTGGTATTAAAGTTACTTTTAATGCACGGTAGTACCTTTAAGCTTTCATAAATTAATTCAACAACTAATGAAGTAGGCCTACGAAGGTCTACACTGCTACAGAGCAGGCGGTCGGCGGCGGCATACACCGGTGGCTATGATAGGGCGGTGGGATATGGCGTCAGTGACAACATTGTAATCATTACTTGGCCGTTCTATTACATGTACAATGTGTTACAGTTACGATTTGAATTTAATTATGATTACAATTGTTAAGCACCATGATCATTACATACAGTAACCTAACCAACGTGACAGGAGGAGTTACAATAGAGTTTGGCGCAAGTGCCCCCAGTCAAGCGCGCTTCCCTAGCGGGCTTGTCTGGGGGCACTTGCGCCAACAATAGTTAGCCTCGGGAGCTACAATAGTGTTAGATATAGGCCGTACGGACAAGAATCGGAAGGGCTGAAATTCTTATACATATAGGCAGATATTAATTGGAATAAAAGTGACTGAAACAAACTTATCTCTTACGTCGTAGTCAGTATCACGTACGTTACACCTGTAGATATCGGGTGGGGGGGGGGGGGGGATCGAATCTCCAAAATGAGGACTACTCGTGACTGAGCGCGAAAAACACACACCTTAATTAGGGTGATATCGCGATTATCGATAAATTTACAGACTGCTATAACGGATCGCGGTAAAATAGGGAAAGGGTCCTCGCGTTAAACTAGCAATTGTGCGGGTAAAGATTCCCAAATTTGCCAACAGCTAATCGCGAATCGCCAAGAATTCCTAGATCGGAAAAGGCATTCCCTCCCCCATATCGGTACCGGTCCGGTGCAACATAAATATACCAACATGTATACCAGCGTCAACGGGATTAGCCCTGTGGCGCATCGCGCTTGACGTTTCGCTCCGAGGGGTTGGGGGTTACAACATGAGCCATGACCCTTTATTATAGGGGTGAGTTCGGTTCTGCTAGCGGAGTAGTCGGAGTTTTTTTTTACCGAACGCGGAGATTGTGGTCCGATAGCGCGGTCACGTGGTACATTTTACTCCCAGACCTAGCTTACTCCGCACCCAAAGGAGGATCACGAGGATTTCCAACCTGGCGTCCAGGCCCCACATAACGTTATATTGATATATCAAGGAGTATTTCGGCCTGCAAAAAAAAATCTGTAAATACTATTTTATCAACGAGAATAAAATAAGTATATATAATGATATTTCTGCCTGCAAAAAATCTGTAAATATACTATTTTATCGACGAGAATTAAATGATTAAGATATCACGTATCCGTTAATTTTTTGTTTGGTACTGTTTAATTAATCTTCATGATTTGTGCACTTTCAGCAAGTGCAACATTCACGCGGATCGCGGATTTTGCGTTTGGTTTAACTTTTATCCGCACACGAGCGGAAAGTATAGGTGCGCATGCTCGAAATATCTGCGCCGATTACTATATACAAACTCACCCCAGGCGGGCCGGGCAGAAAGATATCACACACGGACAAGCCAATGTCAACCAGCTTTTTACTTGTTTTAGTCCATACTTGGTTGACCTTGATGGTGAGATGCCGGCGCAGATAATATAGGCCTAGCAAATAAATCAGCTAAACAAACAGGAGCAGAGATGAGAAATACCGAAAACATATCACTGTGACAATTACTCCAATGTTCAGCTTACCGATCGTCCCGTGAACTTCTCAAGACGGACATTTCCTTCCTTACAGACCATGGTATTAACATTGACCCATCCTCAGGCCTCGATCGGAAATCCCTGTGCGAAGTATTACTATTCGGCTGCTCTAATATTACCCTCGACCTAAACAACGTATTATTCAGCGCGGTTCATAAATATATCGAACGTACTGGTAGGTTTGTTATGACCGAATGATTTTACTAAATTGCTTTTGTTATGAATTTGTTACGTCATGTCGCGCTTCTTTATCGATACTTTGTATATATAATACCGACACATGATGTTTGTAAACAATATTCAATTATCCCCACGACCAATGTATAAACGTTTGAGGTGAGCATTTACATGTGAATTCGATGTTGCAAACCTCAGAAAATAAATTATGTTTAAACCAACACAGACAAAAACCTATAACAATCATTTTTAAACTTGAATTTAGTATAATATAAACATACTCGCCTGGACGGCGGGGCAATCCGCACAATTCAAGATACTGCTGTTTTTTTCACTTAAAAATATTCGAAATTGTTTCTCATCAAAATAATGCCAGCATATAAGATTGGTATTTAAAAAAAATTGTATTTATTCTGATGACTTAGTTACCACTAAAACGTATTGCCTGAAGCCTGCTCGGCATTCCTAGACTGGTGCAGTAAACCGGTAAACTACACATACATCTGTGACGTAGTTTACATCGCTTCCAACTTATGGTCAGCTGTCAAGCACACAACATCTTCTCTGCCAGGTTAATCATGACATTTTAAGCCAATATTAGTTTTATTTACGTGAATGCTAATCTTTCTTTTCTTTTCACCATGCAGATTAATGTCGGGAACAACTGTTCGAATAGCTTTAAGCTTCGTATATATATATGTAACAAAAATAGCTCCAGAAGCATGTTTCACACGAAAAGTACAATAAGTCGAGAGTAGCAATCTGAACGAAACTTAAACAAAAAAGCATATATAGGAAATGTGCCCAAGACATTCTTGTGATATTTCATTCGTTTCATATTTAAAATAGACTTGATTTATGACAAACAGTTCAACACTCTCCACGGGGGGAAACTAAGAAAGTCAAGAGATGGCCGGCGTAGTCAAATGTCAAATGTCAGTTAAACAAACTACGATATGGCCTGACTGCACGTCTCCTTCTCTTGGCTTGACGAGCTCGTGTGCTCTCCACGAAGTCAACATAAGCTATGTAACACGATTACCATCACTTTTTAACCCGTAAATTTCCACAAATTTGTGTATCTGCCTCTTTTCAACTACAAGAATTAAACTACAACATATAAATTATATATTATTCTAGTACACGCTTATACCTACATACTATGACGGAACCGTAGCTAACTCATAGAGATCGTTCAAACCAATTATTATTATTATCAGAACGCATTATATTCACAATTATATCGTTACAGTATAGACAGTAAAATAGTTGTCCAACCAGATTAAGATCGAACTATATGATTTAAAAAAAAGATTAATAACACATAATTATCAACGAATTTCTGTATCTGTACGAAAATCTACACATTTGTAGATATATATAAACATCACAGATAATGAAACATAACGTTACACGGTCTTACGGAAGTAGGTGCTCCGTGCAGCTAACTACATTTTCGTCGGCAATGTAATTAACGTCCTCTTTGAATTCGTTAGAAATTCCATCAAGTCCAGCGTGTATCATGTACACATCATCGTCAAAAACAAAACTCAGAAATCCTATGGCAGGGCTTTGGAAATTAAAATATACAAATTCGATCTTTGTTTGAAACTCTGCTAAAAATGTATATCGCAAGATTAAATAATCCACACGACGCTAGTAAAATACGATACAATATATATACATTTAAATACATAAAGTCATTTAATTTAAAATCAAACAAAATATTTTGGCGATATATGACAGGCAATTCTACAAAATGACAGCACCGTTAGACCGATTTACCAGATCCTTTTGCCGTACCAAAACACATATAAGCTTAGATCTAGCATTAATTTCGCTGAAAATCTAAATATTCAGCCATCATCACAAAAATATAGTGCATATGGCATATAAATTGGATATTTGTGGTTGATTCCTTAAAAAGCCAAAACTCTACCTCAACAACAGCAAAGGTATCGTTTTCTTGGACTTCGTGTTATCACAAAGCCGAGCTTGCAACGCAGTAGAAAGGGTGCACCAATCATATAACTCCGCGTTAACGGGAGACGGCATGGCGCTGCCATCTTTAGTAGCCATGGTTACCAGAAGAGTTAGGCAAATGCCGTCATGCGTCGCGGAGGGGCGCCCGCAGTGTTCTAGCTGCAGCACACCGTGGATTTTTGGGTGGAACTTGACAGAGCCGAAAATCTCCTGAAACGATCCCAGGCTTCACAATGAGAAAGTAGAGAAACTGGCCTTAAATGTAAAATTGCAATTATATCATCACCTTGATCATTCCATGATCGAATGTAAGCTGAAAATCGCATTCGGCGATAAATTGATGCAGCGACACATATACAAAACGATAGAACCTGTAGCATAACGTAAGCAGCTGGAAGACTTAAACAGCAGCAGAACGGTACACGCCCTGCAGACCAGGTCTCAGAGAGCGCAGCCGAAACGGCAGCAACACAATCCCACACATCGCAGCCAGAAGATTGAACAGAAAGCTTGTGGCAAATGTGGCACTAGGCATGAACACAACCCGGACGCCTGTCCTGCCAAAGGTGACACATGTTTGCTATGTGGCAAACTAAATCATTGGAAACGTGTATGTCGCTCACAGAGAACGCGAACTCAACACACACCTTACAAGAAGGTGAACGAGATACAGGCTGACCTTGAAGAGCTGTATTTCGACACCATTGACGCCATGGATTATGATGACAAGCATTCGACACAGGCCCTGATTCGGCTACCTGTAAGAATGAACCAGCATCGACTACAGCTGACGTGCAAGCTCGACACTGGTGCAGAAGATAACGTCATACCCCTGGCCACTTATAAGAGACTTATTGCGTCTGATGTGAGCAATGGGGGGAAAGAAGTACCTCCAGACCTCACGCCATCAGACACCCGGATCACTGCATTTGGAGGCAGTACACTGACAGTATACGGTATGTGCCAGTTGACGTTGACCTACCACCAGGTGACGGAAACTTCTACGTTCTACGTTGTCAAATCCAATGGGCCACTGATATTGGGTCTCCCAACATGTCGAGCTCTTGGGCTGGTGACGCTCAACTACACCATTTGCCTCGAACAAAGTGATGCTGAGACGCCGCGCACCAAGCCAGTTATTACACGAACAGCTGGTGATGTGAAAGCGCGGGATCAAATTCTGACTGAGCACAGTGATGTACTTGAAGGCATTGGATGCTTCGAAGGAAATTACCATATCACGGTGGATCCTACAGTACCCCCGGTCATACATCCTCCCAGACGTGTACCCATTGCGTTACGTGAACCTCTGAACGAGCAGCTAGACTCACTCACTGAAAAGGGTATCCTGAGCAAGGTCGACCAACCTACAGAATGGGTAAACTCGTGTGTCTGTGTCACAAGTTCCAACGGCACGATCCGTCTGTGTTTGGACCCTAAAGACTTAAACAAAGCGATCAAACGTCCACATCACTGCACGCCAACGTTGGAAGATGTACTGCCAAAGCTCAATGGTGCAAAATACTTCTCAATACTTGACGCACGCAGTGGATACTGGAACATCTCGTTGGACGAGGAGAGTTCACTACTAACGACCTTCAATACCCCGTTCGGACGGTTCAAGTATAATCGTCTCCCATTTGGCCTTAATATCGCTCAGGATGTTTTCCAAAAGAAGATCGACGAAACTTTCGGTGACATACAAGTTTGCACCGGTATAGCCGATGACCTCGTTATTGCTGGCTGGAAAGAAGATGGCAGTGACCACGATGCAACACTCCGTAAAGTGTTGGAGCGAGCCAGACTAACGGGTACACGGTTCAACAGTGAGAAGATGGTCATTCGCTGCAAGCAGATACCTTTCTTTGGTCACCTCATTGGAGAAGATGGTGTCAAACCTGACCCTGCTAAAATTGCGGCCATCAGCAGCATGGATGAGCCAAAGGATGTAGCGGAGCTACAAACCTTCCTAGGGATGGTGAATTACCTCAGTCGATTCACTCCTCACCTGGCATCCCTGACTGCACCGCTGCGTGACCTCTGCAAGAAAGATAACGACTTCCGGTGGGGCCCAGAGCACAGCGAGACCTTCCGTAAAGTCAAGATAGAGATCACTTCGACAACAAATCTGCAATTCTATGACAGTAAGAAGCCTCTCACCCTGCAGGTGGATGCCCCTCCACGTGGTTTAGGCGCTGCTTTGATCCAGGATAAGGGCCCAGTCGCCTCTGCCAGTAAAGCTCTCACTGACACTGAAACTAGGTATTCGAACATGGAACGCGAAATGCTGGCCATTGTATTCGGCCTGGAGAGGTTTCATCACTATGCATATGGTCGTCATGTGCGCATCGAGACTGACCACAAATCTTTGGAGTCCATAGTGAAAAAGAATCTCCACAGTGCACCACCTCGTCTGGCCCGTATGCTGCTTCGCATCCAAGGATACGACACGGATATTGTGTACCTGCCCGGGAAAGATGTAACATTAGCAGATGCCTTGTCACGTGTCAGCCCATGTGAAGCCAGTACCATCAAAGGCCTCGACATCACAGTCCATGAGATACACTCTCATATGAATGCCAGTCCCACCCGCATCACACAGATACGTGAGGAGACAGCCAAGGACGTGGATCTCGCAGCCCTTCGAGAGATGATATCCATAGGCTGGCCACACACACGATCAGAATGTCCATCCCATCTTCATGGTTACTGGAATTATCGTGATGAACTTGGTATTGCAGATGGGATCATTTTGAAAGGCACAAGGATCGTCATCCCAAAATCGCTTCGTCAAGACGTGCTCAATCAGTTGCACTATGCTCACCAAGGCGTTGAGAAGTGCAGACTACGGGCCAAGTCATCTGTCTTCTGGGATGGTATCAATGCTGACATAGAACGCACAGTCGGATTATGTGCGCCATGCCAGAAACACCAGACATCGGTCAGCAAGGAGCCACTGTTGCCAATGGATGTGCCACCCCATCAATGGCACACACTCGCTACGGACTTGTTCTACTGGGAACAAACCAACTACCTCCTTGTTGCTGACAGCTACAGCATATTCCCAGTAGTGAGGAAACTTCACAGCACTACATCCCGCTCTTTTATCGCACACTTAATAGGGGATATTTGAGGAGCACGGCATCCCAGAGCGATTGATGAGCGACAACGGGCCTCAGTTCTCATCCGAGGAATTCCGCAACTTCGCCATCACTTGGGGTTTCGATCACATAACCTCATCACCGCTGTATCCTCAATCGAATGGATTCATCGAGAGAATGGTGCAGACCATAAAGCAGCTATTCACCAAGGCTCGAGAGTCTGGGTCAGATCCCCATCTCGCCATGCTATGTCTGCGTACAACTCCTGTGAATCACCAAACATCTGCACCCTGTGAGATACTCAACAGCAGGAAATACAGATCGAATGTGCCTGTGGTATCAACCGGAACACCTCAGCGATTCAATGACAACCTGCAGCGCCAACAGGACATCAGCAAAGCATATTACGACCATGGTGCTAAGACTTTGCCTCCACTCTGTCCGCAGGAGCACATGCGGTTGTTCAACCCACATACCAAGGTGTGGAACCCAGGCAAAGTGACCACCACCGCAGAGGCCCCTAGGTCTTATTATGTGGACACAGGAAATGGCACCTACCGCCGAAACCGCCTCCACATCAGGAAGACCAGAGAAGTGTTCAAACCCGAAGACCTATCACCTCATGACCCGCTGGTGGAGGACATGCCTGCCCCCGCTACAGCAGCGATGAACACTCCCGCTGTACCAACCACACCGCCTGTGCCAGTGACTGATACAAATCCACAACCACCAGTCAGGAGATCTAATCGTCACATTAAAGCACCGGTTCGCCTTGATCTGTAATCTAAATTTAGAATGTAGATACCGATGACATGCTTATGAATAACATATTTCTTTAAGAGAGAGGATGTAGCATAACGTACCCTACATTCATAATGCACTCAAGTTTTAAAGTAAACATTAATCCCATAATGCTCTACCGGGTAGAACTTCCTGTTTATGTCTGTGAACCTGAGATACGAGTGTTACCAATAAACCACTGGAATAAATTTAGAATTTATTATAATCTTGTGAGCCAACCGAATACAGAAACCACAACAGAACCTTCCATGCCGAAAGTTAAAAAACCTTAAGCAAATCATTTCTACACGTAAACTGGGAAATGTACGAAACATTAACAGGGTCGGATCCGGATAGCTTTTTGGTTTTTATCGGCTCTAAAAAGGGGGGGGGTCGCCCCCCCACCCCCCTGGATCTGCCCCTGATTAACCTGGACCAGTCTGAAGATTGGGATATGAAACACTAACCTGGATCAGTCTGAACATTGGGATATGAAGAGACAAATCATCGGCTGAGATTACTGTGATAGGAATGTGAGGCGTCTCCCTTGTGCTGCATATCACCTGGCATTGCCTGAGGCAAACGAAGTAAAAATCATCGATTCATGCGATATTTAATTACTGAGATCTTTTAAAAAGTGATTAGGTTAATATTTATTTAAATAATTCCCATGTAACACTGAACCTTCACTGACCACCCCCCCCCCCCCCCCAAGTAATTTTGTAAGAGCTTAGTCTGACTTTCACAGGCTTCATTTTAGTCACAGACACATTTTCCAAATGACACGAAACTGCACTAAAATGCAGTAAAAATAAACCATAGATAAAGTAGCACCAAATACTTACGCTTTGCACATAACGAAAATAGATAAATAGCTCATTAATTAATGCTCCAAAATAAATGAGCATAGATCAAGAAATCATTGAAGTAGTGTTCCACTTACTCCACGTATGCAATATAATTAAATCTCAAGTGGCGCCCCATACTTACTCTTCGCCTAACGATTGCAGAAAGACAGTGCGCAGCAGGAGTTTTTTGTGTGGGTTGATGACTGGCAGGATGTCTGGGTGAATCTGGGAGGGTGCGGTAAGACTGAGCTGACGGTGGTGGAGCGCAATGTCGATCAGGGGCAGAATGTCACTGGCTCTGCATAACAACAACCAAGACATACTCTCTGCAAATGTATTCATCACATAAGTGAAACTTCCTTTTATTAATTTCATAATTTTATTTGGTCTTTTTGAACTCTATGAGACGTTCGTGTTGACCAACTTAAGTCCACTTAGCACTGTGCAAATATTAGCACTTAAAGAGAGATAATTACCGAAGAGGGAAGCCTTTTCGACCACTCTTTATCAGATCAATGGAGCACCATTTGGCCTGCAAGGACTCTTTGTCGCGCTGCTCATATGTTTTCAGCGTACCACCTGCAAGACATAAGTCACGTGACGTGTACATGACAACGTCAATATCACATACACTGTACAAGACAGAAGTCACGGGTACACAACATACATTGTACAATTTTGTAAGAACTGTTTTCCCTCTATAACCTATATTCAGAGAATCGTTACCTCCCCCCTCCCCTTCAGTCACCCACCGGCCGACATGCACTGTCAATACAAACCTACACTGGCATGGTGCAGTTTTACTGTTTAAAGCTATTCATTGAGCAACTTTCCACATGCATTACGACTTTTCAAAATCAGAATACAAAACTGATTGTTTGTGTGAGGTGGGGGGGGGGGGGGTTGCTCCTATAGCACCTGAAGGAAAAGCAAGAACATTTGCTGTTTAGGCTTGTTGCTTGCTGCTTAAGGTTGTAGTTTCTATGCCTCCAACAGCGGTGTAATCATATCGCATGAAGTGGGCGCCACCTGGCGAATACGGTGTATGCCAACCTGTCGCACGGCCAGTCAGCGTGAAGCGGTACCAGAATCCTGTGGCCACCTCGACGGCAAGCGTGGTAGAGGGCTCGAATTCTATGCCAGTTTCCTCCTTCACCTCTCTCTGAACGGCTTCCTACATGAACATGAAGTGAAGTGTTCATAGCCACAAAACCCCACCCCCTCTAGAAATCTATAAAATTATGAGGTTTTATGCCTTTATCGTAGACGTTTCTTTGCTCTTTATTTTGACTGAATACATATCCTGCAACCTGTTAGTCGGCCAATTACTCAGTTCTCTTAAACTTAAACGACTGTATTATCCTTAGAACTGAAGGGATAATTAGCAAATTATATTCCACATCATCATCTAAAACCAACTTCACAAATACATCAGATTTAATGTTATAATATTTTAACTTGCCTAATCACCTTTCCTTGACCATAGCACTGTAACTGCTGATAGATTTCCAACAGATCATGTTTTAATTCGTCCCATATCATGCAAATTTGGCAATCTCGACCGATCCAGTTGCTATGCAATTGGCCCAAAGGGCTGTACAGTCACTTCGGGACTTTATCGAGACCCCATGAGACAGGGATACTTATGCTCTACGTCAATCGCCTGGCATCAACGGCCTGTTCGTGCTGCCTACCTTCCGGTTGTTTTCCTTCACACACAAGATCGGCTAAAGCTGTCCTTGGATACACAACTAATCACTAAAGTTCTGTGCATATCATAATTATAACCATCCGAGTAGATTTAGGTAATATATGAGCGGTAAGACAGTTGATAAACCAGAATGCGGTTGTCTCATGGGTGACTGTCAGTGTCAGACGATCTAATGAGCTGCGCGGGGCTTTCCATCTAGATATGACGTAATAATCAACGCTCCGACCAGGCGAGGACAATGGTGCTCCGTTTGTCACAGATATGTAAGCATCGATGATTTGCCTCAAAATACAACGCTTCCAACAGTCTCATCGAACCATCCACATGCATTATGGAGAGATAAATATCTTATCTTTAAGTATATTGTGATTTTATAGTTAGCAAAGCCTGGACCAAAGCAAACCAAAAATGATTTCACACCCACTCTACTCTTCGCGCACAAACCGCGCAGCCGGCCGGTTCCCAACACTCAAAAGTTGACTTTAATGAGTGCGCGTCAAACAGCTGTAGCAAGGCACCAGCGTGATACGCACTCGTTCTAAAAGTGTTTTTTTGTTGGTCCCCAAAAGACCAAAATCGGAAGTAGAACCAGCGAGAACTGTACAGCCCTATGCGGGCGCTTTCGCTTGTTTAAAATCGCATGAAATCATAGCAGGTCAATATAAGCTAATATAACATGCAAGCAAATCAAGTTTATAACTGGGAGAAGAGTGCTGTATGTATCCAGTCATGCAACTTAAGGTTTAATAACAGAATAACAGCAAATATATTTGCGATATATGTTGCGTTACATATAAAACAGACAGCAGAAGAGGGCCGTACGACACTTTGGGAAGGAGGGGGAGGTGCGTTTAAATACACAGTAAATGTTAAAATGATCTCTCCTGTTGAAAATCTAAGACGGGGCGACAGTCTTGATTTTCGAAAGATCAGATTGCGTTCTAAATTCCCCCAAAACCACTTACCGTGATATTCTCGTTTTTCTCCATTCGACCGGCTGGAAGGTACCACATGCCGTAACAGGAAGATTTAGCCTCCTGCATCATGAGAATCTCACTGTTTTCATTGAAGACTATCCCAGACACGATATAGCACACTGTCTTCTTCGTGATTGGTACATAATCATCTGAAATTGACGTTGGGGTAAAGTCTGACACAGATATGAGATTGAGATCCAGCGGATAAGCGACAAAATAAGGTAAAATAATATTTACTTTGTAGTAAACGGATGAAATTTGTCAGACTTGTCAGTTACGTAGTCAATTCCCTTGTGGTCAAATTTAGATGTCGAATCAAGTCGGATTTGTCCCATGGCGGCCACGGCGGCCATTTTTTTAAATGGCGGACAAGGCCAGCAATAAAAGTCAATGATATGGCCATGGTGAGACACACGCATGCGCGTCACACGGCCCAGCACACTCACTGTCGTCCTTCAGCCGGATGTCGATCACAGGCTCCTGGATGTTCTGTCCTGATAATAAGTGGTTTAGTTCAGACTCCACTGCTGCCCCCTGGTGGACAGAACATGAGCTAAGAATGGACACTGGATAATGACAATAGGGTTTAACTGTAAATTTGTAATTGAACATTTCAAGTTTCAGAAGATTTGAGGTCACCAGTTGAACATCTCTTAGTAAATGCTTTTTTGCGTTTGATTATTAAATATATTTACACTGAATTTTTTGTAATCTGTGAAGCATAACAGACATCAGTGATATCGCTAAGTGTTGTGTTTATAATTGTGTTCAGTGTATGTATACGATATATGGCAATATGTTGTAGTCAACCATGCATTAACTGTTTAAAGCACCGTAGTTATTTACAATTGGAACTTCTGCTGCAAGTAAGAAAATAACCGATACATATTTTATTCCGCTGTTTGCAGGTATTACTGAACAGTCTAACAAAGCAATTCTAAAGGAAGAAAACGAAACAACAGTCAGCAGAATGGGAAGAATGTGGATCAAAAGTTGTAGGACCCTCAGAGATAGTGTTATTTATACCCAAGTGTAGCCCTACATCTGCGGCTGTAGGACGGGCAAGAAGTGAACAGGGCCCTGTGCGATTTGAACAAAGCACACCCAGAACCCAAGAAATCTTTAGAAATGAAATAATGAAATAATTATTGGTATACCTTACCGTTGCCATGGCACCTCCATCTGTTGTCACGTCCAATGTTTGTAGCTGTTTATCTAACTCTTCCATTCCTTCTCCGCCCTGAAGTAAAGCAAATCAGACCAGTTCTGAGCTGAGCGGTAATGAGATTACGCAGAATAGCACTTTCGTTCACATTCCGCTTTGGTAATCAAATAAGATTGATGCAGGACGTTTTCTGGTTAGTACCTGTAATGAGCCTAGGCTGGTAGTCTTATCGCAGAAGTATTTACACTGGCAGTCTTTTTCAGGCCAAGTAGATTTTAAATAGAAGCTCGCCCCACAGGGCTTTCTCACTGTGTTGCAGTACCATTCGGCTCCTAGAGTGGAGGCAGTACCGCACAAAAAACGAACATTGGCATCTCACATACCGTAGTTGCTCGATTAAGCGCCCGGGCGGTTATTTTTTTCGAGCATACAATTCCCCGGGCGCTTATTCAAACGGGCGCTTATTCGAACCCGGGCGCTTAATAATTTTTTGTGACGATTTTGACAAGAACTTTTTTTTTTTGTGAATGCGTTTATTGACTATGTAACATGACATCATCGGACGCGAAACTCGGCAAGAGGAATGTTATCGTCATCTTCATCCTCGTCCTCATCCACGTCTAGCTCGTTCTCTGCAGCGGCTTCAATGTCTTCCTCCACAGGCAAGGCACCTAACAAGTTGTCCCCCTTGGCAGTTGCGGCTTTCTGCAGCTCACGTAGTATTTCATCCCTTGACTCGTGAAGAATACCTCCCGGCTTCAGGACGTTGATATCCCCATCTTGTGAGTTGTCAAGGGCGTTCGAAACGCCGCAGACAACGAACGATTTTTTGATGAGCTCGGTGGGCACTTTGTCCCAGGCTGCCTTGACCCACGTAGCCAGCTGTACACGGGTCGGGGGTCTCAGTTTTCCGCCCTTTGTCGTGGGAAGGTCCCCCTGGGCCATCCACTCTTCATACATCTCTCGGTAGAAGCTCTTAAACGGCTTATTCCATGAGACGTCTGGAGCCTGGAGGAGCGAAGTACAGCCTCCAGGAATAACCGCTGCCTCTGTTCTTAGCTGCTTAAGGACACGCTTCGTTGAGTCTTGTATGTGACACCTGTACGCGTCCCAGCACAAAAGGCGAGGGGAGAATGATAGGGATCCCCACACCTTGTTCAGCCATGTGTGGGTCAGTGCCTCATTCATCCAACCGTTCTAGCTGTACTCGCACACGACACCAGACACTGTCTTCAGACCTTTGTCTACACGCTTTCCTTTGAAGACGATAAAGGGCGGAAGTTTGGCTCCACTGGCCTTCGCAGCCAACACCACTTTCACTCGCCTCTGGGGATGCATCGCGCTTTCGTTTTCTCTCGTCCGCCATTGTCGGATACTGATCGAATTGTGATAACAGGCCCTCGACACACCGATATTTATATAAACTGGTGAACTCTGTTTGTTAAGTGCAATTTAAAAAAATGTATCCAAGCGAACAACTGCGTCTTTTATGTTACGGTAAATGTGTGCAATCCTGAGAAGCCGCGCCACTGTTACCCGCCCCCTACTACCCCCCACCTAACACCTTCAGTGCAACAGATTGTTTCCTTTATCTGAACACGATTATCTGTGAGGAAGCCATTTAATTGAACAAGCATAGGCCGCGACACTTTTACGCACCCCTACCCCATCCCACATAACACCTTCGTCCACAACACAATCACTATTGCGAAGTCCACCCCTACCTATAGAAATCAGTAGATGGATATTACAAAGACAAGCAAGCGAAAACAGTTTCTTTCATATTAACTCATCCGCGATGTTAGGAAGCCAGCACAAGGGGGCTATCAGCCCTGTCTCAGTTTTAATATAATCTTATATCAAATACCATAGCTGTAATTGTATAATACCTCGCATTGCAAAGAACGTAATGCATTATTCAAGTCCGGGCGCTTATTCAAGCCCGGGAGCTTATTCAAGCCCGGGCGCTTATTTATTTTGTTTGCCTCATTGACCGGGCGCTTATTCAAACGGGCGCTTATTCAAACAGGGGCGCTTAATCGAGCAACTACGGTACTGCTTATGGCTCCCACTTGGCTTGTGATTCACGCAGTCGGTTTAACGAAACTTTGTTGAAACTGTTTTATTCCAAGACATGAAAGGATCGTGCTGATCGTTATGAGAGCGCCCATAACATAATTATTATCAGGACAAAATACAACCGATTTCCCAATCCTCCGAGGCGAAGGGTATTAAGTTGGACGCTGATACTGTCCCGCGCATGCTGCGATCACGGGGGCAAAATGCGACCCATAATACCAGACCATTCACACCAGGAACTCGTCCAGCAAGGCCATCGACAGCAAGATGATATATTCCATCGATAACCAGTCTGGAAAGAACTTAGACCTTCAGGTTCTACATACAATTAAAGCGAGTCGCCAGCTTAATAGTGATACACCTGCTCGCCAGGAAATAAACGCATTTAATCAAACGTGTTATTTATCGTCGTTGAAAGCGATAAAACAGACTGTTTCCCCACGTATATCCCTCAGCGGGCCGTGACCCACCCATGCCGTTCTAACCTATCAAATAAATTAGCTTCTCATGCATTATGTATCCGTTCACAGTACCTTCCTTCTGGTTCCGTGTACGTGGCTCACATTTATAATCCCACGCAACACAGTCGTTGCTGATCGATTTGGGTTAACGTAACCAGACGCCCTGTTGGATACACTGAACTAGAAATGAAAGGACAGAGTTTTATGCCGATTTTGCGCACACAAAGCTAAATTCAGCCAAGGAACCTTCCGGGACGAAGGGGGCCGGCGCGATAGCTCAGTGGACTAGAGTGCTCTGGCCAACTGAGAGCCTAACGGCACGTGGATCGGTGGTTCGAGCCCTGCTGTGGCCATGCCTGTGTCGTCGCGGGATAAAGATCCCATGTCTTTCTTCGTAAAGAATAGGGGGTTACCCCCGAGGAGATGGCTCCACTCTCCCTTCCTTCTACCATTGACGCGATATGACCAAATGTGGCTAAAGCGTCCTGAATAACCAACCAACCAACCAATCCAGGACGATGAAGGAGGAATGGATGAATCATGCCCCACACTAGTTGCTTGGGCCCGGATTCGGAGTCTAGTGCTCTACCCACTACACCAGAGAGGCCAATCACACAGACCTACTTACACAGGGACTTACAGGTAATATGGACCGTTGAGGCTTGGCAATACCCGTCAACCCAATAAAAACTTTTTAGTTTTTGGAAATTCCAGCCTCCGTCTATTATGATGCATAATGATCAATACGGTTTTCTTGATTCCCTTTCTTGCTTCACAAAGCGATCATAAAACGCCAGAATAAGAGCAGACACGCATTGCACCCAAAGAGCCAGTCCTTTTTGCTGAACACTCCACTATCGCCTTAGTAAAGGGAGGCTGTTGTGTGTGGATTTCCCGCGGATCAAGAGGCCTTCTGGTCACGAGGCCTACAGGCTGTACAGCTACAGCGCAATGCTCTATCGCAGCCACAGTGGCCAGCTTAACGCCGCCCCCCCCCCTCTCCCCCCCAGCACACACGTCCACCCCGCCTCTTGATGCGATCACGACCAGCACAAGTGTGTGTGTGTGTGGAGGGGGGGGGGGGCGTTCCCCACGAGAGTTGAGAGGCAGCTCGGGCAGACCTCGCATGTCCATTATGGCCTTACGCGATGTAGACCATGGCCATATGTCACGTAGATTATGGCCATGTCACGTAGACCATTCGATATCTCAAGTAGACCATGGCCATGTCACGTAGACAGTCTGTCACGTAGACCATTGCGATAGATCACGTAGACCATGGCCATGTCACGTGGATCATAACAGTCCGTCACGTAGACCAGTGCGATAGATCACGTAGACCATTGCGATAGATCACGTAGACCATGGCGATAGATCACGTAGATCATGGCCATGTCACGTGGATCATAACAGTCCGTCACGTAGACCAGTGCGATAGATCACGTAGACCATTGCGATAGATCACGTAGATCATGGCCATGTCACGTGGATCATAACAGTCCGTCACGTAGACCAGTGCGATAGATCACGTAGACCATTGCGATAGATCACGTAGACCATGGCGATAGATCAAGTAGACCATTGCGATAGATCACGTAGACAATGGCCATGTCACGTAGACCATTATGATATCTCACGTTCACCAGGTCCATGTCACATGGACCATGAAAACAAACCAGGTTTGACCATACGGCCGAGTTTATTTATACGGACACTGATCACTCCCAGCGGACCGCTTGTTATTAATTAGATTCCGTACGTGGCAGCCATGACATATCAGCCAGTCTGGTTACTTGGGACGCTGTCTACTCAGCTGTTCTCTTGACCAGACTACTCCAGTGGGTGGACCCCCCTCCCAATTTCCCGCCCTGAAATTGCTCAGACCACTCAGCTGCCTGGGTCGCCTTTACCTGTTTACCGACGTCTAGTTTGAGTGTCTGACATGACCGGGGTCTCTTTCTAGGGTACGCTGTTCTTCCATGTTTAGCACAACCCATTCTTTTATGTATGGCTCCCTTATCCCCTACGCCTATCATTTACTACTATAATTTGGGCCATAGCATGGAACCAATGCCACATAGTCTTTTTCCGTATATAAATTAACGTTGCCATAACCGCCATCGTCTTTTTCGTATATATAGTAACGTTGCCATAACCACCAGTCTTTTTCGTATGTTAATTAAATTCGCCATAACCGCCATCGTCTTTTTCGTATATTAATTAAATTCGCCATAACCGCCATCGTCTTTTTCGTACATTAATTAAATTCGCCATAAATGCCATCGTCTTTTTCGTATATAAATGAACGTTGCCATAACCACCAGTCTTTTTCGTATATTAATTACATTTGCCATAACCGCCATCGTCTTTTTCGTATATTAATTAAATTCGCCATAAATGCCATCGTCTTTTTCGTATATTAATTACATTTGCCATAACCGCCATCGTCTTTTTCGTATATAAATTAACGTTGCCATTAGCGCCATTTTTTTTTCGTATATTAATTAAATTCACCATAACCGCCATCGTCTTTTTCGTGTATAAATTAACGTTGCCACAACGGTCATCGTGTTTCACCCTATCTAAATTAACGTTGCTATGACAATCATCGATCGTGTCTCCATTTAAATTAAGGTTGCTATGACAGTCATCGTGTCTCTCCGTATCGGTGGCTCGTTGCTATGGCTGTAAAATGCATCTGCATCCACATCTAGGTTGTCACGGCGGTCACTCCCCCAGTATCTATGGTTACGTTGCTATGGTGTACGATCGGATTGACATCATACGTGTAATATCGTAACCAAAGTCAAATCGAGGCATCGGGAGCTCGGCGCCTGGTGGGATATGGCAACAGCTCCGGCTACCAACCTGTTTGGGTGGCGTGGCGGCCTTGACCCCATCGTCCCCGCCGCTCCAGCCCCCCTGTCGCCCGCCATTAGGGGCTGCTGGTGTGGCGTTGACCCCGGGCGCTCCGGGCACCCAGGCCCAGCACATTAGTCTTCCCAAGCAGGGCATCGTCTTCATGCCACGGTGGGCGGTGTCAGTGTGAGGCCGCGGCGGGCGGGCCACCCGAGAACTAGGGCCGGCGGGGCCCTAGATAGGGGGATACCTGCCAGGGACGGCAAGCCAACACCTGACCGACACATATTTCCTGTCTCGATAGCAATGGCCGCTGGGGGCTTCTTTAGCTAGGCGCGTCATGGAAACACAGGCCACAATGCTTCAGCTCCTTCCGCTTCCCTCATTCCAAATCCCAGCCTCGCGATCCACTCCCCCCCCCCCTGCCCCCCCCCCCCCCCTGGCCCCCCCCCACCCCCAGCGCCCGCACCGTGCACGGCCATCTCGCCGGCTCCTGAATAGCCTTCAGTCGTTCCTTACACGGGATTCATGAAAGCCCGATCTATAGCAGCCTTCCTGTCCCGCCAGTAGCTTTACTCGGAATTCATCCCTCCTTCTCCATCCATACCCGTTCATTCATTCTGTACTTCCAGCACGCCAGCCCCGTCTTCCAGGACCGTACCCCTCCCACCCACACTCCGTTACCCAGGTCCCGCCCCAGTCCCGCCCGCCCTGTTACCCAGGATCCGCCCCTCTCCCGCCCGCCCTGTTACCCAGGTTCCGCCCCTCTCCCGCCCGCCCTGTTACCCAGGACCTGCCCCCCTCCCGCCCGCTCTGTTACCCAGGATCCGCCCCTCTCCCGCCCGCCCTGTTACCCAGGATCCGCCCCTCTCCCGCCCGCCCTGTTACCCAGGATCCGCCCCTCTCCCGCCCGCCCTGTTACCCAGGACCTGTCCACCTCCCGCCCGCTCTGTTACCCAGGATCCGCCCCTCTCCCGCCCGCCCTGTTACCCAGGATCCGCCCCTCTCCCGCCCGCCCTGTTACCCAGGACCTGTCCTCCTCCCGCCCGCCCTGTTACCCAGGATCCGCCCCTCTCCCGCCCGCCCTGTTACCCAGGACCTGTCCCCCTCCCGCCCGCTCTGTTACCCAGGATCCGCCCCTCTCCCGCCCGCCCTGTTACCCAGGACCTGTCCTCCTCCCGCCCGCTCTGTTACCCAGGATCCGCCCCTCTCCCGCCCGCCTTGTTACCCAGGACCTGTCACCCTCCCGCCCGCTCTGTTACCCAGGACCCGTCTCCCTCCCGCCCGCTCTGTTACCCAGGACCCGTCCCCCTCCCGCCCGCTCTGTTACCCAGGACCCGTCTCCCTCCCGCCCGCTCTGTTAGCCAGGACCCGTCTCCCTCCCGCCCGCTCTGTTATCCAGGACAGTCCCCTCCCGCCCGCTCTGTTACCCAGGACCTGTCTCCCTCCCGCCCGCTCTGTTACCCAGCACCTATCTCCCCCCCGCCCGCTCTGTTACCCAGGACCCGTCCCCCTCCCGCCCGCTCTGTTACCCAGCACCCATCTCCCTCCCGCCCGCTCTGTTACCCAGGACCTGTCTCCCTCCCGCCCACTTTGTTACCCAGGACCCGTCCCCATCCCGCCCGCTCTGTTACCCAGCACCCATCTCCCTCCCGCCCGCTCTGTTACCCAGGACCCATCTCCCTCCCGCCCGCTCTGTTACCCAGGACCCGTCTCCCTCCCGCCCGCTCTGTTACCCAGGACCCATCTCCCTCCCGCCCGCTCTGTTACCCAGGACCCGTCTCCCTCCCGCCCGCTCTGTTACCCAGCACCCATCTCCCTGCTGCCCGCTCTGTTACCCAGGACCCGTCTCCCTCCCGCCCGCTCTGTTACCCAGGACCCATCTTCCTCCCGCCCGCTCTGTTACCCAGAACCCGTCTCCCTCCCGCCCGCTCTGTTACCCAGCACCCATCTCCCTCCCGCCCGCTCTGTTACCCAGGACCCGTCTCCCTCCCGCCCGCTCTGTTACCCAGGACAAGCCGCACCCTGCCCAAGCACCCCTCTCCCCACTTCGCCCCACCCTTCCAAGTCACCCATGACATTTACATGAAGACAATGGCGCCAAGCCACCGATGGAGCCACCGCCACCACCCTCCGCCAAAAGGCCAAATGGCCTGCCCTAGGCCACCCCGATGGATGTGCCGGTTGACCCTGACCAGGAGGATGACACTGGGAGGGGTGGGTCCGAGAAAGAGACAGAGAGACATTTGCATACGACGGTTCGGTTGGGTGTATATACTGGTGTGGGTAGGATAGATGAACGGATGTGGCAGTGGGTGTGTGGCAGGGTGTTGCGGAGCAACCCTGAACACACTTTCCATATAATACCTATAATATTCCAGTGAACGAAAGAATTTACCCCGGAGCCAGCTTCGTACATCGCCACAGGAAAATTACATATCTCATATATCTACATATCTCATATATCTACATCTCATACTTCAAATTTCTGTCAACTTGTATCTCACCATCTGTATTCAAAGAAATATACATACGCTGGCCAACAATTATGAATCAACATATAAACCTTAAGATATATGACACCAAATACCTACAATCAATGTCATTATGTCAATACGGTAATATCTGAAATGGAAACCGTCGCCTGGGTCTGCCTACCTTAGCCTTTGCGTTATGATATATCCCTCGTGGCCAAGGTGTAGCCTGCTCAACTGCTGATCATACCCTACCGGTGCCTCGGGGTGTTTCATTCTGTTTCATCAAGGGTTACTCAGTCCGGTTTAGACCACGTGGTCACGAAGGTGGCCTAAACGCCCATCCATCCATACTACAGGTGAACGAGCTATAAGCCCACTTGGAGATGCTTAGAGCAGCCCCGTGAATACGCTCCAGCCTCAACGGCGTCGAGGTCAAGTCTCTCGGTATAGAATGTCAAAGACAAACTCAAAGTCAAAGAATGATAAGGCGGTCGGTGCTGAGGTTTGTCGAGGCTACGGTTCCGCCCCAGGGATATAAAATCATTAGCGGACATGGAATTTATTGTTGTTGGGTTAGGTTCATGGCAGCACTCTCTGTAAAGTAAAGACATTTTTTTTTCTACCACAATGATATACCTTTCCCAAACATTATGGGAATAGTCTCTACCATGTGGATATAGGAATCAAACCTTATGGGAAATTTCTCTGTCATGGTAACATAAGACTCTCAAGCATTATTATATGTTAAGCAAATGTCTGCCGTAGGAATTCTCACTCTCAAGAATTATGGGACTTTCCCCATAATTCTTACCATGGCTCTCTAACATCAAGCCTGATGGAACACAGCTCTGTCATGTTGATGTATCATTCTCAACGCACTATGGGAAAAGTTTCTACCATGGCGACATATCATTCCCAACGCTATAAGGGAAAGGTCTGGACGATGGTGACATACCATTCCCAGTGCACTATGCGAAAGGTATAGACAACTCCCTACGCTATCCGCCGCTGTACAATGTGGTTCCAGGAAAGACCGACCTCTCGCTGACCTGTGGCTGCGCGCGCTGCTGCAGCACTCACCAGAGCAGCAATGGCCAATCACTCTGGAATGACCTTTAGTTGTAGACAAAGAAACCTGCATGTCTTTTATCGTCGCTGTCTGCGTAACATTTTAAACATGCGTCTTCATCGGCTCTGACAAAACTAACCGCTGACAAGACAAACCTCTGACAAGACAAAACGTTTGAATATAGCAGGCTACAAGAGAAGCCTTGATGGGCACTGATCGGTAAGAGCCTAACGGTCGAACGAACCCCATGTTCAAACGTGAAGGCGAACGCTCCATCGATTTACACATGTCACGTGGTAAACTCCGGAAGTCCATACAGCTCATTGACAGGTTGCGGTCAATGGCGGAAGGATTCCCTCTGATCAGTGCTAATGGCCTCCTTGAGCAACAGTGTATCCTGTAGCAATCCCGACAGGGGCTGCAATCGTGGCCCCTTCGTAGCTTACGCTCTATCTGTGCTCAGCCGATTTATGGCTATTGAAGCGCTAACTGTGGTCTTCAGCAGACGTGTATTCAATAAATGCACATAATTGATCCGGACGACAGGTGACAATCCATAACCCGATGCTGAGCATGTTAAAGTCACATCTTTCGTAATGAATCTCAAAGACACATCCCCATACTTTTTAAATCCTCAGAATGACACATTGTCGCAAGACAGCCCAAAACTGAGTGATATCGCGGTTGGTGCTGACGAGTATGGGCCATCCACGAGAGGGTTGGTTACTATGGTAATCATAAAATAATACTGATGAATGCAATCTGGGTGCCAGGAATAGCGGCGCAAAGAAAGCTCGTGGCCACAAGAGCACCGAAAGCACCTTCGACGAGCTGCTGGCTGACCGGGGTGCTGGCTGACCGGGGTGCTGGCTGACCGGGGTGCTGGATGACAAGGGTGCTAGCTGGCCGGGGTGCTGGCTGACTGGGGTGCTGGGTGACAAGGGTGCTAGCTGACCGGGGTGCTGGCTGACCGGGGTGCTGGCTGACCGGGGTGCTGGATGACAAGGGTGCTAGCTGGCCGGGGTGCTGGCTGACCGGGGTGCTGGCTGACCGGGGTGCTGGCTGACCGGGGTGCTGGATGACAAGGGTGCTAGCTGGCCGGGGTGCTGGCTGACTGGGGTGCTGGCTGACAAGGGTGCTAGCTGACCGGGGTGCTGGCTGACCGGGGTGCTGGCTGACCGGGGTGCTGGATGACAAGGGTGCTAGCTGGCCGGGGTGCTGGCTGACCGGGGTGCTGGCTGACAGGGGTGATAGCTGACAGGGGTGCTGGCTGACCGGGGTGCTAGCTGAGAGGGGTGCTGGCTGACCGGGGTGCTGGCTGACCGGGGTGCTGGCTGACAAGGGTGCTAGCTGACCGGGGTGCTGGCTGACTGGGGTGCTGGCTGACCGGGGTGCTTGCTGACTGGGTGCCGGCTGAGACGGGTGCTGGCTGACAGGGGTGCTAGCTGACCGGGGTGCTGGCTGACCGGGGTGCTGGCTGACCGGGGTGCTGGCTGACAGGGGTGCTGGCTGACAGGGGTGCTGGCTGACCGGGGTGCTGGCTGACCGGGGTGCTGGCTGACCGGGGTGATGGCTGACAGGGGTGATAGCTGACAGGGGTGCTGGCTGACCGGGGTGCTAGCTGACTGGGGAGCTTACTGACATGGGTGCTGGCTGACAGGGGTGCTAGCTGACATAGGTGCTGGCTGATCGGGGTGCTGGCTGACCGGGGTGCTGGCTGACAGGGGTGCTGGCTGACAGGGGTGCTAGCTGACCGGCGTGCTGGCTGACCGGGATGCTGGCTGACCGGGGTGCTAGCTGACATAAGTGCTGGCTGACCGGGGTGCTGGCTGACCGGGGTGCTGGCTGACAGGGCTGCTTGCTGACCGGTGTGCTGGCTGACCTGGGTGCTGGCTGACCGGGGTGCTGGCTGACCGGGGTGCTTGCTGAAATGGGTGCTAGCTGACCGGGGTGCTAGCTGACCGGGGTGCTGGCTGACCGGGGTGCTGGCTGACCGGGGTGCTGGCTAACAGGGGTGATAGCTGACAGGGGTGCTGGCTGACCGGGGTGCTGGCTGACAGGGGTGCTAGCTGACATAGGTGCTGGCTGATCGGGGTGCTGGCTGACCGGGGTGCTGGCTGACAGGGGTGCTGGCTGACAGGGCTGCATGCTGACCGGTGTGCTGGCTGACCTGGGTGCTGGCTGACCGGGGTGCTGGCTGACAGGGCTGCTTGCTGACCGGTGTGCTGGCTGACCTGGGTGCTGGCTGACCGAGGTGCTGGTTGACCGGGGTGCTGGCTGACCTGGGTGCTGGCTGACCGGGGTGCTGGCTGACAGGGCTGCTTGCTGACCGGTGTGCTGGCTGACCGGGGTGCTGGCTGACCGAGGTGCTGGTTGACCGGGGTGCTGGCTGACCGGGGTGCTGGCTGACAGGGGTGCTGGCTAACAGGGGTGATAGCTGACAGGGGTGCTGGCTGACCGGGGTGCTAGCTGAGAGGGGTGCTGACTGACACAGGTGCTGGCTAACACGGGTGCTAGTTGACAGGGGTGCTGGCCGACACGGGTGCTGGCTGACACGGGTGCTAACTGACAGGGGTGCTGGCCGACACGGGTGCTGGCTGACACGGGTGCTGGCTGACAGGGGTGCTGGCTGACACGGCTGCTGGCTGACACGGGTCCTGGCTGACACGGACACGGACACGGTAAGATAAGAGGCGATTATGAACACGGCCCGAGGGTACGAGAAGATATGCATATGGCAGTGCATGTTTTAGGCCGATTGCTGTGCACATAAGGGCTAAGCCGGGCTAGCACATGGCATTGGCTCGAGTGCGAGATGGGTTGCCATCAGCACACGTCTCCCATATCCTGTTCGACCTTTAGGCGGGATTGTATATTCAGGACGCTTTAACCACTTTTGGTCATATCGCGTCAATGGGAGAAGGAAGAGAGAGTGGAGCCATGTCTCCGGAGGTACCCCCTACTCTTTGCGAAAAAGGAAATGATATCTTTATCCTGCGACGACACAGACATGGCTACATCAGGGCTCGTACCATCGATCCACATGCCGTTAGGCTCTCAGGTGACCAGAGCACTCAATGCGAGCGCTCTAACCCACTGAGCTATCGTGCCGTCCCCTTCTCGCAAGAGGCAACAGATAGAGACTTGTCGAAAGTACCCAGACGGAGAGTGCGAGGATTTACCCTGGATCTCGTGTCACAATAGACCGGAGCTAAGTGAGTGGGAATAAGCAAAGGTCGTATAACATTATAGTAGACATCTCTGAAGAAAGCGCACAAATCTGGACCAACGAACATTCCTGTACCAGCCTCAGATGAGATTTTTTCAGTCTTACCACCAACATCGTAAAAGCCAACTTGATGAACTGCATAATTGATGATTATATATGTCGCGCTGGGATGACAGTACTAGCTTACGAGCCACATTGGCTTCCTACTGGTGGGTAATGAATATTATCCTATTACATGAATGGCAGTATGGTCTTTATGTTCTATTGCTGACTTTTTTTCAGTAGTTCTTCGGTGACAGTAAGGCATGTGAAGTAAACACATTCTCTGCGAGACCAATAGGCCCCATTTCGGTCGCCAACGTTACCCGGCTTTTTGTGGCGTGAACATCCCCACAGTACGATGATTATCAATCAATACTGTGGGTAATGAATAAGCTTCCGGGAGTGAACCGTTGTACCGGCTGGCAAGTTAAATGCCAGGTAACCCATGGGAGACGCATCCGGTGGCCGGGTTATTGGACGACCTCAATGAGCGAGAAGGCGAAGAGGCCGCGGAAACCCGCCTTCCGAGACCGCCGCGCAGGAAATAAGGCTAGGCCACGACCTACGTAGTGATATGCCTCTCTTAACATAATTATACCATGCAGTTCGTAATGGCTGTAGTCGTGGCAACCATGCATTGCGGCGTCATTGCCATCATAAGAGGCAAATAGCCTCTTGACCTTCTCCCAGTCTGTAATCTCAGGGGAGGGCATATCTGGTCATAGCAGGTCCCCACGCCCCCCACCCCCCTCCCCCCCCCCCCCCCCGCTCCCTGTCCTAGGCTGATGCAGCCGATGGTTTGGCACGCAATGTATGTGATACCACAGGTGAAACACGCCATTTGACCGCAGCGATATCGCGGTCACAAAGAGAACCAAATGAAGAACGCTTGATACGCAAGCACCTCAATAGCATAGCGACATATATATTTTCACATTCCAGTGAAATTATGCCGCGTAGTTAAGTCGTTCTTGAACATTGAGGAATCCGAGTGATGTATTATCGCCTCGACTGAATACTTATGCACACTTATGTACAGCCTATGTCGCCCATCAAACACGTCCATTAGCACGAATGAATCCCCGCAGTGAACTTTAACTTTACAGCTGCGAGAACGTTGTTTCGCGTACAGTGGAACGAGACTAGAAGCATAAATGCTGCTATTTTTTCACTCTAGGCTGATCATTTAACATCATGATTAAAACATAAAATATAGCAAACACACTTGCGTGTCTCAAACGCTTCGCCTACACATGAGACATGATTGGCGTGCATTAGAGGTTTCCAGACTGTCATCAAAGTTCTATGAAGAGAGGCACGCAATTTGCAAAATCGTAGTTTCTGGCTTGATTTCGAAAAAACATAATTGCATGTTTGTCGGACATTAGCATAAGGCGACATCCGTGTCAGCTCTTCTAGACACGTACTTCTGGCAGAACCCGCAACCTTCCACACGACCCATGGGAAACCAGCCATACAGTACACACTGTACAAACAGAGCCATTCCTTGTTAACTGGGGAATTACGCTGTGATATATTGGGCCACGGTACTGATCAATATCATCAGGATATACCGTCTGGTGCAGGTAGGGCGGTATAGATTTAACATACCTGTAATTCATATTTGTGTGGTTTTATAACTGGCCTGGCTTTAACATACCATGCATCATAACCACCGTGACGTTTTAAAATTTTAAGTGACGATATTGCCAAATCGTTCAAAAAGGTACATCTAGATGTCAATACAGTACACTACATCGAATCATAAACATATACAGTGGCAGTGTAGCAGTCACATAGCATACCTGTAATTAAGCACACACATATTACAACAAATTATTACAGAAAACACTGTTATTGTTACGGCTTTAACCTAACCCTACAACTCGGCCACCCGACCTGGGGATGGTTGGATGGTGTATTGCAATAAGCGTCCACTGCCCTGACATGTACATTGTACTTGATTAACTATACATGTGCAAGCATGTTGCTCGGTATCACAGCATATGGCTGAGTGGCAAGAACAAAGAGCAGTAATTAGGCTCAGCGGGCCGTTCTATGCCCCAGCCTCCCGTAACCATGAGAACGTTGGCGGGTAAGGACAGATGAAGCAAGCCTGATTAGACAGTGTTCAGCTCATCAACGGCAAGGCTAGACCACGGCAGTATGGTCCTTCGCCAAGGCTAGACCACGACAGTATGGTCCTTGGCCAAGGCTGGACCACGACAGCATGGTCCTTGGCCAAGGCTAGACCACGACAGCATGGTCCTTGGCCTAGGCTAGACCACGACAGTAGGGTCCTTGGCCAATGTCAGAACATGACAGTATGGTACTTGGTAAAGGCTAGACCACGACAATAAGATCCTTGGCCACGGCTAGACCACGACAGTATAGTCCTTGGCCAAGGCTAGACCACGACAGTATGGTCTTTGGCCCAGGCCAGACCACGACAGCATGGTCTTAGGCCAAGATTAGACCACGACAGCATGGTCCCTGGTCAAAAGTAGAAGATACAGCATGGTCCTTGGCCAAGAGGAAAAGATACAGCATGGTCATTGGCAAATGGTTGCTTCCCACAGCATGCTCCTTGTCGCCAAACCAATATAATATTCATATAATTCTGTTTTTTTCTTGGCTGTGGAAATTGTACATCAGAATATGACGCTTGCGAATGAATAGTCTGTAAGTGAATCACCAGTTGCCTCTAAGGAATCTGGTTATTTAATACGAGCGGAAACCATCTTATGAAGAAATCGTCCTTTTCTGGTTTTCTCCTGCACGCGTTTGTACGTTCACATACATGGCTCACACAACACGACATGCGTCATACAGGGTGTCTTGCACGTTCATATACATGGCTCACACAACACGACATGCGTCATGCACGCCTCTTGTACGTTTATATACATTTCTCACACAACACAACACTCGTCATACACGCGTCTTGTACGTTAACATACATGGCTCACACAACACGACATGCGTCATGCACGCGTCTTGTACGTTCATATACATGGCTCACACAACACGACATGCGTCATGCACGCCTCTTGTACGTTCATATACATGGCTCACACAACACGACATGCGTCATGCACGCCTCTTGTACGTTCATATACATGGCTCATACAACACGACATGCGTCATACAGGCGTCTTGTACGTTCACATACATGGCTCACACAACACGCCACTCGCCATATACGCGTCTTGTACGTTCACATACATGGCTCACACAACACGCCACTCGCCATATACGCGTCTTGTACGTTCACATACATGGCTTACACAACACGACATGCGTCATGCACGCCTCTTGTACGTTCATATACATGGCTCACACAACACGACATGCGTCATGCACGCGTCTTGTACGTTCATATACATGGCTCATACAACACGACATGCGTCATACACGCGTCTTGTACGTTCATATACATGGCTCATGCAACATGACATGTGTCATGCACGTCTCTTGTACGTTCATATACATGGCTCACACAACGCGACATGCGTCATACAGGCGTCTTGTACGTTCACATACATGGCTCACACAACACGCCACTCGCGATATACGCGTCTTGTAAGTTCACATACATGGCTCACACAACACTCCACAAATTTCACAATGCCAACGGTCTTAGCAGGCCCCGCAGCATGGAGACGAGAGACACCGTGCCTCACAGCATGGAGAGACAGTGCCTCGCAGCATGGAGACGAGAGACACCATGCCCCGCAGCATGGAGAGACCGTGCCTCGCAGCATGGAGACGAGATACCGTGCCTCACGGCTGGGACGGCTTGACAGCAGACAAATAGCAGGAAAACAGAAGCCGATCAGCGATGCCTGTCAAGCGCAATCCGCTAAAACCCCGTCTCATGCCGACTATAAAAAACTGCCAAAGCCATTCCTGGCCATACATGATCATTCTGCAAAACTAAGTAGGCACCAGACAGTCACAAAATGCAGATTTGCACACCACTACGACCGGTAGACACTATATCATCAGCGGGCTCCGTCTTAATTTTTGCAGCTACAGGTATTCCTACACTCTATTATACAATACCAAAGCCCTTAGTGTTGCATAACGACTACATAAGATTACCTTTCCAATGCTGGATACCGAACGTTTACATCCGCCACGCCCTACATTCTCTACAGATTTCACTTCCAATAGGATACATATTACCACCACACCACATAGTTGAAGGTAAACTTAAGATACCACAGGTAACGCTCAGTTTTTAATTGGTTGTATATTCAGGAAGCTTTAACCACTTGTGGTCATAACGCGTCAATAAGAAAAGGTAGGGAATAGCGGAGCCATGTCCCGGGGGTAATCCCTACTCTTTGTAAAAAAGCTATTAGAGATCTGCGCGGGCACAACTTCGCTGCCCGCGCCCGCCCTGCGCCCGCCCCGCGCCCGCCCTGCGCCCGCCCCGCGCCCGCGTCTCATGCGAATTTGCGATAAAGGTAAAGGCATCCTTTGTGCATGTCACATGCAGCGATAAAGTTAAATGCTTTTTTTGTCCAGGTCACAGACAGCGATAAAGCTACTTGCATTCTTTGTGCATATCACAGGCAGTGATAAATTTAAATGCATCCTTTGTGCATGTCACAAATTCATCATTTGTGCATGTCACATACCGCGATAAAGGTAAAGGCATTCTTTGTGCATGTCACAGACATCGTTAAAGGTAACACATCCTTTTTGCGTGTCACAGCAAGCGATAAAGGTAAAGGCATCCTTTGTGCATGTCACAGGCAGCGATAAAAGTAAGACACCCTTTGCGCGTGTCACAGACAGCGACAAAGGTAAAGGCATCCTTTGTGCATGTCACAGGCAGCGATAAAGGTAAAGGCGTCCTTTGTGCATGTCACAGGCAGCGACAAAGGTAAAGGCATCCTTAGTGCATGTCACAGGCAGCGACAAACGTAAAGGCATTCTTTGTGCATGTCACAGGCAGCGACAAAGGTAAAGGCATCCTTTGTGCATGTCACAGGCAGCGACAAAGGTAAAGGCATCCTTTGTGCATGTCACAGGCGGCGACAAAGGTAAAGGCATCCTTTGTGCATGTCACAGGCAGCGACAAAGGTAAAGGCATCCTTTGTGCATGTCACAGGCAGCGATAAAGGTAAAGGCATCCTTTGTGCATGTCACAGGCAGCGACAAACGTAAAGGCATCCTTTGTGCATGTCACAGGCAGCGACAAAGGTAAAGGCATCCTTTGTGCATGTCACAGGCAGCGACAAAGGTAAAGGCATCCTTTGTGCATGTCACAGGCAGCGATAAAGGTAAAGGCATCCTTTGTGCATGTCACAGGCAGCGACAAACGTAAAGGCATCCTTTGTGCGTGTCACAGGCAGCGACAAACTTAAAGGCATCCTTTGTGCATGTCACAGGCAGCGATAAAAGTAAGACACCCTTTGCGCGTGTCACAGACAGCGACAAAGGTAAAGGCATCCTTTGTGCATGTCACAGGCAGCGACAAACGTAAAGGCATCCTTTGTGCATGTCACAGGCAGCGACAAAGGTAAAGGCATCCTTTGTGCATGTCACAGGCAGCGACAAAGGTAAAGGCATCCTTTGTGCATGTCACAGGCAGCGACGAACGTAAAGGCATCCTTTGTGCATGTCACAGGGAGCGACGAACGTAAAGGCATCCTTTGTGCATGTCACAGGCAGCGACAAACGTAAAGGCATCCTTTGTGCATGTCACAGGCAGCGACAAAGGTAAAGGCATCCTTTGTGCATGTCACAGGCAGCGACAAACGTAAAGGCATCCTTTGTGCATGTCACAGGCAGCGACAAACGCAAAGGCATCCTTTGTGCATGTCACAGGCAGCGACAAACGTAAAGGCATCCTTTGTGCATGTCACAGGCAGCGACAAAGGTAAAGGCATCCTTTGTGCATGTCACAGGCAGCGACAAACGTAAAGGCATCCTTTGTGCATGTCACAGGCAGCGACAAACGTAAAGGCATCTTTGTGCATGTCACAGGCAGCGACAAACGTAAAGGCATCCTTTGTGCATGTCACAGGCAGCGAAAAGGTAAAGGCATCCTTTGTTCATGTCACAGGCAGCGACAAAGGTAAAGGCATCCTTTGTGCATGTCAGACAGCGATAAATGTAAAGACATCCTTTGTGCAGGTCACAGTCAGCGACAAAGGTAAAGGCATCCTTTGTGCATGTCACAGGCATCGATCAAAGTAAGACACCCTTTGTGCATGTCACAGGCATCGATAAAAGTAAGACACCCTTTGTGCGTGTCACAGACAGCGATAAAGGTAAAGGCATCCTTTGTGCATGTCACAGGCAGCGATGAAGGTAAAGGCATCCTTTGTGCATGCCAGAGGCATCGATAAAAGTAAGACACCCTTTGTGCATGTCACAGGCATCGATAAAAGTAACACATCCTTTGTGCATGTCACAGGCAGCGACAAAGGTAAAGGCATCCTTTGTGCATGTCACAGGCAGCGACAAACGTAAAGGCATCCTTTGTGCATGTCACAGGCAGCGATAAAGGTAAAGGCATCCTTTGTGCATGTCACAGGCAGCGACAAACGTAAAGGCATCCTTTGTGCATGTCACAGGCAGCGACAAAGGTAAAGGCATCCTTTGTGCATGTCACAGGCAGCGACAAAGGTAAAGGCATCCTTTGTGCATGTCACAGGCAGCGACAAACGTGAAGGCATCCTTTGTGCATGTCACAGGCAGCGACAAACGTAAAGGCATCCTTTGTGCATGTCACAGGCAGCGATACAGGTAAAGGCATCCTTTGTGCATGTCACAGGCAGCGACAAACGTAAAGGCATCCTTTGTGCATGTCACAGGCAGCGACAAAGGTAAAGGCATCCTTTGTGCATGTCACAGGCAGCGACAAAGGTAAAGGCATCCTTTGTGCATGTCACAGGCAGCGACAAAGGTAAAGGCATCCTTTGTGCATGTCACAGGCAGCGACGAACGTAAAGGCATCCTTTGTGCATGTCACAGGCAGCGACAAAGGTAAAGGCATCCTTTGTGCATGTCACAGGCAGCGACAAACGTAAAGGCATCCTTTGTGCATGTCACAGGCAGCGACAAAGGTAAAGGCATCCTTTGTGCATGTCACAGGCAGCGACAAAGGTAAAGGCATCCTTTGTGCATGTCACAGGCAGCGACAAAGGTAAAGGCATCCTTTGTGCATGTCACAGGCAGCGACAAACGTAAAGGCATCCTTTGTGCATGTCACAGGCAGCGACAAAGGTAAAGGCATCCTTTGTGCATGTCACAGGCAGCGACAAACGTAAAGGCATCCTTTGTGCATGTCACAGGCAGCGACAAACGTAAAGGCATCCTTTGTGCATGTCACAGGCAGCGACAAACGTAAAGGCATCCTTTGTGCATGTCACAGGCAGCGACAAACGTAAAGGCATCCTTTGTGCATGTCACAGGCAGCGACAAAGGTAAAGGCATCCTTTGTGCATGTCACAGGCAGCGACAAACGTAAAGGCATCCTTTGTGCATGTCACAGGCAGCGACAAACGTAAAGGCATCCTTTGTGCATGTCACAGGCAGCGACAAACGTAAAGGCATCCTTTGTGCATGTCACAGGCAGCGACAAAGGTAAAGGCATCCTTTGTGCATGTCACAGGCAGCGACAAACGTAAAGGCATCCTTTGTGCATGTCACAGGCAGCGACAAAGGTAAAGGCATCCTTTGTGCATGTCACAGGCAGCGACGAACGTAAAGGCATCCTTTTTTGCATGTCACAGGCAGCGACAAAGGTAAAGGCATCCTTTGTGCATGTCACAGGCAGCGACAAAGGTAAAGGCATCCTTTGTGCATGTCACAGGCAGCGACGAACGTAAAGGCATCCTTTGTGCATGTCACAGGCAGCGACGAACGTAAAGGCATCCTTTGTGCATGTCACAGGCAGCGACAAACGTGAAGGCATCCTTTGTGCATGTCACAGGCAGCGACAAAGGTAAAGGCATCCTTTGTGCATGTCACAGGCAGCGACAAACGTAAAGGCATCCTTTGTGCATGTCACAGGCAGCGACAAACGCAAAGGCATCCTTTGTGCATGTCACAGGCAGCGACAAAGGTAAAGGCATCCTTTGTGCATGTCACAGGCAGCGACAAACGTAAAGACATCCTTTGTGCATGTCACAGGCAGCGACAAACGTAAAGGCATCCTTTGTGCATGTCACAGGCAGCGACAAACGTAAAGGCATCCTTTGTGCATGTCACAGGCAGCGACAAACGTAAAGGCATCCTTTGTGCATGTCACAGGCAGCGAAAAAGGTAAAGGCATCCTTTTTGCATGTCACAGGCAGCGACAAAGGTAAAGGCATCCTTTGTGCATGTCAGACAGCGATAAATGTAAAGGCATCCTTTGTGCATGTCACAGGCAGCGATGAAGGTAAAGGCATCCTTTTTGCATGTCACAGGCAGCGACAAAGGTAAAGGCATCCTTTGTGCATGTCAGACAGCGATAAATGTAAAGGCATCCTTTGTGCATGTCACAGGCAGCGACAAAGGTAAAGGCATCCTTTGTGCATGTCACAGGCATCGATCAAAGTAAGACACCCTTTGTGCATGTCACAGGCATCGATAAAAGTAAGACACCCTTTGTGCGTGTCACAGACAGCGATAAAGGTAAAGGCATCCTTTGTGCATGTCACAGGCAGCGATGAAGGTAAAGGCATCCTTTGTGCATGCCACAGGCATCGATAAAAGTAAGACACCCTTTGTGCATGTCACAGGCATCGATAAAGATAACACATCCTTTGTGCATGTCACAGGCAGCGATAAAGGTAAAGGCATCCTTTGTGCATGTCACAGGCATCGATAAAAGTAAGACACCCTTTGTGCATGTCACAGGCATCGATAAAAGTAAGACACCCTTTGTGCGTGTCACAGAGAGCGATAAAGGTAAAGGCATCCTTTGTGCATGTCACAGGCAGCGATGAAGGTAAAGGCAACCTTTGTGCATGCCACAGACAGCGATAAAGATAAAGGCATCCTATGTGCATGTCACATACAGCGATAACGGGAAAGGCGTCCTTTGTGCGTGACACAGACATCGATAATTTTAAAGACATCATTTGTTCGTCTCACAGACAGCGCGAAAATGTAAAGGCATCCTTTGTGTATGTCACAGGCAGCGACAAACGTAAAGGCATCCTTTGTGCATGTCACAGGCAGCGACAAACGTAAAGGCATCCTTTGTGCATGTCACAGGCAGCGACAAAGGTAAAGGCATTCTTTGTGCATGTCACAGGCAGCGACAAAGGTAAAGGCATCCTTTGTGCATGTCACAGGCAGCGACAAAGGTAAAGGCATCCTTTGTGCATGTCACAGGCAGCGACAAAGGTAAAGGCATCCTTTGTGCATGTCACAGGCAGCGACAAAGGTAAAGGCATCCTTTGTGCATGTCACAGGCAGCGACAAAGGTAAAGGCATCCTTTGTGCATGTCACAGGCAGCGACAAAGGTAGACATCCTTTGTGCATGTCACAGGCAGCGACAAAGGTAAAGGCATCCTTTGTGCATGTCACAGGCAGCGACAAAGGTAAAGGCATCCTATGTGCATGTCAGACAGCGATAAAGGTAAAGACATCCTTTGTGCATGTCACAGGCAGCGAAAAAGGTAAAGGCATCCTTTGTGCATGTCACAGGCAGCGACAAAGGTAAAGGCATCCTTTGTGCATGTCACAGGCAGCGACAAAGGTAAAGGCATCCTTTGTGCATGTCACAGGCAGCGACAAAGGTAAAGGCATCCTATGTGCATGTCAGACAGCGATAAAGGTAAAGGCATCCTTTGTGCATGTCACAGGCAGCGACAAAGGTGAAGGCATTATTCGTGCCTGTTACATACAGCGGTACAGGTAAAGGCATGCTCTATGCATGTCAAAGGCAGCGATAAAGTTAAAGACATCTCAAAGGCATATGTGATATCTCGGCCCAGGCCCGGTGGATGAAAGACACCAAGCGCCTCGGGCCAAATGGGAAATTCCCTTTGGCCTAACGTGTAAGGTGTTCGCTCGGGATGCGGAAGGTCGCCGGTTCGAAACCCGCCAGGCGGGTAGAACTTTCGGCGTCCATTCGGGCCTGGGTACGGAAATACTACATTTGGTGCCGATGGAGACGAGCCTGGGTTGTCGGAACCACCCGGAGCCACATCAGCTATTCTGAAGCACTGGGTGACATGTCGGATACATGTAGATCACTTCGGTGACGCAGTCCGGCATCACTCCCCAACTGTGATGTAGAGGCATGGTGGCGGTCACTGCGAGGTCGCAGTCGATTGGGGAAAGGGTGGAGTGTGATATCTCGGCCCAGGCCCGGTGGATGAAAGACACCAAGCGCCTCGGGCCAAATGGGAATTTTCCTTTGGCCTAACGTGTAAGGTGTTCGCTCGGGATGCGGAAGGTCGCCGGTTCGAAACCCGCCAGGCGGGTAGAACTTTCGGCGTCCATTCGGCCCTGGGTACGGAAATACTACACATATGTCAAAATAAAGGCACTCTTTGTGCCATATCTAACGTCATCAGTCACGTAATGATGTATACAAAATATCAGTATATGTATTCGTGAAAGAATAACATAAATAGCAATTTATCGATATCGATACTCTCTGTCAACACGTTGTTTGGCTTCAGCATATTATTGACGCCATAATGCTATGATTTTCCCAGATTTTCCTTTCGAAATTGATTGTTGTGCGATTTTATGGCTGGTTTATTGCACTCAGTTAAATCCCTCACTTTGTCTTAATTGTAACTGTGGCAGGCAAATATCGAACCAAATGGAACCAGTTACGAAACACACCGTTACCACAAATATCGACAGCACGCTTACGGTTTAGCTGCCGATCTCGAAACGATAATACTCGCTTTTCGCACCTTATCACTCCTGATGTATTAAATCCGCAGGAATCGTGTTAGACTCTCCGATGTGTTTATGTCGTGGCAGCTCTAGCATATAATGTATCTGGTGATACTATGTCTTAGCGCTGCCTGGGCTTCCAATGTCAAATGCTAGCATGTGATCAGCGCTTACTGCCAGTGTGCCCAGCGCACGGTCAAGGCTATGGCATGCAGTTGCGCCCTCCCTCGATGGTCATACTGGACAAATAGCGAAGTGGGTTCATTGGGACAGTGTGACTGTGGGCCATGTCATCAAGGAGCCGACTACCTAGGGCTGCCATGTAACTATGGTCCTTTCTGTCATGTGACAATGGTTCTTTCTGCCGTGTAACTATGGTCCTTTCTGTCATTTAACTATGGTCCTTCCATTCATGTAACTATGATCATTTCAGTCATGTGACAATGGTTCTTTCTGCCGTGTAACTATGGTCCTTTCTGTCATGTAACTATGGTCCTTCCAGTCATGTAACTATGATCATTTCAGTCATGTGACAATGGTTTTTTTCTGCCATGTAATTATGGTCCTTTCTGTCATAAAACTATGGTTGTTACTGTCATGTGACTACGGTTCTTTCCGTCATGTTACTATGGTCCTTTCCGTCATGCAACTATGGTTCTTTCTGGCATGTAACTATGGTCCTTTCTGTCATGTAACTATGGTCCTTTCCGTCATGTAACTATGGTCCTTTCTGCCATGTAACTATAGTCCTTTCTGTCATGGAACTATAGTTCTTTCTGTTATGTAATAATGGTTCTTTCTATCATGTAACTATGGTTGCTTTTCTGTCATGTGATTATGGTCCTTTCTGTCATGTAACTATGGTCCTTTCCGTCATGCAACTATGGTCCTTTCTGTCATGTAACTATGGTCCTTTCAGTCATGTAACTATGGTTCTTTTTGTCATGTAACTATGGCCCTATCTTTTATGTAACTATGGTCCTTTCCGTCATGAAACTATGGTCCTCTCCGTCATGTAACTATGGTCGTTTCCGTCATGAAACTATGGTCCTCCCCGTCAAGTAACTATGGTCGTTTCTGTCATGTAACTATGGTCCTTTCAGTCATGTAACTACGGTTCTTTTTGGCATGTAACTATGATCCTTTCTTTTATGTAACTATGGTCCTTGCCCTCATCTAACTATGGTCCTTTCAGTCATATAACTATGGTCCTTTGTCATGTAATTATGATCCCTTCCCTCATGTAACTATGGTTCTATTTGTCAACTAACTATGGGCCTTTTTGTCATGTAACTATGGTTCTTTCAGTCATATAACTATGGTCATCTCTGTCATGTAACTATGGTCCTTTCTGCCATGTAACTATGGTTCTTTCTGACATTGGACTTTGGTCCTTTCAGTCATGTGACAATGGTTCTTTCTGCCATTTAACTATGGTCCTTTCTGCCATGTAACTATGGTCCTTTCTGTCATGTCACTATGGTCCGTTCTGTCATGTAACTATGGTTCTTTCTGACATTTGACTTGGGTCACTTCAGTCATGTGACAATGGTTCTTTCTGCCTTGTCACTATGGTCCTTTCTGGCATGTAACTATGGTCTTTTCTATCATGTATCTATGATCATTTCTGTCATGTAACTGTGGGATTTTCAGTCATGTGTCTTTCTGTCATTTGACTAAGGAGTTAGTTCACATTTTACTCGGATATCACACGGTATGCTGCTCATTGCTCAAATCCAACGTTCTCAGCAGCTCAGGTATTAATATTAATGCGGACAATTTCGGTGACACGTGGGGACAAGACACATCATTCCAGTGGGCTACTTAACTGTCATCAGCATTGACTGCCCGTTCACACCTTCTGCTGATGTCCCATGGTGGGGCCTATGACAGCCGGCCAACACTGGACAGCCCGCCTCCACCTCATCGACAAACAACATCACGTACCTTCGGATTGCGGAGAAACCTTGGGGCGTCAGGGTTTTGACACGTCCAGGCGAGGCGATGTGATTATGGAGACGTCAATGTATTTGACGCGAGTGCTTCGTTACATCACGATGTTGTGACGTCAATGTGACGCTAATGAATCGTGACGTCAGGGCAGATTGACCGCATTAAAAGGTGACGTCAGCACGATGTTTTTTAATTTTAGGCCAATTTATGGTTTCAGTAATCATGCCGTTCTGGCAATTGTGACGTCAGAGCATCCTGACGTCAGTCAAGGCATCGCCATTTAATTAATGTAACACGGTACAGTATAAGGGACAAACTTACATATCTATGACAGCACTTCGATGCGGCCCCTGACGATTGCATGGGTCCAAATAATAACGACGTCACCAAACGCCAATTATGATAAGATCTACGAATGTATTAGCGTTCAATTTTTGCAGGGGGATAGCGGGGGCGGGGGCGCATAAGAGATGGACGAAGACGAACGGGCATAAGGGACACATCAAGCCGTTTTGGGCGTCCGGAATGATGATGTTCTCGCGTGTCTCAAGCGTAAGCCGAAGGGCTTTGGTTGGGATTCTGCCACGATAAATTAGGAGATCGAAAGTAGGCAACTCTCCGTTGGTTCGAGGATTAAAGGCGACGTGGTGGAGATGGAACTTGCTTCATAGCTTAATATCATACCGCATGTTGGAGGCTCACTGTGCCAGTAAGGCAAACGATAAACAAAGAATAACAATTTAAATCCAATTCATGGGCGGTTATCGTTCTGTCATCTGGAGAATATCTACAAGGAATAAGCGGCATGATGTATCACAACACTACGGTGCCTGTGTCGGCACTACAGACTAGGACGCTACAGACGGTCTGCAGGGCACATTGGCGCAGCAAATGGCGAGGCGACGATTGGGATTGCTTACAAGTTGATATCAGACATTTTGAATAGCCCAACGCCAAAAACAGAAACGGTATCTTGGCCATACGGCTCTGACAATGCATGAGCACCGCAGAACAAAACAAAATCGATTAAAAACAATCGAGGCACAATGGGTCGGAGAAAATGGCATCAATACAGCCCTCTGGCCAGGTGATGAGGGAAGACGTGGCCAGGGGCCGCATCATCAGATTCCAGGGCGGGCGCCGTCCTAATCCGGTTACCGACCAGGTGATGACATTCACCGCCAGACCCGGCAATCCGTACCGTGCCCGCCTAGCAGGCCGTTGGACAGGCCCATTACTTCAGCGGTTTCTTTTAGAATCCCTTTACTGTCCCCTTTACCAGCCCCTTTACCCGCTCCTTTGAAAGTCTCATTGGCAGCCCCTTTAGCAGCCCCTTTACCAGCCCCTTTAGCAGCCCCTTTGGCAGCCACTTTACCAGCCCATTTGGCACTCTTTGGCAGCCCCTTTACCATACCGTTTTAGCAGTATCTTTAGCAGTCTCATTGGCAGCCCCTTTAGCAGCCCCTTTGGCACTCTTTGGCAGTCACTTTACCAGCCCCTTTGGCAGCCACTTCACCAGCCCCTTTGGCACTCTTTGGCAGCCCCTTTAGCATACCGCTTTAGCATTATCTTTGGCAGTCTTTTTGGCAGTTCCTTTGGCAGTCCCTTTTGAAGTCCCTTTGGCCGTCCCTTTAGCAGTCCCTTTGGCCGTCCTTTTGGCAGCCCCTTTACCATCCCCTTTGGCACTCTTTGGCAGCCCCTTTACCAGTTCCTTTGGCAGTCCCTTTACCAGCCCCTTTAACAGTCTATCTAGCAGCCCCTTTGGCAACCTCATTAACAGGCCCCATAAAGTTCCCTATAGCATCCCCTTTGAAAGTCACTTTAGCAACCCTTTTGGCATCCCCTTTAGCGGCCCTGTTGGGACATCTTTAGCAGCCCTCTTGGGACACCTTTAGAGGCCCTGTTGGGACACCTTTAGCAACCCTGTTGTGACACCTTTAGCAGCCCTGTTGTGACACCTTTAGCGGCCCTGTTTGGGACACCTTTAGCGGCCCTGTTGGGACACCTTTAGCAGCCCTGTTGTGACACCTTTAGCGGCATTGTTGGGACACCTTTAGCGGCCCTGTTGGGACATCTTTAGCAGCCCTGTTGGAGCACCTTTAGCAGCCCTGTTGGAGCACCTTTAGCGGCCCTGTTGGGACACCTTTAGCGGCCCTGTTGGGACACCTTTAGCAGCCCTGTTGTGACACCTTTAGCGGCATTGTTGGGACATCTTTAGCAGCCCTGTTGGAGCACCTTTAGCGGCCCTGTTGGGACACCTTTAGCGGCCCTGTTGGGACACCTTTAGCAGCCCTGTTGTGACACCTTTAGCGGCATTGTTGGGACACCTTTAGCGGCATTGTTGGGATACCTTTAGCGGCACTGTTGGGATATCTTTAGCAGCCCTGTTGGAGCACCTTTAGCGGCCCTGTTGGGACACCTTTAGCGGCCCTGTTGGGACACCTTTAGCAGCCCTGTTGTGACACCTTTAGCGGCATTGTTGGGACACCTTTAGCGGCATTGTTGGGATACCTTTAGCGGCACTGTTGGGATATCTTTAGCAGCCCTGTTGGAGCACCTTTAGCGGCCCTGTTGGGACACCTTTAGCGGCCCTGTTGGGACACCTTTAGCAGCCCTGTTGGAGCACCTTTAGCGGCCCTGTTGGGACACCTTTAGCGGCCCTGTTGGGACACCTTTAGCCGCCCTGTTGTGACACCTTTAGCGGCATTGTTGGGACACCTTTAGCGGCCCTGTTGGGACATCTTTAGCAGCCCTGTTGGAGCACCTTTAGCAGCCCTGTTGGAGCACTTTCAGCGGCCCTGTTGGGACACCTTTAGCGGCCCTGTTGGGACACCTTTAGCAGCCCTGTTGTGACACCTTTAGCGGCATTGTTGGGACACCTTTAGCGGCCCTGTTTGGACATCTTTAGCAGCCCTGTTGGAGCACCTTTAGCGGCCCTGTTGGGACACCTTTAGCGGCCCTGTTGGGACACCTTTAGCAGCCCTGTTGTGACACCTTTAGCGGCATTGTTGGGACACCTTTAGCGGCCCTGTTGGGACATCTTTAGCAGCCCTGTTGGAGCACCTTTAGCGGCCTCTACCATCCGGCCCCTGCCATCCGGCCCTTGCCATCCGGCCTCTGCCATCCGGCCCCGGCCATCCGGCCCCTGCCATCTGGCCTCTGCCATCCGGCCCCTGCCATCCGGCCCTTGCCATCCGGCCTTTACCATCCGGCCCTGGCCATCCGGCCCCTGCCATCCGGCCTCTGCCATCCGGCCCCTGCCATCCCGGCCCCTGCCATCCGGCCCCTGCCATCCGGCCCCTGCCATCCGGCCCCTGCCATCCGGCCTCTGCCATCCGGCCCCTGCCATCCCGGCCCTGGCCATGCGGCCTCTGTCATCCGGCCTCTGCCATCCGGCTCCTGCCATCCGGCACCTGCCATCCGGCCCCTGCCATCCGGCCTCTATCATCCAGCCCCTGCCACCCGGCCTCTGCCATCCGGCCTCTGCCATCCGGCCTCTGCCATCCGGCCTCTGCCATCCGGCCCCTCCCATCCGGCCCCTGCCATCCAGCCCCTGCCATCCGGCCCCTGCCATCCGGCCTCTGCCATCCGGCCCATGCCATCCGGCCCCTGCCATCCGGCCCCTGCCATCCGGCCTCTGTCATCCGGCCCCTGCCATCCCGGCTAATGCCATCCGGCCCCTGTCATCCGGCCTCTGCCATCCGGCCCCTGCCATCCGGCCCCTGCCATTCCGGCTAATGCCATCCGGCCCCTGCCATCCGGCCTCTGCCATTCCAGCTAATGCCATCCGGCCCCTGCCATCTCGGCCAATGCCATCCGGCCCTTGCCAGAGTGGCAGGTCTAGAGTGGAGGTCTGCTGTGTCCCAGACAGCGACAGCGACAGATACCAGAGGGGGCTAGACTGCCGCCAGATAGGAGACACACTGGACCGCTGGAGGCAATTAATTGATTGAGCAGGTGTGAGCAACAGCCAGGAAATCGCATTGCAGACATATCCCAACATGAAATAGGCATAAAGAGACATGCCACTAAAACCGAATCAGAATGAATCATGATGATACTAGTCTGTGATTGGGACGTAGTCACTGCTGTAGGTTGAATGCTTTATTGATGGCATAGGAATGCCAGACTTGTCAAGGCTGGTGCAGCTAGCGCTCTGTCAAATGACGGAGCACATCCTTGCGGCTACGTCCAGCATCAGTTCTCGCCACTACTTACTATTTCCAGTTATAAGTAGGCAGACACTTTCACTCAGCAGGTTAAACACGGTTTCATTACGCCATTACCACATACCCTCCAATTCCAAGTCGGTCAATCAAGGCTTCATGTAAGTACAATAATCTCCCCTCCCTCCTCCCCCAGTCCCCCTCCTATCCAGTCGGTCAATCAGGGCTTCATGTAACTACAATCACCCCCACCCCTACCGCAGTACCCCTCCTACCCAGTCGATCAAACAGGGCTTCATGTGACTACAACCACACACTATCCCTCCCCCTCCTACGCAACTGTAACTTCAACTGGGGATTTATTAGCAACCAACAGTCTTGCGCCAGCTAACACGACTAACGTCCCCGACTGCACGCGACAGGTTACCCCACCTAGTGAGGCAACGGGCAAGTGTCGATCAAACATGCCGGCAGCCCACCGAACGCTGAACGGGGTCAGTGTTGAAATATCTGTGAAACAGTATATATAAACCCGATTAAACAGGTGGTTTTTACAACGTGAAAACTAATTTATACGGGGCGGTGTATTTCTCGTTCCTCCTCTCTCTAGAGGCGCCGCTAATCCTCGTGGATTTACGGTATTTGTACCGCCTTCTTACTCTTAGCCAATCACTGGTTTTACGTTCTTTTTCCCCATCAAACCAGCTTCGGGTCCGATTCAGCCGCGACCGTATAAAATATATTTTTTCTTTTTACGAGCAGTAAAGACAGGGAAACTCAATCAGCTTGATCAGCAGTTTCAACTGAGGATTTATGGTCATTTAAGCTGTCTTTTCGCAAGATACTGTCTTTTCGCTATAAAGTGAGACCGGTCAATCAGGGCATTACGTGACTGGAATACCACTAAATCCCCCCCCCCCACCTTACCCCTTCTACCCAACTGACCAATGAGGCTTCATGTGACCACTGCCAGGGGGAGGGAGTGGGGGGCAACGGGTATTTGCGCTCCTCGGGAATGGGCTTTTCATTTCACCGTGAACTGGGAATGAAAAAAATAATTCTTCGTGAACTGGGAATGGGGCTTTCCCAGGGATCCATGAAGGCCTCGCGGCGTGAGGGCCGCGCGATCTCCACACCTCTTACAAATAGTCCTACTAATCATGATGCATCTATATGAATAGAGCATTTCGTGATACCTAATGCATTCATACATAATATATGATGTAACACGACGCCAGCGCAATGGCGGTCGGCCACAACACACTGAAGCTAAATCTTAGACGACATGTTGAAAAAATGCTTGTACTATTCTTCAAACTGTCCCAATTTTCATCTGCAAACCTCTCAAATAGTCTTAATAATCATGATGCATCTATATCGGCCGATGGGTGGGGCGGGGGGGGGGTGTGCTCAGTGGAGGCGCTGATGCGTCGCGGCTGTGGGCGAGGTGTGAATTTCCTCTGCAGGAGATTATGCCTTATATCTATAGTGAGGCTTTGTCCCATTGTTCAGTTGTTACACCAGGATTAGCTCTGATATCAAAACACCCACATTGATGGTGGTCTTGATGTCAGAGCTACACCAGGATATACTTGATTATGCAGGACTTGATTCTTTAAGAATTTGTAAAGATACTTTAAAGATTAACTTCCAGACATTACAGCCAAGGACTTACTGCCCATTTTGGGGCATGATAACATGTCCTAGACAATGAACTTTAAGGCAGATGGAATACATGTATTACAAACCTTCTTAGCTAACAGTTCTATCAAACTATCTCCGACCTCAAGCCTCTCACCCTCCTGTAATGTCAGTCACTCACTGTTGACATATCAAGAAGAAACTTGTAATTACAGGATGATAGAGCAAGTAAAAAATGCTCTTGATACTGATTTGACAGAACTATATATGAGTTGGGGCAGCATATCTTACAAATGGTAAAGGAGTATTTAATTTTTATCTTATTGTCAATTCTCTTGATTCAAGGTTGATATCAACATAGACAACAGGTGATCAACATCAAACCTTTTTTTCCACCTGATAAGAACTACCACCACTAAAAATATTTTTTCTGAATTTTGGAACTTAGGTAAACATAAAACATGTTTACATAACATACATAAATGTATGTTATGTAAACATGCTAAACTGTTAACAACTTACAACAGCAAGTTTTCCCATGAAAAACCTTTGAATCGTTCAAGTGGAAGTGATGTATTTTATTGTGTAGTAATTTTGTGGCTCACAAAGAGATCCGCTCGATCCCCAGCAGACAGGCCCAAACCAGATGGGTGAAAACAAGAGACCAGCTCAAAATGAGTATACTACCATTTATATAATCAACTAGACTGCCAGGTAACTCAAAACTCAACTCAAGTCTGCATACTATAATTGCACCAAACTACATATTTAGTGTGAACTAAATAAGAGCAGTGTTAAGACATTTTATGCATCTGGTATAGCAAATGAGCAAATATAACCTTCTGTTACCATACCATGAAAATTTAGAAAGCAAGCACTACCACTTTTCTAACTTTTAAAATGATAATGAATATGAGAGTAATACACTAAATATTATTTATACTTGAAATATTAACTTTTTTATTCTCTTCATGAAGCTGTAATTACATGTATACAATCTTTGTCTGAGATGCATACTACCCTGTATGGCACATAAATAGGTAAATCAATTTTACTATTTAATCGCATGAAGAGAGAGAAGACTGTGAGAAGACTTAATTGTTTATCTTTACTGTCAAAGCAAACCAAATTTGCAATATTTTTTTTTTATTGAACTGTTTAAATAATGTATTCTTGTCACTAAACTTCATTCTCTAAATCTGTGTCATAAATCGTTAGAGTGTAAATTAATAGTTAACTTATAAAGTGTCTACAATTTTTGAAATTAACTTGTTTTGGCTAAAAGTATTCAAATGGAATGTCACAGACATATAGGTTTAAAGGTTTAAGTTTGAAATGCAAGCACTCTTCTATCTCCTAATTATATAAATCCCTACTATCTATTGCTATTGCAAGATAAATCAGATACCTGAACATGCACCACCTAGCTATTTCAATGTATAGACCGGTCGGCCAAGTCAGACAACTAAGGAAGCACTACCCCACTCTCCCCATCCCCTAGATATTAATTACAGACCTATAACATCACTATCATAAACTGGCCCAACAATATCCCCTCCACCTGCAACCTGCTGTCTAGAACTGGGACCATTGTCCAGACTTGATGTAAAGCTGCAAAGCTAATAACAACCACCACCCCCCCACCCCCCCCCGCCCCACAAACCCACCAGCCCTAAGCATCCCGCCGTCCCACCCTCCCCACCACCCCTATCCTTCGTTCACACCACCCCCAAACATCCGTGCGGCCCTCATGGCGCGCAGCCCTTATGTCTGACATCTACCACATACCGTCCAGTCCCATTAGAGCTGTGGGCGACCACTACTACACACCCTTCACTTCTCTCCTAACCATTAGCCGCTAGGGCTTCATGTGACCTAAATCACATACCCTTGTCCGCTGTCAGCTTAGTCAAGGCAAATTTGCAAAATTAAAAAGTGTTATGGCCCAAAGTGTGATACTAAACCTACACTAAACTGATTATATATATTGAGTCTTCAAAATGGGAGGACTAGGGTAGAATTCCACGACTCTTCTTATATTTTAAAGACAGATGTACCGCTACTATGGCAGAAGATTAGATCTTCTATCTAGCAAAGATAATATTTCATAAACAGTGGTAAAGGGCAGTATAAGCCATTTTAACCATGCATTTGTAGCTAAAAAGTATTAGAAATAGATAGGCTTACATTTAATGTGAGACAGTAAGTATCCTTTTGTAGTCTACTTATGTAAAGGCCACAGGCGCTGCAGATCTCTGGATGATGGAAGGATGGGGAGGGATTCAACACACACTATGAACTTGTCATATAACTATAGTGTATGGTCTGGGGGGGGGGGGGGGCACTACATATATTTAGGTATATACATATGTGCAACCCAAATTTTCTCTCAATCCCAGAAGCAGAAATCTACAATTTCTCTGGATGTGCCCATCAAGTTTTTTTTTCAAAATTGCACTTCTTGACTATATAGTTGATATCAAATATGTTCAAATAAGTATTCTTTGTCATTAAAGAAAGAAAAAGGGGCCGACGCGACTTCTGAGTGGGCTAGAGCGCTCACACGAAAAAGTCGTGTGCTCCAACATTTCTTCGCGAAAATAGAACCAAAACAACCTAGTGTTGACACACTTCTTGATGTCAGAAGATAGATAAAGGTATATAGAATACGTAAGCACTATGATTGTACGCGCACACATTATGATAAAAGCTACAGTCGATCCCCGACAGGCGTCTAAAGAACTTTGCATGGACACCGTTTGGCGTTGTGCCCCCAGAAAGCGGGCTGGGGGCCAATGCCATGCGTGCCCCTGCTCCTGTGGACACACGTGTCTTCGTTTATTGAACGAAGACAGGCAAAAAAGAGATATGTCAGACATAAGTAAGGACGTAATTGCATGCAATATGTGTCTGTACGTGTCGGAGCAGTGTATTGGTCTAATACACAAAAGATAAATGCCCGAGTTTATCGTAAATACACCAACCTGTCACAACACTCGCACGGTTTGTTTTGGGTTTTATGAAGTAATGAAGCATCCCCGGCAAATGCTAAAATAAGTTCTAATAGCAGAAAATATGCGTGTGACACCGACCATGGTACGGAGCACAGTGGAAGAACCCGCAGTGCTGACAACAATCCTAAATAAATGAATGTGTTGAAAGCAGAAAAAACAAATGATATGTAACGCCATTGTTAGGGTTTATAAACAGGCATCGTTCTACCATTACTTCACTTAAAACACCCGCACCAGTTTCTAACCAAGAAACAAGATAAATGATAAAAGGGGTCCCAGGGGGTATAGCACCGACTGTGAATTAGGGTTATTGTTAAGCGAATCTGGTCGGCGGGTGCCCCTTGATTCCTGAGGGAGCGGACATTTGTGATGAAACAGATACCCCTACAGAGCGCATATTTGAAAAACTTCCGACCAATTAAGGGGGGAGGGGGGGGGGTGGGGCCGGGGCTGTGAAAGTGCGCTTTCATATATAGAGCGGGTTGCCGCGACAAAATACCCCTTTCGAGCGGATTTTGGCCGCAAAACGACCCGACCGAGCGAATTTGGGAGGTGGAGAAGGGAGGGGGGGGGGCTTTATCGCGGAAACCCCCGCCTACAGCAATCGACACGGTGGGGCGCCTTCAAACAAGTATAAATATGCTGGAGAAAGTTTGTCAGAAATGGTGTCTGATAGTAAATATGGAGTTTGTGAGAAATGGTGTCTGATGGTAAATATGGAGTTTGTGAGAAATGGTGTCTGATAGTAAATTAGGAGAAGACGAAAGTGGTTTTCAGAAGAGGAGGTATTGTAAAGACAACTGAGAAATATTTTTTCAAAGGTAATCCGATTAAAGTTGTATATCATGTTACAAATACCTAGGAGCTGTGGTTACTAGCACTCTGACTGGGACAAAAGCGGTTTCGACATTAGCGGCACAAGCAAACCGAGCACTCTCTTGCATCTATCAGCCGGACATGAAATTAAGAGGGCTCCCTGTTGATTAGCATTTACACTTTTTGACCGCATAATTGTACCTATTCTAACAAACGGATCGGCAATTTGGGGATTTAAAGAATTTAAAGAGATAGAAGATGTGCAAATAAGACTTTGCAAAAGGATTTTAGGACTTCCCAAATTTATTTCGGACGCCGCAGCTCTTGGCGAATGCGGAAGGTTACCTCTGGCAAGAATATATCATGCTAAATGTATCAAATATTGGTTGAAGATATCAAGGCTGGCGGAAAACAGATATGTTAAATGTTGCTATGAAATGCTTAAAGATCTTGATGTGCACAACAGGAAAACTTGGGTAACGTCAGTGAGAGAACTGCTGAATAGATACGGACTAAATGACATCTGGTTAAATCAAGAAAACGATGACGAACGAATGAGGTATTTTCTATGTTTTCAATGAGAGGGTTCAATTTATAATGAAAGACGAATGGTTAAGATCACCAATTAGAAGTGATCGTTAACCATTCGTCTGTATGCAGACGTACGTATTGTATGTATGCAATAAAAACCCAGATATGGTGTTAAGCCTCTTTTTTTTGCAAAATTTGTGCATCTCATGTGAAAAGTGTGGTATTCTTGTGTACTACGTCAGCAAAACATGCACATTTGGGCAGTTTTATACCTTTCATCATGCGATGACAGATTTATTTGAAATTCACATTGTATGACATTTATACAGTCAGAGACTGTGTTCTAAATGTGTTTCCAAACTATTTCGAAAACCATAATTTCACTTTTACGGTTCACGGTTCAGATGTTCTGCACATAAGCTCGCCGTAGAGTAGGTCGCAGGACTCTACTAGAAAATCGTTTATGTAAATATTGCGCGGAAATATAGGCAGCATCTTTATTGAAGATGAGTACCATGTCCTATTATGCTGCCTCAAATTCACTGACATTCGCCAAAAATATATTGAATATGTATACTGGAATCCGCCTAGTTTTGAAAACTTTATAATTTTAATGTCAACGAAAGAAATCTCTGTCATACGGAAACTAGCAATGTTTGTATATGTCGTTGAAGATCGGATCCGATTCAACACTACTGATTGTTAATGTTCTTGCACAAAATGTTATATGCACGTATGTTGTGTCATTTGGGCTTGAAGGCCTTGAAGACAAAATAAACAACAACAACCTCTATTTACTTTCGGAAGTTACATAATACCGTATTCGCGATCACAATCCATCGAATTATACGATAGGAGGGTCATGGAATAAATTGACTAAAGCTCAAATGCTGCTGCGTCGAACTAATTAATTAGTGTTCTACTCCATACTAATGCAATCTATAAATAGATTTTGTGTAACATTAGCATATCTATTCCCTTATGGATATCAGTACCGCCACATAACTGGCATCACGTGTCTATAGCAGGAAAGTAAACACTTGAAATGAAGCACATGTATACGCATCCTATGGATACAAGTATTTTGAACCTTATCATAGCGAAGACCCCTCCCCCCCCCCCCCACCACGCATTCCCTTGGAAAAACCTGCACCCCCCCCCCCACCCCCTCCCTGATAAGCACTGAAGGTCTCTAACCTTGTGGCTAAATAATTTGGATTATAAAAAAATGCATGGACATAGGTTTAAATAACACTATGACGATTGGAAGCTGTGCAACGTCAGATTCAGCACGCCCCCGGGTTCCCCAGATTCGTGGGACTAGTGGGTAAAAGAAATACTCATCGGTTACTTACTTTATTTACGGCACGACTCGTGGGTAAGCAGCAAATAAAGATGGCAGCTTCCGGTGAGAGTAGTCAAGCGGTGGCTGAGGACCAAACTTCAGCTAAAGTCACTAGCGAGGAAGGCGGCGATTCCGCCTTCGACGAATATTACAGTGAGGTAAAAACTAATGGTGGCATGTAATATATATGTCTATTTTTTGTCTTAGAGAGTTTCCACGTTGATTTTAATTGACTCCAATATTAGGCCCCGTTCTCAATCTTAGTGCTAGCCTGCCTGAAAACAAGGGTTTCAAAACAAGACGTTACAGTTACTGTAAACAGTGGTAAACTGTTGACGTTAGCCCTGATAAATGGCTGCTCATACGCGCTGGTACCCGACGCGCAAGATAGCGTAAAAACAAGACGTTACTGTCATAAAGACAGTTGGTAATGGACAACAAGTAATGTCTGAACTCGCGCTTGTTTGCTGTTCAAGAAACCTATTTTCCCATCTTGACTAAAACGTAAAATACTCACTTGCCAGCCTTATTTTGAAATAACCGATTTCTTCTTGATATAAATGGAAGCGTCGGGAGATAAGATTTGCACTCATTCATGCAAGATGATAGCCCAGAGGGATCTAAGAATCTTAAGGTCCAGAATCAGTGCATCAACGCTGTTGCCGAAATCTAATAAGTTAGATTATTAAAAATAAATAAATTTAAAAAGAACTCTGGAATTTATCATTTCTATATCTTAATATTTCCTATTTCTATGCAACTTTATCTATTACTTAATCTTTTAGTTGGCGTCTTTACTCTTATTATGAAGGTGGCCTCTGCAATTATTTGTTTATACAATCAGTTGCGACTACTAACAACATTCACCTCTCCCTCTCCGATCGCTGCTCTTATCAAGTGTCACACCAGTGACTGGCTCCTACTGCATGTTTATGAATCCGGCAGCCATATCAAGTTACACCACCTGAAATCTGGCCTTTGATCATTGGTCTACAATAGGTGTGGGAGGAGTCGCGTGGCAGTATAAATAAATAACACAACTATAAATAGCTCATCGTCGGTCTTGATAACTCCGGATAACATAATGCCTGGGAAAAGAACATCTTACGACGCAGCTTTCAAGTTGAAGGTTATTCAATATGCGACAGAGTCTCAGAGTAACAGAGCTACTGCTGAGCACTTTGGTCTCAATGAGAAACAAGTCCGAGAGTGTAAGAAAAAGCGATCTGAGATGGCTGTTAGACCGCGCAGCTCCCGCGCACCTTTGATCGAGCCCAACCTTGATAACACTATGATTGCATGGTTTAAAGAGCAGAGGACTGATGGTATTGCTGTCTTTAGCAACATCGGTAATTTTCGCATTACTCCCCCCCCCCCCACTTGTCTTGCCACGCTCACTTGAAATCGGCAAAAGGCCCTATTTAAAGCCGCACCCTGACTTCCGACTAAAACCCGGGAATTTGACCCTCCAACTTCCTAATATAAGCCGCGGCTTCTAATAGGCAGTTTACGGTACTAAACATACATAACCAATTGTATTTTAATAGAATTTAAACTAAAAGAAATCTAATTAAATAATCTAAATTTATCCGTAAAAATTAAAACAATTCAAATAAATGACAAATGTAATTTCTTGAAATGCATCCAATTTCATAGCTTTATCACTAAAAATAATTGAGATACAGTTAAAACATATATTCGGCAGTACAATTTATCACTGAAAATCACAGAAATTGGGCATGCCATGTGAAATATATAAATGGCAATAAGTTTTTTATTTATTAATATTTTGCAATTATTTTTTCTCTATATGGATTCTGATGTACTCTAGTTGTATATAAACAAACATTATTGCAGTGATTTGCAATTCTCTTCCTGGGAGGCTACCTAAGGCGTTTTAGTCTGCTGCTTCAACTTTCACGCTGTACGCAATGATTTACAAATATGACAGTTCGTTCATGTGTGAATGTACTTGAAATAGCGTCATCTAGTTAGTATAAATGTTGATAATTAAATCAATGATTAATTGTTATCAAACAATCGGTACCGTAAACTGCCTTTTTGAAGCCGCAGCTACTATTAGGATGTTGCATGATGCATTTTCTGCGATTGTCCGCAAAATCTCGGTGCGGCTTTAGTAAAACACAGCATTGTGCCGATATCAAGTGAGCATGGCGAGGGGGCGAGGTGCATTTGAGAGGGGGGGGCGGGGATACGGAAATTGACGGTGTTTCCAAAATAATTGATTGCATCATAACGTCATCCGTGTAACATGACACGGCTGCTCACACGAATTGTAATAGGTTACTCTTGCCAGACGGGGGTAGGCGCGTCATTCATAAATATGCAGGACATGCCAAAGGAGCCCGCCACTGATAAGAAGCTATAAGAGGTGAGACGCCAGAGGGATAGGCAAATGTTTTGTCGCCGCCACTACGTGTATAAACAACCCTAAATGACGCCAAATTAATTGGTTTTGTTTGCCGGTTGGGATTATGATAAAAAGGGACTCATTGGGTAGCCGGAAGGGGAGGGGGCAGCAGGGATGAGATGGGGGGGGGGGAGTCAACAGAGGAGGAAATCCAAGTACGGCTTATAATATGTAGTTTTCCGGAAATGGTTCTGGGCACATGCCGACCAGGTTTGGAGGCCAAAATCAGGGTGCTGTTATGTATGCGGCTCCAAAATGGCAGTCTACAGTACCCTTTTGGTGTCATATTTTCAAATGTATTAATGTTTGCTCATCATGCTGTATCGAATGAGCATTCAAAGTCAAATTTTGACATTTGTTCTGTTTTTTAACCTATGGTAGCACATCTAGTTAATATTATTATATTTTCACAATAAAACAACGTGTCCACAATATTTCTGTCAAAGCTTTTGAAATTTGTCATATAGATGGAGCTTTAATTAAGGCATTAATGAAAAATATTCAATAAATGTCCATCCTTCTCATCCTGTGATGTGGTTTATCCCATGTCTGTATTTTTTGTATTTCATTGGGTTGTACCTGTAATTTCAACCTGTACATCAGCTATGTCGTGCCATCCCCTGTGCCTGAACAAATGTAGCCTAAGACTAATGTATCAGTTACTGTAAATCTGAATTATTTGCAGGTCAAAGCAATAGAGAAGAGAGATTCTGTGTTGACATCTAAGCAGCAGATTGATCGTCTTTGCCGTCCGGGAGCCACTTACTTCAATCTCAACCCCTTTGATGTAAGAGCAGTGACCATGAAATTTATTTCTGTACATGGAGAAACCTATCTTCATCTTCTTAGAGCTTGCAGTAATTCTGTAATTAGTTATAAGTAATATGATTGACAGTTATTGAATATGTTATAACCTTGTGTTGAGATATTCTTACCAGGCACCTATCCACAGTTTATGTGATGGACATGCCATTATTTCCTTAATGGAACAAAAGGAAAATTTAATTTTTAATTAAATTTAATTTAAATTTAATTTGTAATTATCCAATCCTATTCTGATGCGACTTTGTGAAGTGCCAGTACCAGTATTTCTATTTGATGACATCGCCAACCTTTCTGTACCAGTATCATTAAAGCCACTATATGTTTTTGAGCCATGATTTAAATACACATATTTTACTTTGCTTTTGCAGGTTTTACAAATTGACCCAGAAACTACACTTAGTGAAATCAAACAAAAATACAGAAGGGTAAGTCATTTGTAAGTGTGACAATATAGTACCTGTGTGATATCTCCCGGCCCTCCGTTGACCCCTCAAAGGACCTACGCCTGTATACGGGGATCAAGGGTCACGAACTGACCCAGGATGAAAGATCCTTGGTTTTGCCCACATAGACGCAGATTAACAAAATTTTACAGATTTCATGTGATTGAGGGGGACACGTGTGTCATAAATGTGTGTCATCAACTGCAATTGTATAGTTTTGTTCAATTTTTGTTTTGTTTTTACAAAACTGCAAGATCTATAAGAAGGTAAATGTACTCGTATTGTATCATCGAGCCCCCTGTATAACTCGGTTAAAAAAGAACCAGCTATCAAAGTTGACTTAATCAAGATTTTGATTACCGGTAATAATGTGATATATACCGGGACAATAGTTAACAGATACATAGAATATGTTACATTTACAATCATATGTTGATAAATATTTGTTTTGTATGTTTCTAGCTTTCGCTACTCGTCCATCCAGATAAGAATCAAGACAATCTTGAAAGATCAGAAAAGTCTTTTGAAGGTAGGTTTGATGCTGACTAACAAATACAAATTTTCACTAATTAAATTTTTGTATGATATGTCATGGTGCTTAACCCAGTGAATAGTGTTGATGTAAAATTACTGTAGATTTGTTTCCTTTCTTTAGGCAATATCTATATGGGTTGGAAATAAAGATATGATTTTAAAAGACTTCAAAAGATAACAGCAGTGAAATCGTGACTTTTAGGCTTGTCATAGCAGTCGATTACATAACGAAAGTCTCATATTCTCTGCTGCACATGTGTCCCTGAATGTGTAAATGTTTACATTGTACCATGACCTAGTATTTAACACTGTGATGAACATGCTTGTGATAATTTGCAGTTATGTCTCAGGTATTGTGTGGATTTTTTTTTACAAAGGATTATTCCTTATAATCTTTGTCAGATATTCGAAAATGAAATAAAATTATTTACTTTTACACATCTTCTGTTGCTGGATATTCAAGCTGTCAACAAAGCCTATAAGACCTTGGAAAATGAAGAAGGTTACAAACGATGTAATGAAATTGTCGAAGAAGCGAAAGCCCGAACAGATGAGATGGTAAGCGACATTCAGAATTTACCGATAGTTGCGTATGTTAATATCTTTAGCGCTAAAATTTCTATACAAATAATTACTTTGTACCTGTGATTACATACTACTCTTCTGGGGGCCTCCCTGGCGTGGTGGTGAGGTCCTGGCTTCGAGTCCGGGCTCGGGCACCAGATCTGGGGCATGTTTCAGCCGTTCATCCTTCATCGTCACCGAAGGTTTAACTGAAATTTTAACTGATCAATGTGTATAATGGGAAGATATCTCCTAATTCGTACCAATTATTGCTCTTTTCTTTATAGATTAAACAGAAGAAAAAACAGTTAAAAAAGGAAGGCAAACCTCAAGAAGTTGGCGAGGAAATGGATATCGTCAAGGTGAGTTGACTGATCTGATAGTGGTGGGATCTTTTAGAGGACTCGGTCAGGGGTCTCTGGTTACCAACACCTGAGGTCTCTCTCGTTACCAACACCTGGGGTTTCTCAGGTTACCAACACCTGTGTTCTCTCTGGTTACCAAACCCTGGGGTCTCTCTGGTTAGCAACATCTGTGGTCTCTCTGGTTACCAACACCTGGGGTCACTCTGGTTAGCAACATCTGTGGTCTCTCTGGTTACCAACCCTGGAGTCTCTCTGGTTAGCAACATCTGGGGTCTCTCTGATTACCAACCCTGGAGTCTCTCTGGTTAGCAACATCTGTGTTCTTTCTGGTTACCAAACCCTGGAGTCTCTCTGGTTGGCAACATCTGAGGTCTCTCTGGTTACCAAACCCTGGGGTCTCTCTGGTTAGCAACATCTGGGGTCTCTCTGATTACCAACCCTGGAGTCTCTCTGGTTAGCAACATCTGTGGTCTCTCTGGTTACCAACCCTGGGGTCTCTCTGGTTAGCAACATCTGGGCTCTCTCTGGTTACCAAACCCTGGGGTCTCTCTGGTTAGCAACATCTGTGGTCTCTCTGGTTACCAACCCTGGAGTCTTTCTGGTTAGCAACATCTGGGGTCTCTCTGATTACCAACCCTGGGGTCTCTCTGGTTACCAACCCTGGAGTCTCTCTGGTTAGCAACATCTGGGGTCTCTCTGGTTAGCAACATCTGGGGTCTCTCTGGTTATCAACCCTGGAGTCTCTCTGGTTAGCAACATCTGGGGTCTCTCTGATTACCAACCCTGGAGTCTCTCTGGTTACCAACCCTGGAGTCTCTCTGGTTAGCAACATCTGTGGTATCTCTGGTTATCAACCCTGGAGTCTCTCTGGTTAGCAACATCTGGGGTCTCTCTGATTACCAACCCTGGAGTCTCTCTGGTTAGCAACATCTGGGGTCTCTCTGGTTACCAACCCTGGAGTCTCTCTGGTTAGCAACATCTGGGGTCTCTCTGATTACCAACCCTGGAGTCTCTCTGGTTAGCAACATCTGTGGTCTCTCTGGTTACCAACCCTGGAGTTTCTCTGGTTAGCAACATCTGGGGTCTATCTGGTTACCAACCCTGGAGTATCTCTGGTTAGCAACATCTTGGGTCTCTCTGATTACCAACCCTGGAGTCTCTCTGGTTACCAACCCTGGAGTCTCTCTGGTTAGCAACATCTGGGGTCTCTCTGATTACCAACCCTGGAATCTCTCTGGTTAGCAACATCTGGGGTCTCTCTGGTTACCAACCCTGGAGTCTCTCTGGTTAGCAACATCTGGGGTCTCTCTGATTACCAGCACCTGGAGTCTCTCTGGTTAGCAACATCTGGGGTCTCTCTGGTTACCAACCCTGGAGTCTCTCTGGATACCAAATCGCCGGCCACCTGTTGGGTGAGGCAGAGAACCAGGCTTATCGCCGGCCACCTCTTGGGTGAGCTAGAGAACCAGGCTTATCGCCGGCCACCTGTTGGGTGAGGCAGAGAACCAGGCTTATCGCACTCACTTGCCACTCACGGCATTTTCGAGAGAAAAAAACTTTGTCGGCTCCCAGAGTGAAATTTGACTACGGTTTGTGCGAGACATGCATATGACATGGCTCTCCTATAGGCTCGGCCAGGATATGGGAGGCTAGAGAGACTTCAGAGCCAACTCGAACCAGTGATATATACATGACTACTTTGCTACTTTTTCCAATGATGGATCTTTACTTGATTATCGCAATTGCTCGCTGACTACACGCTGATAACACACGCCAATTGTATTTTGAAACTTTGGTTGTGTTTACTTCAGTACCAACACGCTGTCTATGTCCACACGTGTAAGTTGTTCGCCGACCTGGAGAGGATGAGACAGGAACGAGAAACGAGAGACATGCACGAAAGGTAAAGAACGCTACGGCACACGGTATTCTTGACTGAGACATAGCCTGCCGTATGTGGTATGTCTTTCATTAGGCATGACCTCTCGTACATGGTATTTGTTTACTTAGACATGACCTCCCGTACATGGTATGTAAGTAGCCATAGCCTCCCATACATGATATTTGTTTAAGTAAAAATGATCTCCCGTACGTGATATTTGTTTAAGTAGACATGACCCCCCGGACATAGTATTTGTTTAATTAGACATGACCTCCCGTACATGGTATGTAAGTAGCCATAGCCTCCCATACATGATATTTGTTTAAGTAAACATGATCTCCCGTACGTGATATTTGTTTAAGTAGACATGACCCCCCGGACATAGTATTTGTTTAATTAGACATGACCTCCCGTACATGGTATGTAAGTAGCCATAGCCTCCCATACATGATATTTGTTTAAGTAAACATGATCTCCCGTACGTGATATTTGTTTAAGTAGACATGACCCCCCCGGACATAGTATTTGTTTAATTATACATGGCGTCCTGTACATGGTATTTGTTAAATCAGACATGACCTGTACAATTAGACATCGCGTGGACAAAACTCCTATTTGCCATATCATTTGATATTTATTAAGGTATTTTTAATCCTAAATTGTTTAGGAAACGAAAAGCTGAGGAAGAAGCCGAAGAAGAAGAAACGAAGAAAGTGAATGTTCAGTGGCAGAAGAACTTTGAGGTGAGACGACGCATGTAACCCAACGAGCCATGTTACCCTAGGATGTGGAATATTGTGTCCTATATACCGGTAGTCTGAGTATAAACTATGTTAACGGACGATTTTTACATGTAAATTACTCAACATGGGCTTCCATAAATTTATAGTTTTTCATCGTAAATGAAATATATATATATGTGATATCACTATATTGTAAGCTTGGTGTAGATGTGTTCAACTTATGACGCGGTACAGTTTTGATGTGACCACTACCCGGCTGTCCCCCTTTCAGGAGAGTCGCGCCGGACGGGTCAGCAGTTGGCGAGACTGGAAAAAGGGCGGGAAAAAATCAAAGGGAGGCTTCCGACCTCCGAAACCCAAGATGGAGGAACGCTTCTGACGCTGGCGGTCGCTGGAGGTTCCAGGCGATAACCTCGTGTCACCTTGAGCATACTCCACGTCTGCGGTCTTCACCGCACCGGGCTGAGCGCCGGTGACGTCATCATTCCCCGAATTCAACGGAGAAAACAGCTTTTGCGCTTTGTGGCGACCCCTTCTGGGGAGAACATTTTCCGAAGTCCGGGTCATGGGTATATAGTTTCGTGCGTGCGACGTTGTGCGGTTATTTGTTACATGGACTGGAAGGATGTGTTCCCTGCATGCAACACTGGAGGCCGGCAGCAGGGTGGAGACAGATCTTGTAATCCTGTCAACTAGACGGGAGATGTTGCTGATGGGTTTCGAGATCTCCACCGATGGCTCAGTTGTTTTTTCATTGACAATTCTGTTATATTTTATGAAAGCGCGGTACGAAAGCTGCCAATCCATCTCTATTAAAGGTATAGAAACGTACACCTGAGGGTCTTCTTTAACGTGCGATAGGGGGGGGGGAGGGGGGATGCTCTGACTGCTTACTACCGCACTAATCGCTGAATCAACTGAAGTCACACCTACTTCTGATATGACCAGGTTCTTCTAATTATGTGGAAGTCATTCGCCAGTATACCTCCATTCGCAGTTTTTTTGTACATGTACTGCGTGATTCGTGAGCTATCGCAATGTCTATACAAGATGTATGTCTTGACAATTTTAAACATCTGAAAGCATCTATTCGGCCTGTGATTGGGTTAAAGATTTCAAAAGACATTTGACGGAAGCATAACAGAATTGTGACTGGGGTAAGGCCATGTACCAATGACCGAGGTAAGAGACGATGAACCTGGCACAGGGGTAAGAGATTTGTACCTGTCTCTGGGGTAAGAGACTTGTACCTGTGACTGGGGTAAGAGACTTGTACCTGTGACTGGGGTAAGTGACTTAAACCTGAGACTGGGGTAAGTGACGTGAACCTGTGACTGAGGTAAGTGACTGACCAATGACTGAGGTAACAGACTTGTACCTATGACTGAGGTAACAGACTTTTACCTATGACTGAGGTAACAGACTTGTACCTGTGACTGGGGTAACAGACTTCAACCTGTGACTGGGTTAAGTGGATTGAATCTGTGACTGGGTAAGTGACTTGCCGATGACTGAGGTAAGTGACTTAGCTATGACTGAGGTAAGTGACTTAGCTATGACTGAGGTATGTGACTTGCCGAGGACTGAGGTAAACCGACTTGTACCTGTGACTGGGGTGAGAGATGTTGATATATGACCATGCCGCCATTCTTCAACCTGGGCCCAGGAAGAGTTGGTGTGATATTTATTTGCGTGTTGAAACTGTATACACCTTCCGTACAGACCCTAGATAACTATTCCGGGATAGGTTTAGCATGTTGTGGATTCTCGTTTTCATGTGCCTGTCTTACGCCCGGGTCTTATGGGGAAGCTGAAACTCCTTATTATCGCCCTATTCAGGAATGCAGTGTATCGTTGCGGTGACTTCTTTTGTTGACATAAAATTATTACGGTAAACAATTACGGTAACTGTTTCCCATAACATTGATGGTTATGTATATAGTACGTGGGTAGTACTATTGGTGGCTGTTGCAGTTTAATTGTCACCCCGTCATTGAAATAAAGACCTGACGATTTGAAGAGGGACATATTACAAAATTGGGATTTCTGGTTAGACGGAATCAGTCGTTGACCGCTGTTGTTGTGTTGGAGTAGACAAGGGACCAATTCGTGCTCTACCATGTCGCGTTGCCCTCAGTTCATAGCATAGATTCTAACCGGATTTATCCTGTGTGAAGTTGTTTGGGACCCATATACCGTATACACTCTCATATAGGGCGATTATACATCAGGCGGCCATGCTTGTAGCCCCCTCCCCATCCTCCCACCTTATCCGGCACACGCACGTCTTACGCTTTTCGAGGTGTGTTTGTTAGGATTAAAATTTGTGCGCCTCCCCCCCGCCTTTGTTAAAATTTTAAAATATTGACGAATATTAAAGACGCGAGTGGATACGGTATATATATTTTGGAGTCTGTTTCTATAACTCATTTGAAATCAAATCTTAGGTTTTGTACCCAAAAGTATCTCAATGCATACTTGGACGTTAGTGAAGTGCTGCACACTTCGGGGTCTATTATTCCTCCACCCACCTGTCCTGGTAGCTCCCAGCATAACAGCTGTGAGCATATTGAATAAAACTGTTTTTCTATGTACGATAATGCCTTGTTCTTGTTATTCTTAATTTCCGCGTGTTGTTCGATTCGAGTTATTAAGATAAAAATATTTATTTCGATACGAATTTTGGATGACCGGCTTTACATAAGGGGAATGGTCTGTGTGTCTACTGGTATACGGGGAATGGTCTGTACTGGTATAAGGGGAATAGTCTGGGTGTACTGGTATAAAGGGAATGGTCTGTCTACTGGTATAAGGGAAATGGGCTGTGTACTGGTATAAGGGGAATGGTCTGTGTGTGTACTGGTATAAGGGGAATGGTCTCTTGAGTACTGGTATAAGGGGAATGGTCTGCGTGTGTACTGGTATAAGGGGAATAGTCTGTGTGTGTACTGGTAAAAGGGGAATGGTCTGTGTGTGTACTGGTATAAGGGGAATGGTCTGTGTATGTACTGGTAAAAGGGGAATGGGCTGTGTGTCTACTGGTATAAGGGGAATGGTCTGTGTGTGTACTGGTATACGGGGAATGGTCTGTCTACTGGTATAAGGGGAATAGTCTGGGTGTACTGGTATAAGGGAAATGGTCTGTCTACTGGTATAAGGGAAATGGGCTGTGTACTGGTATAAGGGGAATGGTCTGTGTGTGTACTGGTATAAGGGGAATGGTCTCTTGAGTATTGGTATAAGGGGAATGGTCTGCGTGTGTACTGGTATAAGGGGAATAGTCTGTGTGTGTACTGGTAAAAGGGGAATGGTCTGTGTGTGTATTGGTATAAGGGGAATGGTCTGTGTGTCAGTACTGGTATAAGGGGAATGGTCTCTTGAGTACTGGTATAAGGGGAATGGTCTGCGTGTGTACTGGTATAAGGGGAATGGTCTGTGTGTACTGGTAAAAGGGGAATGGTCTCTTGAGTACTGGTATAAGGGGAATGGTCTGCGTGTGTACTGGTATAAGGGGAATGGTCTGCGTGTGTACTGGTATAAGGGGAATGGTCTGTGTGTACTGGTAAAAGGGGAATGGTTTGTGTGTACTGGTATAAGGGAAATGGTCTATTGAGTACTGGTAAAAGAGGAATGGTCTGCGTGTGTACTGGTATAAGGGAAATGGTCTGTGTGTCAGTACTGGTATAAGGGGAATGGTTTCTGTGTACTGGTATAAGGGAAATGGTCTGTGTGTCAGTACTGGTATAAGGGGAATGGTCTCTTGAGTACTGGTATAAGGGAAATGGTCTGTGTGTCAGTATTGGTATAAGGGGAATGGTCTGTGTGTCAGTACTGGTATAAGGGGAATGGTCTGTGTGTCAGTACTGGTATAAGGGGAATGGTCTCTTGAGTACTGGTATAAGGGGAATGGTCTGTGTGTTAGTACTGGTATAAGGGGAATGGTCTGTGTGTACTTGTATAATGTGAATGGTCTGCGTGTGTACTGGTATAATGGGAATGGTCTAGCTGTGTGTATATGCATACTGTGAATGATCCGTATGTACTGGTATGACGGGATTGCATGGTCTGTGTGTACTGGTATAAGGGGAATGGTCTGCATGTGTTCTGGTGTAAGGGGAATGCTCTGTGTGTACTGGTATAAGGGGAATGGTCTGCGTGTACTGGTATAAGGGAATGATCCGTGTGTGTACTCGTATAAGGGGAATGGTCTGCGTGTGTTCTGGTATAAGAGGAATGGTCTGCATGTGTTCTAGTGTAAGGGGAATGCTCTGTGTGTACTGGTATAAGGGGAATGGTCTGCGTGTACTGGTATAAGGGAATGATCCGTGTGTGTACTCGTATAAGGGGAATGATCCGTGTGTGTACTCGTATAAGGGGAATGGTCTGCGTGTGTTCTGGTATAAGGGGAATGGTCTGTGTGTACTGGTATAAGGGGAATGGTTTGTTTGTACTTGTATAATGTTAATGGTCTGCGTGTGTACTATTATAAGGGAAATGGCCTGCGTGTGTACTGGTATAAGGGGAATGGTCTGTGTGTCAGTACTGGTATAAGGGGAATGGTCTGCGTGTGTACTGGTATAAGGGGAATGGTCTGTGTGTTAGTACTGGTATAAGGGGAATGGTCTGTGTGTACTTGTATAATGTGAATGGTCTGCGTGTGTATTGGTATAATGGGAATGGTCTAGCTGTGTGTATATGCATACTGTGAATGATCCGTATGTACTGGTATGAAGGGATTGCATGGTCTGTGTGTTCTGGTATAAGAGGAATGGTCTGCATGTATTCTAGTGTAAGGGGAATGCTCTGTGTGTACTGGTATAAGGGGAATGGTCTGCGTGTACTGGTATAAGGGAATGATCCGTGTGTGTACTCGTATAAGGGGAATGATCCGTGTGTGTACTCGTATAAGGGGAATGGTCTGCGTGTGTTCTGGTATAAGGGGAATGGTCTGTGTGTACTGGTATAAGGGGAATGGTCTGTTTGTACTTGTATAATGTTAATGGTCTGCGTGTGTACTATTATAAGGGAAATGGCCTGCGTGTGTACTGGTATAAGGGGAATGGTCTGTGTGTACTTGTATAATGTTAATGGTCTGCGTGTGTACTGGTATAAGGGGAATGGTCTGCGTGTATACTGGTATGAGGGAATATGGTCCGTGTGTGTACTGGTATAAGGGAATCGTCTGCGTGTGTACTGGGTTTTTATTATTTCTCAGTTCACCAAGAATACATGCAGTCAATACATAAAAGGTTCAATGCGGGAAAGTACAGTAGGACACTGCGGGTGACAAGTGTATTAATCTAGTGGCCAGTACAAACAAGAAAAATAAAAAGCAAAACATTTTGGAACCAAATTTAATTAAATGTTTTCTATTAAGCCCTTTAAACACCGCCACTTTTGCCAGAACATTTTGGACTTTCTTATCCTACTCGGTAATATAGTTATTATTTGCGACGCATTTCTCTAAAGAATATATAAATGTTAACTGGCTTAACGCGGCGTTGACATTCAGTGACTCCCTTTTGCACTTAGCTGTAAAAATATACCGTTTAGCAATGATAAAAATGTGATTAACTAGGTGTTGGGAGGCTGCTCTGAGTAGAACCACAGTCTTGACGAGGAATGGGGTTATATCGACGACAGAACTCGTATGGCCAAATGCTGTCCCTAATGCTTTTCCATAGCCACTGAACATTCTTACAATAGGGCTATAAAGTCTCGTTCGCTTAGATTTCCGGTTTACTCATTTTGGGGACAAACAAACGAAGCACGTGTTCGGAACGAGTTTAGAATCTCTGCGCGCACACTGGTATCCTGACTATCTGTGACGTAAGGGTGACGTGTATGTTACGCAATGAGAGAGACTGGGAACCAGACTACCTGCGCAAAAGCCAGGCGCCAAGGGGTGGGTCCATTGCGGAAGGCCTAGCGCTATGATTAAGAATATTTAAGAAATATAGCTTCACAAAACGGATAGATGACATATTTTTTTATTCGTTGGCACCATCACAATGACGAATATTTGTTACGACGGGACAATACGACTGAGAAACTAACGTTTTTTTGCATTTCCTACGGAAACGAGGCATTATGACGTCACACGAATTCTCTCCGGTGACAACGTTGGCGCAACGCTTCAAACAGAAAACTTACAAAAATTAAGAAACTTGGTCTCTGCGTGATCCAAAAGTGATACGAAAACATCCAACTGTGTCTTATTTTATCTTTACCATGTGGTTTAATGACGCACCCGTGTGTTGTTAATCCATGGACTGCACATCTTGACAGCGGAATGGTTCAGTCGATCACTTGCTCTCGCCATTTTTGTTACCGCGGAGGCACGCGAAACTCACTGTGACGTCACTCACTGTTTGGTGAACTTGCGAAAGCCCGGGTGCAGGGCTAAATTTAGAATGTTATTTTTAGCTTTCGAGTGTTTTGAAGACGGATTTTTCCTTGTATGTTCCCAAAGTTCTGCGCTTCATCGCCTCCAAATATTTTAACGTATATCTCTCATAGCCATGTTTAGTGAAATGGTACTCATAGTCTTTACAATAAACCTGGAAAGAAATTGACTTATAGCTGCCTATACTTTAAATGGAGCACGTGTGTTTGTTTGTCCCCAAAACTGAAGTCTCGCGGCCCGATCGCGAGAACTGTATAGCCCTATACCAAAATAAGTTTTTTATTGTTTCTATTTCTGCCTCACAAAAATGACACATATATTGCTCTCAACCATGCCCCACTTAAAGGAGGCCTTCGGTCCGGAAAATACGATGGCGTTTACATAATTTATTCCATAAACAACGTTGTGACCACCCGTTTCCGATATTACTAAAACGCACGTGAAACCTCTGCCACTTGCTATGCAACAGAACGCTCCCAAAATAACAGCCTCTCTGGCTCGGCTGAGCCAACATGGTGTTGACCTAGATTCTGGGCTCTCAGCCAGTGGGAGAGCGTCACGCAATCGGGGCTTAGGCCGCAGCGCGGGAGTTGTAAACACGGTATAAACATGCTGGGAAGAGATCTCGGTGTCCCGGAATATTGTATCGTATGCCTATGAATCGAGGTTATTAGACTCGGAACCAAATCAGCCTGCTTCGTAAGAAGCCTCTGATCCAGAAGATACATTGGCTGGATAAAGTGCAAGCACGACACCTGACATGCAGTCGCCTTGGAAGGCGGGATTGGTGCTCGTGTGGTCAGGGTCTGGCTTTACCAGGCCTGCCTCTAAGCAGCATGTGTGCCGTAAGACCGTCAGTCAGGGATCTTAGAGACAGTTCTGGTAATGAATGTCTGGCCACGATGCAACATGTAAGAATGGGGTAGGGGGGGGGGGGGATCCAATTGAAAAATAAGCTGCCAGTAAAATAGTCTTTTCCGGTTAGATAATTGCTCAGTATTACAGTAGATCTCGGTGCCAAACAGATGAGATCCCTGAGCCCCCATCGAAGAGCCCTGAGCCCCAATCGAAGATCCCTGAGCCCCCATCGAACACTCTCAGACACATGGGGTGTCTGAGAGTCAGACCAGTGAGCGGGTGAGTGCGCGGTGGGGGGGGGGGGATCAGGAATAATTGGATTCGGGCATTCATGTGACACATAAATATGTGATCCGTCTCAAATGTTAGCCCCCCCCCCCCCCCCCCCTAATCATATTTTGGTTACCTGGCAGCCTCTGCAATCCCTCTAACCCTAGATATAAGATGTTCAAGCTGTTGAGGTACAGGACAACTAGGTACCGTATCTTATTGACCAAAGGTGCCCTTATGCCACCCCCCCCCCCACCTCCTCTCCTCCCCCGAAAGAGAAAGAAAGAGGGGATTGGATCGACCCCCAGTCTAGGATAGGGCATAAATAAGATTTCATAGCTCAGGGCAATGCCCTTATACAATTTTGACATAGTTTCATTTAAAATGATGTTTTTTTATATGGATGGTAACACACCTCATTTCCCGATGTGGCCCTTCATACAAAGATATTTATTCAACTCATAGGAATATCCATTCATGCGACCCGCCAGTTGCTTTACATTTAGATTTTGTTGCAATAGTAACTATAATTTGCAGTTAATACTGGTTCATGCATTAAGAAATGAAACATGTAAAAGTTTAATCGCTTGAATAAAATAATAAACTAACATTATCATATGTCAGGTCACATGCTTACTTACAGCTTATTACTTTCTCGTACGGATGTGACGCCAACTTGTATTTAAGACAAGCTGAGATAAAATTGTATTGAACGTCGGTACAAACGGTTGACAGGGTAAGCTTAGCACTTGCGCGCTATTAACTGACAATGTATGAAATGCTTCCTATTTCGCTTCAACCACCAAACATTGATCTGACATATACGAGCTGATGGCACTAGTTCGTGTAGGCCTACCGACTGCAATTTTCTGTATCCAAATAATTGAAAGGGTGTAACTTTTTTGGCCCAGGGGATAAGTATGCGACAAAAATGACGTCATCGCTAACGTGCTCCTACGAAATGTTGGGTTTGCTTTATTTTCAGTCACTTTGGCAATAGCTGTCATATCCCGAGTTGTTAAGTAGGCATATTAAAGAAATAGAAGCCATCTTGAGCATTTTTGCGAACGTCAAATGACGTCATGTCACGTCGACGTATTATTAGATAAAAAGTAAAATTCGTAGCGCCATTCATAAAGAGTCAAGCAATCGCTCTTGAGAACAACATTTCATGTTCACCTAAACTCGTCGTCTTCAGAGACACCTATGGCGAGGGGGCTAAGTGTGCGTCAACGTCATAGCTTACGTGCTCCTACGAAAGTTTGGGCCTGCTTGATGTTCAGCTAATTTGGCAATAGCTACCATCACCCACAAGTTCATGAGTTCACCCATGATTTCGTAAGTAGGTATACTTAACAAAATAGAAGCCATCGCGAATATTGTCGTGATCGTCAAATGAAGTTCGTAAAGTCACGAAGACATAATAAATAAAAAATACAAAAGTACCGTTAATATTGCTTCAAGAGAAGCGCCTTGGCTTCAAACTGGATGTCCAATTAAGCTCCGCCTACAGTGCCACACTGCCTGTCGAAGGCAGCATTTAGCCGAAATTGCCCCTATAATTTTAAGGCCCTTTAGCCGAAATTGGCCCTGACGACTCGTAACGTCGCCATTAATACAGCTTCCAAATGTACTTATATATTTTCGTCCTCGACCTATGGTCGAATATCTCTTGTTTCGATGGGTGTATTCTGAACCGAAGCCCTCGTTTAAATAAACATTTGTTGGTGGGGATTATTCTCTGTAGCAGCTTATATTGCAAACTTCTACTTTTCGTCTCTACAGTTGCCTTGAGAGGGCGGCCGGAAGAAAATATTTTTCCACTCTTCATGCAGGTGTTCTACATCTAAATTTGAATGCCAACGTTCTATTTGTTTATTACCTGAAGTTGTTTTCTTAATCAGTGTCAAGTAAAAACAATTACACCCCCTATTGCTTACCAATATATCTGATAAGGAGTTGTCACTTCTGTCCACTGGTGGTGGATACGGAGACTGATTTACCAAACCATTTGTGAAGTACGTACATTCCTAGTAAGGCTTAAATAATCCACAAAATTGATGCACACACGATGGATGGAAAGAAATTGTCTATATGTCAACGCATTGCCGTGTTCATCCAGCAACTCTATTACAAGTACACAGTTATTGGATACAAATAAAGTGTCTTTAAGTTACATTAAATTCCTATTATTCAAATATGAGGAGTTTCAACAAGTATATTGCATTTCAACCCCCTCCTCGTATAAGCTAATGCGGTATTTTTTCCATGCCAATATTATTTCTTTGCAGAAAGAACTTGTGATATTTCTCGACAAATGTGTATAGCTGTCCGTATATAGTTTCCACGGAAGTGGCGTATGTTTTTCACCTAGAAATACCTTTGCGACGGCTTGCCAATTTCCCTCCATCGCCTCTAACCGTCTTATCCAGGTCAACCTTTATGCATCGATTAATGTGTGTAAATGTGGCATTCTAATTCCACCGTCGCAATAGTCTTGTGCGAGTTGGTTCAGAGCTATTTGATGGCGTTTTCCGTCCCACATGAAATCCTTTATTATTATGCTCTGTAAACCGTCTAGAACTTTCTTTTCCTTTGGTACACCTGAGAAGAAGTGACGTAATTTTGGTATGACCATGGTTTAACCACGACGACTTTGCCCATTAATGATAAATTTCTGCACTTATAGATCCTTATATAATTTTAATAATTTTCGTACCTCTACGAGTTTGGTATTCACATTCGTTGTTAGTATTACCTAAATTAATATCCAATGCAATGCCTAATAATTTTAATTTCGTGACCCAGTAGATTGGGTATAGTCTGCACACAATCTATCTATGGAATTAGCTTTGGACCCTAATCAGACCGCTTGTATTTTTTTCATATTAATTTTAGCCCAGAACATAGTTCGTAAAGTTTAATTTAATTTACCAGCGATATTGGGCGCCAGTTCTTCATTTCGTCGCGAGGTTTGCCTGGATTTGGGAAAGCAAAAAAAGATGCCCTGGCGTTGAGTTATAGACAGCTTATTCGCAGATACACCATATTGAAGGCTGCGGATAAAAAAAATGGCCGATATCGACCCAAAAGAACTTATAAAACTCGTATGGGAAACCATCGGTACCAGGGGATTTACCATTTTTCATTCGTGACAGCACGTTTTTAATTTCCTCTGTCGTTATGGCCATATCACACAGCTGTTTTTGATCTTCCGTTCTTTGTATGACGTACGTGTCTTGGGTTTAAAAATGCTTCGTAAGAGGCACCTGTATGGTCCCTGGTGCTAAAAAAAGTGTTCATAATACGTCCATAGTATATATGTTGGGTCCGTGTAGATCCCACCGTTTATTCCGACTTTCGCTAAGAGTTCGTTTACATAATTAAGTTAAAAAAATATTTTGCCGGCTTTTCCCCCCCTTCAAAGGCTTGAATTCTTGCTCTGATCATAGCACCTATTGTTTTATTTCGTTTAATAGAATACAGTTCGTTTCTTTTACATCATAGCATGCTGTTTTTTTCCTCGCGGTCTATTTATAGTTTCTTCTTCCAAATCGGCAATTTCCTCTTCGACTTTTTTCCTTTTTATACGATGCGTATGAAATACTTTTCCCTCGAATTTCCAGCTTAAGCGCTTCAAAAAAAGCGGATAATTTACATTTCAACATTGCGAAACGTTTTATTTAGATGAGACGGTTTTACTGGGCTAGATACCTTCAGACCTCCATCGGGGTGTTTTCTTCCGCTTGATCACTGTCACAACGTAGCCATCGACGACATGCCACCGAGAGGTCAGTGCATTGAGGTAGGTCATATTTTAAGTATGTTGATTGTCGCGATGCTAATGGTTTTTAGCATGTTGCAGGCGTGTGTATCATTCAGACTGACGCAACAACCAGCGATACTTGAAACGCCTTCCGTCCACAATGTCCATGGGTATTTAAAATGTGTCAATGAGCAGCTTTAAGCATATAATCGAATTAAGCTACGCAAATCTTTCCATGCAATCTGCGGGGTTTTAAGAACAAATGTAGTTTAAAAATTATAATTAGCAAATTCGTAACCATATTCACGTCGGGATTACGAGAACTACCATCAGACTAGAGCTTCAAATGCTACGGGTAACGGACGTTGGAATTTAGTTAAAACGCGGATGAACACTACGGTTCCAGGGTTCGAATTCGTGATGTTGACGTTGGCGTGTGTACGTGGAATTGTAATCAAGATGGCTACAGAGTTTTACGTTAACGGCTCGGACTAGTTTTTTTCGTGTGACAGCCAATGCAGTATACCATAGCACGGTAGACATTGTCTACATATTATCGCATTAGAAATCATAAACTATCAAACATTTGATTTGTCCGCAGTTTAAACTTTTTGTTATAAATTTAAAATATTGATAAAAATGTTGGTCACAAAAAGCGTCGAAGAAAGCGAAAAGTTACTTATTCAGCCATGTTTTTATCTGTTAGCGGTTGTTGGTTGGCATGTTTTTTTTAATGTTAACGGTTCGAGTCGTGGGAAATGGAGTCTGGAGGTCTCGCCAGTGAATGAATGTAGCCTAATAATGCAAGCCCCCAGCAAGGTCGGTGGAGCCCTCTGTGCCTCTGAGCACACACCAAGTAAGAAGCACACATTTCGACTCAACGTTTATTCACCAATGTTGTACCATTAAACCGGTTGTCGAAAGCAAGAGAATGTATATATATACAATATAAAACATAAAAATAGTTTTAAAAAATCGACGCTCGATTGAAGTCTTTCTGTTGGCCAGGATAATATTACATCTACACACGCTTAGTTACTGTGGAAACCCGCAGAAAACTCATGAAGTCTTGTCTTAACTCTATGTGAGATTCGATCACGGTTTTTCCCTGGGTAGCTAAGAGATGCTTTATATAGGCATGGCGTAACCTAAGTGTGCGCGGTTTATAGTCTGCGGCGAGTTACGAACTCTCTATTTTAGTGTCCTCTATGTAAATAAGTACGCAGTCCCGATCAGCAAGAGTTTGAGGATACAACTTGTACGTACTGCCGTATTAAAAAACAACGGACAATTTCTTATGTTATAATAATTATTGTAAAAAAATTGTTTGTAAAACCCACTAAGCTTACAGATAATAACTTCCACTGCTTGGTGTAATAAAAGTTGATAAAATACTGATAACTAATACAGATGATTGGTAGAAACAAATTAAAGCCGAAACAGTCATTGCAATCCTGCACTTCATATCTACATACAATCTACTTCAGTTTTATCCCAGAGATAGTAGGCTGTATAATACTCTGGATACAGAGCAGTTATTTTATGAATCATTAATCAAAAGTGTGCTACGGCAATTGGAATTTGAACTGAATATTATCACTGAATGCAGTGCAATTAATTAGTACAAGGCTAGACTATTAAAGATGATCGTTTGTTATAGTAGAGTTAGTGTAAACATTTTTTTTTTGAATGAAACAATTTGGAAAAACGCTACTCTAGTTGATAATTCTGTTCAGCAGTTAACTTCATGATATCACAAGAAAACACTACCTTCAACTAATGAGAAGGTACTGGCATTGTGAATGGCAAAATCGGCCTGATTATACATATATATATATACAACCTTATGCGTTAAATAACTTGTCAAAATATTTATACCTCATTGTAAAAAGTACTGATTTTATCATTGCACAACCATATCAATTCAACAACTAGTAAATTCCCCAAATTGTCAATTCTGCTGCGCCAAGTAACTGAGTAATATGTAGATGGGACCTATCACTCTCAAGCTTTGCATATCTCGAACGCATTCTTAATTTTGGTAGCAATTCAAAGTCCAGTCTACAAATGTGGGTTAGTAGTTACGCGCAGACACAAATATATGTTGTTTGACGCCATAAAAAGAACTCAAGATTTATAAACGTAGTGGCAAGGCATGGCAAACTCCTCGTCTTCTCGCTAAACCCTTGGATTTCCCATCACGTGGCGCACATTAAGTGTAAAATAAGTACCTATCAATAAAACAGATTTCTCGACAACACGACACGAACACATTAAACACTGGGACGAAAGCGCAACAGAACAACAAGCTTTCTTATTATGCAATATTCAACATTGGCGCAGTCGTTCGTAGTCGCCAGATGGTGTACCTTTTAGTAGAATGGCAGGGGGGTGGGGGGGTTAGAAGTTTAGCAGACCGGTCACGGCAAACCCCAAGCACATTGTTACAATGTATGATCGCTAAGTCTGTATTCTACTCCAATGTTCGAGCAGCAGAGGTAAAAGGCCATTAGGAGGACAGTCGACCCTTTTGAAGCTCTCACCAAAATGACGTCAGAGCAAAACACGGCTGGTCGGGTTTACTTAGCGTGGAGGGGGGGGTGGGGGGGGGTCCTCACCGGACAACACTTAATAAAACGGACGAAGAGAGGGGAGCGGTCGGGGGGCAATATGCGGAGGGTGGAGAGAGGGTAGTTAATTCCGATCAGCGGGTTATCATATATTGAGGAGAATAATAATATAAAATAATTAAAACAAATGTATATACAACGTAAGTGAAGGGTTTATCTAGGGCAGGTTAGGTTTGTCCGCTGGCGTTCCGTGCTGGGTTCACCACGGCTAGTTATCGCGGTAATAAGTGTTAGTGCCGACAGCAGTCGCGGAGTGTCATAGTAAATCCACCAGTCTTACAAGGCCAGCAAACCAAACAGTGATGCACCTTTTCTTGCATTGGCTAGTTCCCAAGAAGCGCTTTCATGCAGTCAGTCTTAATTAACCATACCAAAATGTAACTTTCCGAAAGCAACGATAGCAGGTTTGCCTTTGGTACATCCAAAAGGTTGAAAGTTCCCAGTTCTTAGAAATCACCCCGGAAATTCCCAGTTTCCATATAGTCCTCCCCAAAGGCCAGTAATTCCTGATGGTTAGTAGCGACACAAAGCAATCTACCGGGTGAGTCCTGTGATATCTAACGATTCATTATGCGGCAATTAGAGCAAGGTTAGTAACTGATCACAGAAAAACTCCTTTTCTACAAACACTTTTATTAAGCCAAATTCGAAGTCAAATTCTGCCTGTTACTTGTGAACAGTACAAAACAGAAGTGCAATTGCTGGGGCTTAATATGCAGCCCTCGGGTTAACAAGCAGCTACACAATTGTCTCCCAATTCGAAAGGAAAGAAAAATCAATTTAACTAAAATGAGCTCTTATCATCAAACTAACGAGAAAATGAAGGTGTTCATACGTAGCTGAGTGAGCTTTGGAAAGGGGAGCCGAATATCAGAAGGTTCTTGCATGGTAAGGGGATAGGTCAGATCACTGCTTATGTCCATTGAGAGACACCATGTGATTAGTATTATGAGTTCAGAGATTCTTATTCAACCAAATGTAATAACGTTAATATCAAGGTCTATGACCAAACCTTATTCGATGGCGGACTATGAGGTCGAACTCACCGCTTCCATCTCATTCCTGGTTATAGTACTAACCGCAAACTTGTTAGTTCGTGGGCTAGTGCCCAGTATTATGCTCGATGAGTATGCATAAATTGGAGCTTCTTCGTAAATGTGTTAAGTACATTCAGTAGTAGTAAAATACCTTCAACAAAACGAAGTCGTACATTATTATCATATAAAATACAATACAAAATAACACAGTGGATAAACGTACAAAAAAATAGAGCATATTAATCGCCGAGCAGACCGCGGCACTACGTTCATCGCGGCGGGATACAACGGGTCGTGAAAGTAGTACCGGGGTCCCTCGCAGATCACGAACACCTGATCCTGTAATGTTAAATCTACAGCGACGGGGTCCCTCATGCTGTTAATGCTACAAGTATTGTAAGGCACTTGACGTTGTCACTGAGAGCGGCAATAGGCACACACCACGGGTTGATCCTCCACACACCACCTCTATACCAGTATACATATTGCCGTGGCAAAGACTCACAGAAACTTAGAATTCTAATCATGCGCTTGCAGAAATGACTCCCAATTTCAAAAAGTTTCCCATACATGGTTCAGACCAGATAGTTTCAAAATTTGGAAAAACTTTGCCGTCGTTAATAATGGCGTCGCCTCCACCATTCCAGTTATTGTATCCGGGCGTTGCAAGCCCCTATGTATGTGGACTGAAGACTCAAGCAATGGCGTGAGGCAACTGTTAGCTAGGGCGGGGGATGGACATGTCACAGAGATACAGGCCAGACTTCCTACCATCCAAGCGGTGGAAAATGTACAGTGAGAAAGAGGGGAGAGGGGGGCAAAGCGTCGATCACACGCAACGATCTGCAGACACGAGCATTTTGATTAAGTAGGCACTTGGTATCGGGTCTAAATCTACGGATATGAGGACAACCACAGTTTATACACAAACAAGACGAGAAGGAAACTGTCTGTCAATCCTACATACACAACACACAGTTCATACTTCTCGAGTAAACGTATATGGTAATATAGTAAAATAAGACCGTATATTCGTCGTGAACGATATGAATCACTTAATGTCCCATTATTTTCCTCTTTTTTTTTCCTCCACAAAAAAGTTCGGTATACTTGCAAAATTGGCTTGTTACCATTGGCTAAGTTCATAAGAAAAGTGATATCTGCTCAGCTGTCCTGCATAGTCTTGGAAGCACTGTTGTATTGAGTATTCAACCTAAATCTCCATCGCTGGCACCCGAACTATAAACAGAACGCCAGGCGAAGGAGTACAACGTATCATTGAGTTAAACGGAACATCCTTCATAATTTCAAAATTCACCGTATCGCCAGTGGCACATTACACGACTTAAAACAAATCTATACACAGCAACACTTTTTTTTGATTTTAGGCATAACAAATTTTCTCTCAACATTGAAACGATTTTTTTTTTTGTGTGACCTTATTAAAGATCGACCTGATTGGTCCACCAGACAGCACCAACTAGCGAGGAGAGTTAACGAGCAAGAAACGACTCTCGCGAGGCACCTAGACAAATCACAGAGCTTCGTCAGAAACACAGGTTACGACGCATTGGGCACTTGTATGGGACTGAACAACTCCAGTTTGAGCAACGTCTTGTTTTAGACCTGACCAACATTAACATCTTTAAGCAGAACATCTTCCCTCCAACAAATTACTGTAAGTGAGTGTCTCGCACCTTTTTTTTCAAAACCGAAGGCCATGATTTCGATGAATCACTCACAAGTACGCAGATAGGGAGCGCCCCTGGCGGGTAGGCGGTTTCCCTGACGCACGTGGTTAAGGAGGAGACTCGCTAGCACCAATAAACAAGGGCGTAACAACCACGTCATAGCTCAGGACTTGTGAGCTGTGAACATCGGGACAATCTGGGTCAAGGTGTGTTCACGTGGTGGGAGAGATGGAGGTGGGGGTGTGGGGCGTGGGGTTGGCCTTAATACTAAGGAAGCTCTGCACAATAAATTTCACATAAAAGCAAAAAACACCTATACTTTTTGGCAGGAAATACATTTTGGAAGCATATATTGATTAAGAGTGGATGATGTTCCGATTGGCTATCAAGGTACATTTAGATCACCAACATGACGGGATCTGGACGGGGGTGGAGGGGTGGAGAGTGGGCAGGGTGAGGAGAAGCCACCTGCAAAATTGAGAGGCTTCCTACGGCTTTTTCGATATTCAGCGTCAAATAGCGCATTCAGCAGTACAGTGGCGCCATCTGACGAGAACGATTCACCTCTCAATGGCGAGAACTTCAGCCCCCAACCAGTCGGGGCGCGTGAATCGCCCTGCCAACGGTCGCCCTGCCAACGGTCGCCCTGGGACTCATGGCCCGACTCAGGCCCGTCAAATGGACTTCACACATCAGTCAAAGAACCTTTGGGACTACCTTGGGATTTCCTCCACCCTGACAACGCCAGACAGACAATGAGAACATGATATGCTGCGTGACGAGGTAACAACTAGCTATCCATAAGACGATTATTCCAATTCCCTTCAAATCTGCAAGACCCGAAATTTGCAAGTGTTGATATCACAATGCAACGTTTTTGATAATAGCAATAATAATAATAGCACACGTTTCATTTCCTCAGGAAGACAGAGAACACATCACGACTTTTAATGACAGACCCCCCCAAAAAATGGTCATTATATTTCCACTCGATGTTAAAGAGAAACAACAACTGATTTCACACCACTTCAATATGCTGCGATACGGGGAGAACACTCGACTATTGGCGACACGGTATCAAAAATAAGTCAGCTGCGTTTCATGATCACGGTCTGTCCGTCGGGACACGTGAACGGTAACTGCTACCAGCTGACCACGATGCCTCATTGAGTACATATATAGAAGTACATAACATACATACATACGCACAGGTTACTATTTACAGACATAAAAACACGGCAACCCAGACAAGACAGGATTGTGAATCCTAGCTCGTTCCCTTGGAACCAGACGGCTCTGGTTTACATGTGAGAGCGACGTGAGTGATTCCAGTCATATTCAGATCATCATCCTTGCTGTGTGTGTTTGTGTACGTTGTCCATCATGGCATTATTCTTCCTCAATTATAACTACGGATTGTTTTCTTGGCGTCCTATCCCTGGTCCGGTTCTCCTTCCTCCCTGGCGACTCGGCCAGTTACTACACGCCTCCGGATCAGCCCTGTGTGGGCGCCAGGCACCACATCCGTGCTCCCAACGCCATGTACAGGGGTGTGGCGCCGCCTGGCGAGTGGACGCCACGGCGGGGCGTTATGGTGGCGCCGCCTGGCGAGTGGACGTGCTAGCGCCTCCGTGGCGGCACTTGGCCTCACCCCGATGACCACGGCAGTAACGCCACGGGAGGCGGCGGCGGCGGCGGCGTCACGCAATGCACATGGGTCGGGTCTGGCACGGCTCATCGAGTAAACAGGCAGTTAATTGATCCGTCTACAGTGAGGTTAGTGTTTATTGGAAGAAGGCAGCGAGGCTATCGTCCGTGGTAATACTGATACTGGGGCGGCGTGTCGTTAGGCGCGGGGTGCAGAGGTTCCCGCTACCCCCAAAGATCCTACTCCATCACAGGGCCGCCCAGACGATGTGACCAAGGAGATGTTAGTTGCCTATTGCCGGCTGAGTTATCAGTGAAAAAAACAAAGAAAAAAGAGAAAGAGACAACGTTAGTCTATATGCCATGATTAAGTATAAAAAAGGTCTGCATCATTTGCGGCATTCAAAAAAGGTAATGAAAAATACTGTCAACAATCAAAAAACTATTAACAATGATGGACTCAGACATTACCAAGCAGCCGTGTGACGGCTTAAAGTGAGTGCTGTTTAGGGGGGGGGGGCGACGGGGCGGCGGTCAGAGAAAGGCAGAGCTCGACAAAAAGACTTCCCACCTCCAATAAATAACATCGAAGGGACCGACTGATTCATGAAGAGCAGAAGAAGCTATCGTGTGAAGCTGTACATGCTTTTAATCGGCAATTAGCCAGTTCTTTACAGTTCCAAATACCAAGTTGTGGAGCATCTTTGCGGGGGCAGTTTCCGCTGGGTGCGTCGGTTTGCCTGAGCCATAGCATCGCATATGGCATCTGGAGTGGAGGGCATCGTGAGTGAAAGCGCTACCCACTGATAGCACCAAGTACCCCGTCAGATGCGATAAGAGAGGAGGCCTGAGAAACAGAACCAAACGCCGCATCAAACGCGGATGCCACTGGTGCGACCTCAGCTAGATCAGTCACCGCCTCAGCTAGATCAGTCACCGCCTCAGCTAGATCAGTTACCGCCTCAGCTAGATCAGATGCAGCCTCAGCTAGATCAGTCACAACCTCAGCTAGATCAGATGCAGCCTCAGCTAGATCAGATGCAGCTAGATCAGCCTAGATCCACTGTCCAGATCCATATGTCAACACTGGTTCCAGTGTCCAGATCCAGATGTTAATACTAGATTCCAGTTCAGATCCAGATCCAGATGTTAACACTGGTTCCAGTGTCCAGATCCAGATGTTAAAACTGGTTCCAGTGTCCAGATCCAGATGTTAACACTGGTTCCAGTGCCCAGATCCAGCCATATTTGACCACGGCGAGGCACCAGACAGCACCAGGAATCTGCTCCCGACTGCGCCGGACGTGTGCCCGGACAGAGTCGCTGGCCCAGCTCCAGACGCCCACAACGATCCGGAAGACCGGGGCGGGGGATTGAGTACAAGCACCACCTTAACACGTCAACGGGGTTAGTAATGTCGAAGTTAGTAGTATACTAAGGTCGCTGACCACAACTTAACACAGCTTTTAACATTCCTTCTGTACCTAAATCAATCTGGTTAGTTAAATGCCCCTTCAACAGTATGCATCATGTACTTAATACGAACAACAGTAAAATGGCCGGAATAACTTAGAACATCAACTGGTTAAGATGTATTACAGAAGAATAGTACGTTAAGTTCAAGCAAAGACTGAAAATTGGCTTAAAATCACAAACAGCAAAAACTGTGGCTCTTCGAGATTTTATGTCTTTTTATTTTTCTTCAATTCATATACTATATATATCATATATATAGAGAAAGATAGATACGCTTATGTACAATAACATTATGCACACATCTTGTACAAACATCTCATGGTGTCATGGTATAACGGTAAAAAAATCATTCATTCCATAAAACATACTTCGCTCAGTATTTCATCGCTTTCAACCTATAACTTGGGAAACAGTCTCTACGGGTCTCCTTCAGACTACACGTAAAACCCCGTCACAAGAGCGTTTTTCGTCAATTCCAATCTCAGATATTTAAACTCAGTCATATTCTATGTACTAGGATAAATAGTAAAGTCTGTCTGTCTCATCCTACTGACTGCCAAACCCATACATGTGCCATCCACGCAACCTCAGGGGAAGGAGCTCAGTGTTATTCAAAGCTACACGCCTATCTTTTAAAGGTCTACATATATCGTTGGTTAAAACCGAAATTTAATACAATCTTGCCCCATAATTAATTGACAATCAAACCATAAATAGCTTCAATAAGTAGTCTCAAAAGTTGTTTTCCCAGAGGCAATAATAATAATGGAGTGGGGCTCAAGTGTTGACTAGACAGGGCAATGGGACTGGCTTGTAGCGAGACAGATCTACTGATACCTCCCATAGACTACACCAGCTCTCGTCAATGTTAGTCTCAACACCACGGTGTTCATAGTTAAAGCTGGCATTAATTAATTAAACTGCGCCAATTGTTACTATTAAAAGGACTCCCGTGCCTCCATAGCCAACGTTAACACCACGATCCTGCCGCTAGCTAAAGTCACCCAAGTAACACCCTAGCACGACTACACCCTCCACGGCGATATAAGTTAACAATGCTTCTCCCTCCAAGGGAGTGGAATGTTCTCGAGACGCTAACACGTGTTTCACAGTTTCAACACCATCATTTAATACTAACTAAGGAAGAGCGAGCAACTTTCCAAACAGAACTCTTTGACTACCCCTAAAATCAGAAAAACAACATAAATGCACCCAGATTTCAACTACAAGATAACATTGCCGATAAAAACAACGCCAGGAAAATGAAATAATCAGACATGTTCATTGCTTCCCAGGCTGTGTCCTCAACAGTAAAAACCTTTCACATACGAGTATGCGCATAGAAAAATAGAAACGTATATATATACACAAATAAGAATACAAGAAATGACAAAACTGCAACATAGCCCTGCAAAAACAAATATAATGGTCATCAATGTTCACGACATAGACACAAGAAAGACGTGAAATGGCGGAGCAACTAACCTGGTTAGGGGACGGTATGGGTGTTAGGCAAGGGACACCCGGCCATAAGGGTGCTCCCGCACTCCCATCGCTGTTCGCCTCATTTTAGGCACAGCACCTATTGAGTGAAACGGTCTGATTGGTCAGTCATGACGTGGTTAGCTGATCACAGAAGAGGAAGAGGAAGATACACTAGCCAACAAAAAGACAGGTCAAGGTCACAAGGGAATGCACGCATGCCCTTCATATCAATCGCACAATCAAAATAAAACGGCAATTATTTTTTTTTTAATATTAAGCAAGTTCACTTCAATAATAGCAGAGATATAATTAAGTTTTGTATAAATTTCGCATGCGGCTTGTCATTCGGGCATTCCCCCAAGATAACCAGCAACCAAAGAAAGTGGTCACCGTCGGAAGGAATAAAACTAGGCGTGCAATTAAGAGAAGAAATCAAAATCTACCACCGGGTAACAAGAAACCTAGCAGCAGCAGATTCTAAAATGTTATCAGATCACATTAGTTGATGAATTATTAACGAAGAAAGTTAATTTTAACCCAGGTTAGAAAGTTAATCTCTCAAAGGAGAATTTTGTACACATTTTATATCAATGCCGGATTGATTACAATATATATATATTATATATACGAGAGAACATATATATGTAATGTTCTTTCTCTACTAGTTTGGTTTGATCACAGTGAGGGGGGTAGGTGAATCGGTCCGGGAATACACTGTTTTCACTCTAGAGCACCCCTATAAAACAGCACCATGTCTAGGGGTGGCCGGTGTGGCTGGCAGCAGACACACGGCCTGTTAGCAGTATTAATCACATCACATCTTCAGGGGAATCCATGTTATTTAATAGAGTATTCAGTGTAGGGGGTTAAGCAAATCCTTAAAAAGAGGAAGTAACAGTAATCTTTACAGGCACAGACAACGAACCAGGGAAGTGATACCGATAAGAGACGCTAACACTAAACAAGATTAGACAGATAGTTTGGTGTTTGGACAGGCGCTACAGCGGCCCAGCCTGGTGCATAGTATGGCAATACTGCCCAAGTACTCGGTTACGTTGTCTGTGCCATGCAATCCCAGAGCGAGTGAGTCGGATGGGGTGATGTCAATAGCATGCATCATTGAAGATCACACAAAACCAACATGCATGATACGGACACAGACACCAGATGATCCTTCTATATTATAACAAGTAAACTGTTTGTTGTTTTTAGACCTTTTTTGTAAACAGGGCTAAATTAGCCCCCGGGGTCCATATGTTTTAAGTACATTATCTTAACAGGATCAACAACAGCTGCAGACAATAACGTCTACACGCACCCACGGTCCAGTGTCTGTATCCGATGCCTGCCATTGGTAAAATTACGAAACTCGATAGATTTAAAACAATATACACCGATACGTCTAGAAGACACAAAATAAAAAAGCTTCGCTAATAAACTACATAAAAGCTTCTAAAAAGCAACCAACCAACCAACAAGATTATACAGAGATTGTAATATACTACGAAGAATCCGTTACAAAAAAGCAGCAAGTATCAGTGCCGGCGTGTGGAATAGGTGTCAAAACGAGGCTACTCAGCTAGTGCAATCATATATGGTTACTAGTCAGTCTACGGTGGCTGGTTACTGGTCAGTCTACGGTGGCTAGTTACTTCCATGAGAGGCGATAGCGTTTAGGAGTGTCTTTGCCAAATATCAGTATTGGGAGAAAGGATAGGTAGATCCGAGGCCGTGAAATGTAGGTAAATGTTATTTAAACACACACGAGGATCGGTGGAACTTCTAACTCCCTCCAAGTATAAGTATCGTCTAAAGCACCATGGGGGACTGGTAATATCAAGGGATTCCTTTCAGTACAGTATAAGTACACAAAAGGGTTGTAAGTTCCAAGGGACCTTGCATACGTTGTAAGGTTACACTCTCAAAGTTGTTAATATTACATCACCAATGGGATCGACACACTAAAAGATCCGGTGTCTCAACTTGACTAAAAAAAATTAATAGCCATAATTTCAGGCATATAGGTTGTAAATTCGTGTATAAAAAAACGGGTTGTACATTAACTCACCGAAAACGAGTGGGTCAAAACACGACTTATCACAATAGTAGGAGCTTAACTGACCGCATGAACAGACCACCAAGGTCGTAAACGGTGACGTAAAACAGTCACGTGACTACCTGTGTAGCCTCCAAAAAATTGCACCCATATATCTTGCACTCGCATATCTTAAACCAGCAGCCATTGCACGACTCGTCGACTTCGACAAGATGACCCTTCAGTCAGCAGGAATATAAGACTCCGCCTAAGAGCCAAGTGCCGAGGACCCCTCCCCTCCTCCCCGCCTTACTATTATGCATACATATATATCCGTGTCTTTGGAATGAATTCCACTGGTTTCAGCAGTGAACCGATCCTTCTGTTTCTTTGTTTAAATTTGCAGTTTTGTGTTGTTGTTTCGAGCGCCACTGAAAGACGTGGTGCCCGGAGCAGTGGAATGTGTGGAGCGCGGCTGGCACGTCGCTCTGGCGGCCAGGGTGGCCAGCGCCACCCCGGGGGGAGGCGAGGCCACCCCGGGGGGAGGCGAGCGGCCAGTGGAATGAACAATGGGGCAGGGAAAGCCCTCAGCCAGGCCGCCGGGTCAGGCCAAGGGTGGGGTGGGTCCAACCAGGCCAGGGGATCACCCTCGGCCAGGCTAGGGAAGTCCCCTCGGCCAGGCTGGGGGATACCCTTCGGCCAGGCTGGGGGATACCCTTCGGCCAGGCTGGGGGATACCCTTCGGCCAGGCTGGGGGAGTCCCATCCTAGGCGGCCCGCTAAGCTAGGCTAGGCCAGGCTGGGAGACGGCAATCAGCGGACGAAGGACGTACCGACTGCACTCTGCTCTAGGCTGGCGTGGTACTCAAGCAGCTGAGAGTGGCCGGCCGACATGGCCGCCAGGCTGTAGGGGTCGTACGGGTAGATGAAGCTGCCGTCGGCCGGCGAGATGAGCGGGGGCGGCGCGCCGTTCATCATGTTCGACATGCTCTGCGCCTGGCTCACGTTGAGGCCATGGGGCATGCGCGGCGCCAAGATGATGGGCGCCCCCTGGGGGGTCGGCGACCGCATCTGGGGCTGCATCGTCATCTGAGGCTGCATCATACGCTGTATCTCTGTGGGCGCCAAGCACCGGGGGTGACGCGAGGGGCGGGGAGAGGGGGGGGGGGGTGACGGGAGTAGCGGACACGGCGAAGGAATTACGAGGGTAGGGGGCAAAGACAGATGAAAGAATGAAATGGTGGGGCAAAGGCAGATGAAAGTATGAAGATGGTGGGGCAAAGGCAGATGAAGGAATGGATGACATCATGATGATGATGATGGATTCATTATTGAAATAATTAATCGAAAGAAAACAGGAGGAGAGGGGAGGGAAGGGGAGGTGAAGGGTCAAAAAAAAAAGAAGAAAATAGAAAACAAAGTTAAGTATATTGCTTTATAAGCTTATACACAAATAATATTACATTTTGAGAATCTGTACTTTTTACCATGACTGATACTTGGTGACATCTTGGTAACTATATACCATTTCAACTCGTTTACCTGTGCCTCGCACCTAATGAAATATTGCATTAGTCCTAAAATGTCAATGAAAATTACGTGTTCTGGTTCTTATAAACATAGGGATTACTTCCAAGGGAAGATTCAATGCAACCTAGTCGCTTAGTATAGCAAAGCAAGATAAAACAATGCGCTAACTATAGAAACACTCCTTATAGTAATATTTGGTAGGCTATGTGAATATAATTGTAGCAAGAGACTTGTGTACATGCAAATAAACCATAGGTAGGGGGGACTCTAAAGAAGACAATCTGAAATACCAATCACAGGCAGAAACCACACCACACATATAAACGGAACCATCTATAAATGGAATTTCGTTCAAATTTCCTTTGGTTTGATTAGGATTTTTGTCTGTGTTATAGGTTCAGCCTGTCATTTAGATTTCAAGAACAGGAATGATGGTTTATACCATGTTCTTTAAAGGGTTAGCCGCATGCTAGGTATAAAATGCTGAAAACCAGAAAAGTACGAAAGTCGAATCAAACCAAGACCAGCTACAGTCCAACACCAACTACTACATTAGGGTTACTCAAACTAGACTAACACACTGGTAACACACAAGTAAAACATGGCAATTTCTGGTCCTTCAACCATGATATATACAAACAAAACCAAATAAATAATGCGAAACTAATAAAGGACAATTACAAACGAAATATCTTAATAATGCATTAAATGTATATACAAATGCCCCATATACAGCGCGCGCACCGCCACATACAACATTATGGCACGGTGTACGTGGCCAAAGAAAGGTAGAAAGCAATCCTTAAATGAAAACAGAAAGCAACATCGTGCACGCAAAACTCAGGTCGGGTCACGAGGGGTGGAAATGTACACGTGAAACCGGATACCAAGAAAAAAAGAACCGATCGTCAGCAGAGAATCATTGGGGGGGGGGGGGGGGGGGGAGTCTTCATGCTTCGTTTCATTGGTCAACTATTTGCTGTCTTGACATGCAAAGTCTAACCTAAAGCCGGGTATAAGCCTGGTATCCATCTATACGGGGCATTTACCACTCGAACGAACACTTGAACGCAGACTTTATCACAGCGCTGCTCCATTTAAATGTTAGGTGGTGTGTTAAACCGGTGCAGACGGAGTTTAAGTAAACTTGGGTCTTGGGTGCACAATGCGACGTTTGCATATAATTATCACTTCTTACTGGAAGGTGAGGAGATGCGAGGTGGGGGGGGGGGGGGTCAGGCACGTGCTGGGATACTGCAAAATGATGTCAAAATCTTCACGAAATTTCCCCTGGAAATACCGCATTTCATTGGTGTCCATGCGCAGACGAAAGAGGCATGCGTGAAATAATTACCATCTGGAGTAGGGGGTGATGGACAGAAGGCGGGAAGGAGAAAGTATAAAACAACCTAATACACGGGGGCTGCAGGCAAAGAAAGAAGGGGGTGGGAGAAATGGAGTGGGGGGGGGGGACCGAGCGTTGGTCGCCATGGCAATGACGCAGGCATTCCATGTCACCATGGCGACGTGACGGCCGGCCGACTTACGGCTGTTGGGGTTGCCCATGGGCGCGCCAGGGGAGCAGGCAGAGGCCGAGGATTTCGTGTCGCGATAAGTGCCATTAATAATGGCCAATTCCATGAGCTGGCGCTTCTTCAAGTCATCCTCGCCCTCGGGCTGTAAACAGAGCACACCAGACACGTTGTGCCGTCACACAAGCTGTTGCCACAAATAGCACGCACTCTCCCCCACATCTGCCTGACTGGTGTCATACACGGTGTCGCTGTGACGGCGCCGTGGCCGGGACCCTGCACGGCGCCGCTATGACGCTCATTCACATAGTAATCGCCATTCCGACGCAACCGGTCAGCTCGCAGTATGTAAACACCAGGTTGAGAGGGTTTGAGATTTATTCATTAACCAAGATATATTTTAATTAAATTGAAACATCCAAAAGAAAAACTAATACATGTTTGTATTTGTTAAATTTAAGCTCTCTTCCTGGGTTTACGCGGGCGAGTGACTGCTTGCGCCAGGGGTCACAACAACGCAGTGCGGAAACACACACGCCACAACAGCGCCACGGCGGCGGCCGCTGTAGCTACACTGAAAGAGAATGGAACGTGGGTTAGTGAGCGACAACCACCCTGGGTTACACCTGTCCCTCAGGTTAGGCGGGCGACAATGGCCCCTGGAGCCACCTGTGGAAGGCCTCTCCGGGTTAGAGCCATCCCTTGTATGGCCCGAGGGGGGGGGGGGGGGGAGGGGGAGAGAGAGAGAGAGAGATGGACCTGTTACTATTATATTATTAATAAACTTGTCGTGAGGCCGCCGCCGGGATGGCGGCGGCGACGTCGACGCTTGGTAGTACAGAACACCGACAAGGTTAGCTGGGGGGTTAGCCACTGACACCCAGCGCCAAGGCTAACGGTGACGTGACGGTGACGTCATGATGACGTCACACACTTACGGGGGGACATGGCGGTGACGGCGGTGAGGAGAGGCTTGTTGTCGCGATACGTCCCGTTAATGATGGCTAACTCCATCAGCTGCATCTTCTTCAGCTCGTCTTCGCCCTCCGGCTGTGGGTGGTGGCGAGGTAGGGCGGGGGTGGGAGGGGTGGCGGTGATGGGGGGGGGGGGGGGTGAAAGCGCGAGGAGGAGGGGGAGGGGGAGCAAACATAGGGACGGTGAAGGAAGGATACATTAAAGGCTAAGTACAAAATAGTTTATCTCGTCAACTTTCCATAAAGGTAACTTCAAATATCATGTTTCTACTTAACAAAACTATATACGAAAGTGAAAAATAACATCACAAAAGATCGTGTTAAGCTTAATTTAACAAAGCACATAATAGAAAACGTATAAAAAATACATCAGTACAAATAGGTAAGTGGAATCACAGGTCAAATCGAACATGCTAAAATGATACGTAAACTATTAAAATCGTGATTTAGTATAAACGACTGTATAACAGCGTTATCAAACACAAGTTCACATATGTTACAGTAGAAATAAACTAGAAATGACAAGTAGATGGGGAGGGAGAGAGGGAGCGGTTGTAAGGTAATACTAATAGATAGAGAAGAGCTGCGGTGACTGCGAGGGGGACGGGGATGGGGGGGGGGGGGAGATACTGAAGTAGGTTCTTGTTGGCTTGGGCATATTTTCCCTGAATGAACCAATCTGTAACCAGCAGGGGGGTAGCGGGGCGTGGGGTGGGGTGAGGGTGGGGGGGCTGCCGTGGTCCATGAGTGGCGAGTGGAAATATTTGGGTATGTGAGAAGTGGGTGAGGGGGCGGGGGGCTTTGCTCCCCCACCGGACCGTCTTGAGCCACTAATGACAGCCATCTGGGACGCTGGAGTAGCGGAGGGGGGAGGAGGTGAGAGTAGGGTGGGGGCGGGTGGGGCGGTGTGGGGGCTGAGTATGTATGGGAGAAGGTATGCCAACAGCTGTTCTGAAGATGGTTCCAACAGGCCCGACCTCAAACACACATCCCACAGCCAAGCCACCCGAGGCTCTCAAAAGAAACCAATTTCAGAGACTTCTATTTAATACATATTACGCCCTCCCCTACCCACCCCACGCCCCCTCCAGGCCTTCAGCCCCATCTTATAGCCATAGACATCACCCTTCGTCAAGCACTCCCCCCCCCCCACCCACCTCCTCTCACCTTTTCCCCCTCCCTGCAACCCTGGGCTTTCAACCCGCTCCTCCGCTCGCATTCTGAACACGTTGAAACTTAAGTCTAACTCAAAACATCCTTCTCAAAGACATCTCTGGAGTTGTGATCTCGCATCCTAACAGCCCCGTCTGTCCGTCTTCTTACACCCCCCCCCCCCCCACTCCCCCGGCCACCAGACGCCACTCTAGCTACCCCTCGAGACCCCACCACGGCGGGAGGAGGGAGGCGGAGGGGGAAGGGAATGCGGGAAGAGCGGAGGGGAAGGGGAAGGGGAAGGAGGGGGTGGTTGTGTCCCTTACAGAGCCCCCCAGTGTCGGGATCCAATTAGGCACGCTGTCCCGTATCCAGAGGCCCATCCCGCCGCCACCATTCAGGACAACAAAGGTTCGCGCCAGATTCCTCCATCTTAAATGAGCCGCACTTGAAAGGCTCGGCCGAGGGCCTGGGTCTCGCCTTTATACTGGGACAGGCACCCCCCCCCCCCCCCCAATAAACCCGGGTGGGGTGGGTAAGGAGGGTTGTGATTACCTTTGATTACGTGAAGAGCAACGCATGGATTAATCAGGTGTTATTTTAACCCAATCGCAAAGTCACTATTGCGCCATTCGCACGCTGTACCCCGTCTAACTCCCACCACCACCCCACGCGTTTCA
>OZ025248.1:56306097-56354923 GCA_964019135.1 Arenicola marina | reverse complement strand
AGGGGCTCGCTGCCGGAACCTCGTCACACTGGCTGGCGGGCTGGCTGGCTAGCTCTGTCTGAACGGGGACCCACGTCACGACAAGGCGGGCATCGACAGCTAGCGCCGCCTGTGGTGGGGACAAGGTAGGGAGGGTGGGGGCGGGGATAGGCTATTCGAGAATACCAGGGGTCCGCAGCAATGAAAAATGCGTAGTGAAGTGATCGTTCGAGGTTTGAACTCCAGCACTTCAAACTCTTCAACGCATATATACTTGAAACCAGTAACAATTGCGTACCCCGGTATCTGACGTAGATAGGAGGCGTTCACGGAACCAACCTCCGCAGAGCAGGCAAGCAACCCGTCACGACCGATCTCCCTGCAAAACCTGACGGATGCGCCGCATAAACACCTGTATTTATGCAGAAAATGGCGCAGACAAAAGATGAAGAACACTCCATTGTAGGCATGGCTCAGGCCGTCACAATACGGGCCACGGAGAAGGAGCGACGTCCCGAGGAGCTGTGACGAGATCCCCCCTCCCCCGCCGGTGTTGACAAACGGGACCTCAAAGAACCTCGCTCGACACGCTTCATCGGTTCCGTGACAGCTCAGAAAAACTAACCAAAGCAGTTCCTTGAATGCCCCGCTATTGTTTGCTACCAGTCTGCTATTGGGCGCTGGTAGTAATTGTGAATGTTGTTTGAGTGGCTTGCGCGGGGAGGGAGTGGGGAGGGGGGGGGGGGGAGGGGGGGAGACCGTAGTGACCGAAGTTCATGCACCCACTGCCACCGATTCTCCAGATTACCCTTCACGCCAATTGACACTGTCTGTGAACTGCAATATTCATGGACACTTCCTGCCGACTAAGGCACATCGGTTGCTGATGGTTGACCATGATAAAGTAACGTCAGGCTACTCAAATATATATTTTGTTCGGTTGTAAATGTCTATCACTGACGAATGATGGATCTACGCCGTCGTACATATTTGGTTGGAATTGGACGGACTGACATCAAGGGTGTATGGCGGAATGAGCCTGGCAGCCCATCGCCAGCGGGACCCCTGCACCGTCATAACTATAAGTGCAGGTGTCACTCTATAAACCCTTCAACCTCCAGAGAGGTCTAGCTGTAATTGGTGGCAGCCCTAACTGGCCATCAACAACATGGTGGTGTATGTATGTGTGTGTGTGTGGGGGGGGGGGGGGGGTAATTCGACCTGAAAGCCACACCAATGAGTCGGTAGCAAATGGGATCTCTATACATCAGAGCAATTGTCACAAAATCCTCGTGTCCCTATATAGCCAGAGGAATGTCGCCACGGTTATTAGCGCCGGTTATCGGTAAGACCTCTAGCAAACACGCGCCGGGAGATTTGTTCAACGGAGTGGCAGCAGAATTAGTGGACAATTACCTCCACGACAAAGACTAATCCGAAGGGCTTCGTTCAATCCACAAGGGTGGGGGGGTGTCGGGGACACCTCCACCACAACTCCACTCCCTTCCATCGACCTGGTGTATTTCACCCCCCTGTCCCTCCTCCTCCCACCCTAAACACACCTCCTTTCTACTTATAGTCTCTATAGCAACAAGACCAGTCTCAAGCCTAAACCCGTACGTGACTCACCGGAGGAGGTACCGCGACGATAGAAACCGACGTAACAATACGTAACCATAACTACTTCTGTCGAACAATAGGACCACGGCCTTACGTCACACAACTATGGCAGCGTCAATGGCCTTGTTGCTACCTCCTCCAGTCAAAGACACTACAGGGTACATGTATATATATACATGTTCATTGCCCCAACCTGTCCAGCATAGTACTACTAAAGGAGGGGGCAATGATAGGAATCCAGTATCACATCACCAGAAGACGAATCTCCCATGACGTAATGCGGCCTATAATAATAAGGAAGCATTCCCAGAGATGCTCTTTCAATCTTGCCAACATTGCGGCCCGAAACCCCACGGAATGCCACCGAAAAATGCCAACATCAAATAATTTCTAAATTATTTGTTTTAAATTAAACAAGACATACATAACTGCCCTTGGGAGGCTTTATTGGTTCTACCGATATTTCAAGATACTTTATTGAAATTCTTGGACTTCAAGAATGTATCCACATTTTCTTTTACCAAGTGTATATATATTCTGCGGGCCCCTGAGTAAATAAATGAAGAGCCAGACCAAGCAGCATCTGTCCATGGAATGGGTAGCCATTTACAGCAGACGTCCGCTCAAAAATCAGCCACGTCTCTGGGAATTTATTATCGACCTCGAGTCTGGCGTCCCCAGCGGTCCTACCCCTCAGGGCCACTCCACCACACCCTGCCCCGCCCGGCCCCCTCCCCGGACCCAGACACGATCTATGTGTCAGGTCTCCGGGACATCGCAGCTGAGGAGGCCACCGAGAGGCGACCCACCCCCTCTCCACATCTGGCTCCAGGGATGGTGGCTCTGGGCTGGGCCCCCATATTCAAGTGCCCCTCCCCTCCCCATGGAAGGCCTGGGCAGTCCAAGCCTTCTACTCAGTAAGTCGTGTCGTACTTGACCGAAATAAACCATAACCAGACACCCACTGCAGAGACGATATGTATCCCTTTTATTAGAGGTGGGACATAAAGAAAACTTGATGACGTTTTCTGGAATATTTCTCTTCCGAGAGTTCTTGACGTGCCTCCCTAAGTGTTGTTATCAACTCCTTATAATATCAAACGGGTCAATGTCAGACAACACTTAGAGCACCTTTACATGTGCAGTGAGGCGAGAGGGACGCTCACGGTAAGGGGGTGGTAAGCGCCAGGGTTGGTCAAGGGTCAGAGGCAAATCTCTTATCGACATCGACATCGCCCCCCCCCCACCCCTCCTTGTCACTCTCATGAAGGAGGAGGGTCGTTCGGCTTGATGTGCGGCCAGCATTAATCGTGGCACTGCGACATTGGACATTCTTCCAGGCACACATACAAAGGGGCAAGAAGGGGTGGCGGGGCGGGGGCGGGGGGCGAGGCGGGTATCAAAGGAGAGCCTTGTGATGATGACCCGCTCTGTGGCGAATTCCATACAGTGACGTAACCCGGCCACGTTGTCGACAATGAAAATGTTGAGGTGGCCGCCCTGCTGGTGTGAAGCTACACACACTTGTCCCCTGGCCACTGTGTCCGAGACAACTGTGGGGCGGGGCGGGGCGGGGCGGGGCGCGGGGGCAGGGAGGGGGCGGGTGAGGGTGAAGGGGCGGGGGGTGAGGGTGAGGGGGCGGGTGAGGGTGAGAGAGCGGGGGGGTGAGGGTGAGGGGGCGGGGGTGACGGTGAAGGGGGGGGGGGGCCTAAAAGGGTCAAGCTATTGTCCTAAATGGTCACCTACAGTGTCAAACCATCAAAGCCATTCTACATACCAACGGGCGGATGAAATCTCCATGACAATGTCACCTCAAGGCAGGTGTGGAACGTGCGTACGTCGAGGACGGTGGGGGCGGGTAGTGGTGTGGGGAGGGGTGGTACATGGTTACTATATTTATTTACTATGGCTGACGAAACATTCTGCTTTATATTATATTCCTGTTTGACAACGCTGGTATCATCGTTCACGTAAAAAAAAATATACAGAGTATATATTCAAGCCATCTGCATAAAAGACAACGACCCGACGATGCAACTGGACTGGAGTCGGTGACGCGGACTGGCGCATTGAGCGGCCGGAGTGGGTGGGTGGGTGGGGGATGGGTCCCGCCAAGACCTTGTAAGCAGCTCACAGTGTGGCCCCATCTTTGTGGCCTCGCCATGCTTGTAGGTAGGCGAGGGGAGGGTGGCGGGTGCGGGCGGCATCGCATCAATTATACACCACGGTTGTGACACCAGCGACAGGTCTTGGCTGTATGGTGCCCATGTCAGCGTCAACATGATTAGTCGTGAGGTCCCCACAACATGGTCACGAGGACTACCCAGAATAAGGCATGGTCACAGTTCATGCCGAGACCGACCTGGGGCTCCCTGTCAGGAAGGAGAGTCGTGTGCCCTGTCAGGAATCCACATTCAGCTCCATTCCCTTTTGGTGTGTGTGTGTTTGTTGTGTTTTAGTTCACAGCCTGTGTACGTGTGATCTGTAACAGGCGTCATGAAATCACCTGTAACGCCCCCCCCCCCCCCACGCTCCCCACACTGGGCTCATGGCCACACTCCACGTGTACTCCGGATTATTAGGCCACCATCCAAAGTGAGAACCTCCAGATAGGACATTCACCGGGCGGCACACGACACCACTGGGGTGGGTGGTTGGGGGTGGGAGGCATGCGCCGGACACAGTGGTCCGACACGTCTTCCACGCTACGCGGAAAGCCCCCCACCCCCCCAGGTCGGTCGGAAGGTGGGGAATTGGAATGAGTGGATATGGATACGGAAGGGAGAAGATGCAGGAGGGTGAGGGTTGTGGGGGGGGGGGGGTATCCGCCTTTGGCTTGGATCCAGGCTGCTGTAAATCCACGGAGCGTGCAAGGCCAGGATTTCCGACATCGTCCCGAAGCATTCTCGGTTCAGTTTACACATACACACACACACTCAGGGAGAGGACACACAGAGAGGCACCCCGGGATGCACCCACGTGGGACCTGACGGAGGAGGGACGAGGGATGAGGGACCGAGTAGAGGACCCGGCGAGTCATGGTCCCTATAAACAGGGTCAGCATGTAAATATAGACACGTGTAGCCTAAACATGGCCCCAGCCGAGCACTGCAGGCACGATACTAGCGGCAAGCATAAAGTGCCAACGCCGCACCCCACACGCGGCTGCATGCCGCGGGCTTTACCCACCCACTGGGTGGTCTGTCCAGCAGTGGTCAGTCAGCCCATGGGGTCAGTCTGTGGGGGTCAGCCTATGGGGGTGAGTCTGTGGGGGTGAGTCTGTGGGGGTCAGCTTATGGGGGTCAGCCAGTGGGGGTCAGCCTGTGGTGGTCAGCCTATGAAGTCGGCCTATGGGCGTCAGCCAGTGGGGGTCAGCCTATGGGGGTCAGCGTATGGGGGTCAGCCTGTTGTGGTCAGCCTGTGGTGGTCAGCCTATGGGGTAAGCCTATGGGCGTCAGCCAGTGGGGGTCAGCCTATGGGGGTCAGCCTATGGGGGTCAGCGTATAGGGGTCAGCTAGTGGGGGTCAGCCTGTGGTGGTCAGCCTGTGGCGGGCAGCTTTTGGGGGTCCGCTCACCAGTACCCGTACGTGCTACAAGCTGACCCAGGCCTCATTAACACGTGATCAGTGCAGGGAAGGGTCACACGTTACCACCTTATGGACGTCAGCACTGCCAACACGGACATCTTTTTTATGCCGGTTAAGCATTCCAAACGTCTTGCGCCGCAAGATTTGCTAACAGGGGAAACATATTAAAGATTTTCCAGTGTTCTTTTCACCCAACGACACGGGGATGTGGCACTCGGATCCTTGACACGACGAGGACATCTGTTCAACCGCGTTGGCAAGAGCCTTCCCACGGTCCGGAGCCGGAGAGGGGCGGCCTCGGTCACAGGACAGCCCATCCCGGGTACAGCCTCAGTCAACCTGGATTCGTCTTTATAAGAAATACGGGAGCTTCGGACCGTCCTACATCTATCACTAAGATATCCATAGTTAAGACTCATCTTCTAGTATAGAAGGTGCTCCCCACTCATGTATAATGTTTGCAGCGTTAACCTACAAACACGCAGTCAAACATAGCAGGTGGGCGACACTGTGACCAGAAGCCGGAGCGGGGGCGGGGACTGAGCCGGATAGAGGAAGGGAGATTTCGGGAAAAAAAACCGAGGGTGGGAGGCAGAAGGAGGCCAGGAGAGAGGATGGGTACAGCCACAAGATGGATGCACGAGTTCCGTGGCTGGTCTGGTCGTAACACGACCCAAGCCTTGGTGTTTGGAAAATCCGCGAAGGCGTCGTAACACGACCCAAGCCTTGGTGTTTGGAAAATCCGCGAAGGCCAGCACGGGAAAATCTCCAAGGCAACCAGAGGGGGAGGGGGGGGGGGATTAATCAACTGGACCCCCTGGTGCTCAGTAATCGGGATCCCGAGGCGAGATCGGGCTGCGAAGGCTCGCTATGGCACGAGATTCAGGAGGGGCGGAGAGGTGGGGGGATGGGGGTATGTAGGCATAGGTAGACCAGAGAGCAAGGGAAAAGCGATGGAGATCAGGTAAAACTGCGCTGTCAGTGGTAAGAGGGAACACCGACGCACGGTAAGAATTTGGAATAACGGCACACCAATCATCAGCCTTTATGTTAGAAAACTTACCTACTGATTACCACCCCCACCTCTCCTACTCTCCCCCGTTGGCAAACCAATATTGTTTCGGGAATGACGCATCGATGCACACAACTGGACGACACGTGAAGCACCAGCCGCCGGTAATTGGACTGGCGTACACCCAAATGGCGTACACCCCAACGGCGTACACCCCAACGGTGTAACGCCTACGGCGTACACCGCAACGGCATACACCCCAACGGCGTACATCCCAACGGTGTACACACCTACGGCGTACACCCCTACGGCGTACACCGCAACGGCGTACACACAAGGATACGGCGGTTCAGACGCAATGCTCTTTACCAGAAACATACCACGAGCCGTGAAGACGTGCCACAGCGCCACATGGGGTTGGGGGCGGGGGTGGGTAAAGGGGCATGCTTGGGCGGGCGCGGGGCGGGGGGATGGCTCAGCGCGTGCTGTGGCATTAGGGGTGGGAGTCAGAGGTGTCTCTGGATAGAGGTAGGAGGGAGGCGATGAAACGCCAACGGTTTTCTTACACAAGTTTTACACAAACCTCATCAGTGGCGACCGAGGAAAACAACTTCGGGAGGGGAAGCTTTGTCTACGGGTGTTCATCATATGGGAATACACGACGTTAAATAACAGACAGGGGAGGTTTCTGCTCTCTACGTACATCGCCTTCTGTTAACCAAACTTGCGCGAGAATTTTTCAACTCGGGGACAGGGGTGTTCTGTATGATTTCCCAACCCCTACGCGCTTCCCCTACACCTACATTCCAGTCAGTGAGTGCGTACGTACCCCCCCCCCCCCCCCACTGCCGAAGAGGCCACGTGGCCAACTAAAGACGAGTGAACCTTGACTCGCAGCGAACAACAAACAACATGTAAGCTACATTTCTGACCAGTTTACCATCCACACCATCCTGAAGGGGGAGACCTGGACAGCGTGGCGAAGAGTTCGTGGACCCGTCATAATGTCTAAGCCACTGTGAGAGGATTGCGATAGAGAGGTGTGAAGGATGAGCAAAGGGTCGGGGGACTTTACCGCTAAGTGCAGACTGGTCTTCCCGCGTTTGTCTTCCCGCGGTTGTCTTCCCCCAGTTGGCCACGTGGGCCACCCTAAGCCCTCATCCCCCCACCCCCCTTCCCCTCCGTGTCGTGTCGGCAGTCTCCGGCCCGGCCGCTGGGGCAGCCAGGACCCCCACACAAAGCGGCTCCAGACCCCAGTCCGTGAAAGGCTGCGAGATTGACGGGAAGAGGTGCGGAGACAAGGGAGGACGCTGCACTATTGATGAGACCTATCCATTAGCACACACCGCACCGGTAACCCCAAACTATATAGCCCCACGCACCCCCCCCCCCCCCCGACAGATTCCCTATTTCCAGTAGCATCGTACTCTCTGCCCCCTTCCCCACTTCCATGGAAATAACCCTACTAAATTCCCTACTTCTAGGAGCATCGCTCGCCCCCCACCCACCCCCTGGCTGCCCTTCCCGACCTTTGTCGCGGCAGAAATTTATTGTAAAGTAACAGGAGAATGGTTATGGCATCCCTGAGGGGGTTACTGAGCAGCCTTTCAGTGTTCATGCTCACTATTAATAAAACACCGCTTTTGTTATCCACCCCTCGCAAGCATGCGTGTCCCAAGACTGGGACAACCAGACTCACAGGGAAAGCTGTAACAAAAACCGTAACAAAGACCATCATCATCATACAAAAATTACCAAAACCAAAAGAGTCTATAGCCCACGACCCTGCCCCCCCCCCCCCCCGACCCTCCCCCCACCCCGACACAGACAGCATGACCTTGTCCCTCTACCCTCAGGACTCCCCAGCTGACCTCAATCAATGACATGACACCGTCGAATGCTGGACATTTTCCAGGTCGGGAGCGGGGGGGGGGGGGGGAGGAGGAGGCAGGTGCAGGGGTGGGAGTGGACGGGGACGGACAGGTGGAGGGGGGTGAGCGGTGGGGGTGAGCAGGGGGCGTGAGGTGCGAGCTATCGCAGGTCATAACAAACAGAGGTCAAACTTTATGGGTTTAGAAATAGGCACGACAGCAGGGGACAGGCAGTAAGACGGAGCACCGCCTGTCGCCATGGGGACCAGGGTGCCGGGACGGAAGGGCAGTCATGGTTACCCGAGGCCACCACGAATAGAGGCGCCGTAGCACTGTGACTACGGCCAAGCCACTGCCGGAGGTGCTCCCTGTCTGGCTCCTTCTGAATTGAGTGGAAGACTCAGAGGCCAGTCAGTGGATACATGGGGGGGGGGGGGGGGAAGTTAAAGATTGAGGCGGGGTGCCACCGGAGCGGGAAGAACATGCCGCCGTTCATGACACCCCAGTAGGAGAGAGGGGCTGGCGTCCATCGTGTTCCAGGGTTTGGAAATGACACGGGAGTGAGATGGCTATTGATAAAGGTGTTGCGGGAGGGGCCAACGAACGTGGGGCGCAGGGATCGCTATTTGTTGCATTAAGAGGACTTAATGCCTCCACGATCAATACCTATTAGCCTGACCAGGCTCAAGGGGTCGCTGTCTGGTCGGCGCCCACGGCTGGGAGCACAGTCAGAGACAAGGGATTAGGCGACAACCCAATCGCCAGACAAGACATGACCACACGGAAAGATGCTTACACCCCCCCCCCCCCCTCGACTAAGAGTTCCGTCGTAAGCCCCTCGATCTCGGCTTTCTTCCTTCCTTTCTCAAAGGTAGGCCCAGGGCGGTGGCGAAGGAAAGAAGTGGGGGAGGGAGGGTGTGGGGGGTAATGGTAAGGCTTAGGGTTGGAGAAGCATGTGGACTCACACAGTCGTTGTATGACTGGGTTATAACGTGGCTGAGCCTCCCAGGATACGTGTCATCTTAACCCATACTCGTAGGAGAACAGTCTGCAGACTCTGCCGAATCATTTTTCGACGGTCATTGCAAAATAATAAAAGAAATAAATAGATGGGTGGGTGGACTGGCGTCATAACCACCTGACAAAAACCTACTTAACATCGTGAAACAATGCCTCGACTTATCTTCCAGCCATTTCCATCCCATGGGAAGGAGACCCAATTTAAGCTTATTCCCATTCCATTCTCATATTTTACAGTTTGTAACAGAAGCCGATGACCGATATTCTAGGAGGCTGCGGTGTAACCACCTATAAATACACGGCAATGGCATAAAATCGTTGCCTTGGTAACGCGTGGTCAGGCGAGATCGTGGTGTCACCCGGGGCCCCCGCGGCCCCCGCGGCGGGGTCTGGTCATTGGCTAATGCACGGCATTACATTGTGTTTCTTCTGGCGGGCGACTATTTTTAGAGATATAACGGGGGAAGAATGGTCGCCATAGACATGCACCAGACTGGTGTCTATCCAATTTCTAGGACTCAGATATATATATTTATAACGTCATTACCTCAGGTCAAAGGAAAAATATATAGATATTGATGATATGCATTATAGCTTGAACATGACTGCGGCTGATTCCAGATGATATTCCGGAAAATACCCGTAGACTCTTCTCAGGTCTGGCAACATTGCTGTTCGTAATGACACCAAACCCATCAGCCGCCGTTTCACTGAAACGTAGGCGTTTTTGAGACCTGTGAGACCAGTGAGTCAGTTTCGTAAGAGGGCTTCACCGGCAGACATTTTGCAGGAGACGGTTGCTAAGCGACGGGAAAGTAAATGTAGAATTGATAGGCGGGTGAGACGGCTAAAGACCATGATACGGCGGCCGTCTCATTCCTCCGTCAGACTTAGATACCCATAATATCCATGACAACGCCTGGACCTTGTCTCCTGGTACGGCCCTAGGACGGGCGACAGCCAGGCCAAAGGGAAGGGAAGGAGAGAGCCAACCAACCCAATATTTTGGATTCGAAACATCATTTTCTAATAAAATTACAGCCCATATTGTGTCCAAAGGTTTGAAAAGCTATTGATGTTGCCAGAATATCGAACCCGGTATATGGCGGACTCCTTATTAGCAATACATAGCCAGTGCTAAGCGATACAGCTGAGTGGGCCACTGTTCAATTATTTGCTTTCTCAGGACTCTGGGGATTACCTCCTATAGGATTTTACGGAAAGTTTCACACAAGGTTCCTGGCTAATGTTTGAATAAAGGTGGCTTAAGAAGTAATTTAACAATTGTTTTATTATGTTTTATAAGACGACTTACGAGGCCCTCCCCGAGAATAAGCGATGTAAACCGCTTAGTGTGGATAGCCTGTCAGAAAATTCGCGACTTTATTCGCGAATGCATTGCCAGAGTAAAGTAAAGAGTATTATTGCCAGAGATCATTCTGGCGCGGTGTGATGGCGGAAAGAGATGCGGCGAAGCATCTGACGTCTACAATAGGGAAGTACAGCCCACCCTTTTCAGGCTGTACGGGAGGAAGCTGTCCCTGGGACAAGTAACCTGGACGCACCCAGCATACACGAGCGGGTTGGGGTGACACGGCAGCCACGCCCAGCACTGGGCCTTGCCATCAGCCAGAGACCATCTTCCGGCTGAGTCCACTCAGCAGAGCCAGGGGCCTTGAGGAAGCAATGGGTGTTAATTGCCGACGGGCAGGAACCCCTATTATCGCCCTCAGCGAGAGGAACGTGTGACGCCTACGTATTAGGGGATCCGCGACGGCGGGCGATAACACCGGAAGCGTTGCGCGTCATCGCACGGCTGTACGGCCGGCAGCGCCCGAACAGGCCAGCGGCGGAGATTGCAAGAGCCAATGCCAGTAATTGCAAACAGACGCGGCGACGATAGTCCTTCGTCCTGTATCGATTTATGCTTATGTCTCTGCCATTAAAAAATAATAATAACAATAGCTGGAAAATATACGTCCCTTATTAACTGCTTAAACTCGAATATCAACTGCAAAATGTCTCGCCATTGAGATATACTATGGAGAGGGGATGGCGAGATCTTTTCAGACGGCGTCAATGTGAGGTGGGAGAATGGTGGGGACTTACAGGTGTCTGGCAGGGTTGGGGAGGAGAGGGGTGGTGGGTGGTGTCAGGGAGGAACCCGCGCTCAGCTAGCGCCGCTGTGAAGGAGGAGAGGAAACCCCACACGGGCAGCCGTCGCCGACAACACAGAACCCGGACAATGCTTCCGCCATCTGATCTCAGGCGGGAAGACAAGCCACACAGCAGCGCGGGAAAGGGGGGGGGGAGTGATGACCTCCCTCCCCACCCTCGCCGGCCGCGGACTCGCTGATCATGGCAGGGAACGCCTGGTGCCGGGGGTGATCAGTGGTAACCATGACAATGAAGACGGGCACGAGCTATGATATAGGTGCGTATAGGTAGGTCCTCGAAGACTCATCAAATGATTGTTATCGCTGCAGGGGTCATTGCCAAGGACAACGGCGCCAGACGACCGTCAGTCAGTCCAACTCTGGGTCCTGTAACCGCTGGATCTTCCTCTTTACAGAAGACAAATCCATCGCGACGATTCTTAACCACACACGCCCACTACCGCTTAAATCCACCATCATGTCGAGCTACACACCTGGACGGGCCCGGGACCGCAACAAAGCACACTCATCACATAGTACATCACACTCACAGTCACACTCTTCATTAACCTCAAGTCGCACTTACTCCTGAACAGTCCTCTATTGCCATTTCATACTACAGCAGCATTATAGACAAACATATTATTAGCAAACAACAGACAGGATACGAACGAGGAAGGACGAGGAGGGAGGGTCGTATGACTGAGCACATCAATGAGGGGGGAGGGGCTGATTAGATTAGATGCGGTGGCTGAGGCTTAGCAGGTGTGAGAGGACATGCCAGTGGCTATCTTAGTAAGGTCAGTAGCAGTGTACGGTGGGTAAGTAGTACGTAGTGGACGGTACTTACATCTGGGTGATCCTTCACAGGCACGTAAAGCTTTTCGGACATTGTGAGAACAGGCCCCTGTGGATCTGGCAGGGATATCGTCTCTTTGTTAGTATTGAAGTGAAATAAAGTTCCACGCACTTTGTTAATTTCTGAAAAGACGAAACAAAAACAAATGCCAAAGGTCCGACAGACTAAAGACAAAAACAAACAAACAAGGTCAAGAACTACACCAGTTTTAATGCATTATTAATTGCAGTAGATCAGCCATTAAGAGCAATGTCAAAGAACAATTAACGAGGTATTAAATTACAAGATTTAAGTAAGACTTACAGAGTACATATATACACAATGCTGGTAATTGGGGTGTGCAGGCAAACTAAAAGCGGGTGCGTTCGTACTGCTACGCGTATATATATAAATAGGAACATATATATGTGGATATATGCGGATAAGTTTAAGACCATTAGATAGAAATCAACATTCAAAAACGTGTCTCCTTGTTACTACTTGGCAAAAGCAAAAAACACTTGTTGACTATCGCACACATCTTGTTTTTATTGTTGTCCTCAGTAAAGTGAAATAGTGTATTTACCAAAGAGTAAAACAATTAAATGTCTGCCCACTTGATACTGATATTTTGAAAGTTCAACGTTGCCAATTAGGTCATATGGATGATAAACAATATTTATACACAAAATTCCCCTTCCCACCTTACCCTAATTAATGGAGATGGATTTTAGAGATGGAACACGATTACATGTAATTATAGTTTAAAAGCTGTAAGTAGATAAAGAGAACTAAGACCATTCAAAGTGCCAAGCATGGTAATATCTATGAACAATACAGTGACTATTCAGACGGCACCGCTGGTGTTGTTAACATCAAGCACGCATCAGGTATTTGTTCATAATAGTACCCACATTAGGTGAGGCGTTAACAAAATCACAAGACACTATCCGGTTACATATATAAATACACAGAAGGCAACCGTTATTCTATGTTAGCATCAGCTATTGTAGCTCATGTATTACTCACGCCTGGACTTTATTAGCACAATCGATGCCGTGATTGTCGTTTGTAGGAACGTGATCCGATAATGTGTTTGGGGGAAAAAAGGATAAATACTAGATATCTAATATCCTTATAATGTAAAGAATTAACCAAAAAAATGTAATAGAGAAAGGCCGCCGTACGTGGTCATGGTTACCATTAACCCCAGAATCGGCGCGTGCCTCCGGCAACACAGGAATGAATCCAGATCAAACAACGCTAAAACTTGATCGCCCAATAAATGCCGTGACACAAAAATCACATCAGTATTGTGAAAGCCCCATTGACGACTCACTCTGTGGAAGCCAGTGTAGGAGGATGGCGCACCACAGCCAAATGGGGGTCTTAGCCTTGACACAACAATTCAGCGGAAATTATTCGAGAAAAATGGATAGCCCTTAAGGCATCACGACTAAAACTTCACTGGCGAGTCGCTTCTATGCCCGTCCCCAAATCAGCACCCCACCCCCCCCCCCTCACTATCACTGTCTGCTGTCACCACCAGCGGCGTATGTCAGCCTACGACACATGTCTGTGACTCTAACAGGAGCCGTCGAGGCCCAATCAGTGGTGCTCAGTCCACAGACCACCCGGACCCCGCCGCACAGGAAAAATCAAAACCTCACCCATCCTCAATATGAGGCGTAATAGCATCGCCAAACATCATTATGGCCCGTGGGTATGAAACAATGACATTAGTCTGCTCGCCCCCATCCCACCCGGGCCGCTCATCATCACAGGCAGGCGTAGCAGCGCCGCCCCCCACACCCGCATGCACCAAAAAAATTACCCCCCCCCCCCCCACCTCCCCCGTCAAACTCTACGCCACCACCGCGTGCATCACCCCAGCAAATTGCGGCCTCGCCTCGCCGTAATGGAGCAATCATGCTGTAATGAATATAATCAAATCTGGAGCAGTCGGCACCGCAGCAATTCCATCAGATCCGAGTAGGACCCGACAAGTGGCCCGTTCACAGGGTCACACACACACACGAGGCCGGCTCTCACCCCGGCCGGTCAGCCCTCCCAAGTACCGATTACAACGACGCAGATTGCTTCTTTTACAAGATCGCTTTCGGCGAATCAATGCGGACATGGGGCGCCGTCGGGAGTCCTGCTGTGTGTGATCCGACCTCCGGCAGGACCACCCTCACAACCCCTGTGCACCGGCCTCAGCAAGCGAGCCTCACCCGGGACATATAGAAAGTATCTTTTGTGTTTCCAGCTACAGGCGGTGACACGGCTAAACCATAGTTATTGCGTGAGACTGGTCTTTATACCCGAATACACATATATACACCATCGTTTCCGATAGCAGCGAAAGAAGCGTACCGTAGCGACGCGGGCTCCCCAAGCAGTCTGGTCTACCCAGGAATAGACTAAAGACTCCGCGGCTGAAATACTGAAACACAAGGGGTTTCCTCCAGGCACATGTCAAAACAAGTCCTAAAACTCAGAACTGACAAGGTATGTTCACCTTAGCTCATCTCGGACTGCCTTTCGGTGTTCTCCAGTGTCAGGTAAAGCCCGGCCTCACCTAACCACTGAGATCTACCCGCTAAAGAAGGATTATTGCCCAAAGCCTCCCCGGCGAGTGGTCCTCATCAGTCTTAAGGCCCCGGATGAAGAACACACTCAAAAGTAAGCTGGAGAATGCCAGAATCGATGGCTTGCTCCCCACCCCACCCACCTGTTGACAAAGCGATCCAATGAATAATACGAACAGTCCGGCGTCTCAATGGTTCTTGCTAACAAAGTACTTGCTAAAATATTCACGAAGTGCTCAAGAAGGCGATCGAACCTTCCAATAGTAACCTGCATCTTGGATCCATAATCAAGATCCGGTGAAAGGAAACCTACACGGCGGGAACTGAAGGCATGTAACCTACCCGGCGAGAACTAAAGGCCAGCGACCTACCTAATGGGAACTAAAGGCAGGTAATCTACCCGGCGGGAACTAAAAGCAGCTAACCTACCCAGCGGGAACTAAAGGCGAGATACCTACCCCGGCGGGAACTGAAAGCCGGTAACCTACCCGGTGGGAACTGAAAGCCGGTAACCTACCCGGCGGGAACGGAAAGCCGGTAACCTACCCGGTGGGAACTGAAAGCCGGTAACCTACCCGGCGGGAACTGAAAGCCGATAACCTACCAACGGGAACTAAAGGCAGGTGATCAACCCGGGGGGGGGGGGCGGGAAACTAAACGCAGCGGACTTACCCGGTGGGAACTAAATTCAGGTGACTTACCCGACGGAAACTAAAGAGGCCGAGGAACTAACCAGGAGCAACCGACTGAACGGGAATCCATCCGAAGTATCCCGCTAGAGAGAAGCCAATCCGGTAACCGAAGCCGAATTCACGGGAGTCGAGGAGGATGCCGTTCTGACGGGAAGGATTCAGGAACCTCACGGGAATCAGATAAGTGACCGACTTAACGGTACCAAATGGCAGGTTACGGGGGCTGCATGTATCTCTGTAGTCTCTATCAAAATAATTACGATAGTGCAGTAGATCTAAACTCGATAGTTGTTTTCTCCTATTTTTTTTGGATTGACACTTCTACCCCGAGCATATTCTCGTTTTCCCCGTACACCTTGTGGCGATTCACAATATATTTTCGCGGGCACCAGCACCACGTGACCTGCTCACTACGGCAGCGAACTTTTACCCCCCGGAGACCTGCAAGCAATTCCCAAAGTCCTGCCCACATCTCGTGAACGATAAACCGCGAGACGTTTACCGCGACATGCGACATCGTCTTTCACGTCCATCGATCAGCCTTCGATCCGAGGCGGCCACGAGCCGCGGGAGTGACTGGTGGGGACCGACCAGCAGTGGGGAGCAGCATAGGGAATTGCTGCCACGGTTGAGTGACGACTTCGCCAGTATTAAAAGATACCACAGGCGCTTTGGTTGATAGTTTCCTTGACCACTAGCACGCCACACCCCTTCCTCACCCCGTCCCTGCACATCTGACAAAGACGCCCCGACGCCGGTCGGCTCCCAGCACGTCGATTCGGCATCAAGCCCCGACAGAGCGGGATCGAGCAGGCGGCTCTAGCTCGTTTAACTGACCCACGGGTCGCGGCTTTTGAGACTCATTTCCGGGTACCAGCAGCTGGGGAGATTAATGGCAGCGAAGATTCCGGAGTCGCGACCGCGAGTCCTTAAACTCCAGCGACAGGCAATCTGAGAGAGAAAATGGGGGCGGGGGGGGGGGTGGAGGCTGGCTTCCCGGAGGCGGTGGGGTGGGGGGCTGGTTTCCCGGCAGCGGTCGTGGTAGTAGTGTGAGTCGTCCCAAGCTGCCTCGGCCAGGTGCAGCTGGGAGTTGGGGAATGGGGAGGTGGCAGTCGAGTCAGCTTAGTACGATAGGGGTGAAAAGAGGGGGAGGAAATACCGGGGGGGGGGGTGCGGGTGATCCAGAGACCACTCTTTAGTTAGCTTGATGCGATCGGGGTAGTAGGTGGGTGGGTGGAGTGATCCAGAACTCAACATACAGTCAGCTTCGTGCGGTTGGAGTAGTCGGTAGGTTGGGGGAGGGGGGGGGGGGTCTAGAACCGTGCAGTCAGCTTTGTGCGGTAGGGGCGGTAAGCGGTGGAGGTGGAGTGTGCGGTGGAGTGTGCGTGTGAGGAGGGGAGTGATCCAGAGAGAGGAAGGGAGATAATCCAGACACGCTGGCGGCGGAAGCGCTATACACCCACGCCGCCTGTCACGGTGATCCAGAATGGGAAACAGCTGAGCCGCTGCACGACACACGTCTGGAAGCGTAGACGACATACACGGAATAGTCACGCTGGACGTACAACGGAGACTGCACAAGTTGGCACACCACCTGAAACCTAAGCCCAGACCTTGAGCACAAACCGGAAAATCATACTAATCGCTCTCCAATACATGTACTCTTCCTATCAGCGGGCTAGAACAGCACACGGGACTTAATATATATTTATTCTCAGTTGATTTGTTTTGTTTACTTTAACAGGAGACCCCCCAGCGATCTCGAAGCCAAAATACGACCCCAGCGTCCTAGAAGAAAAAATACGAACTCCCCTGCACTAGTGAAACAACTGAGGGCAATGAACAGCGAAGGTTTCGATTTCCTGTAGTCCAGAAAGCGCGAGAAAATGGGTCCCGATGTCTGCAAGTGAGGCAAGAGACGACAAAAGAAACAGCCAACTGTGTCGTTAAATACCCCCTCGCTACTCCATACACCTGTCTTCGGGTGCTGCATGCCAGGTTCCGCCAATTGTCTCTTTCCCCTGCCCGGACAATTTTTTTTTCAAACGCAGTCTATAAAACTACTTTTTGCGCTCCGTGCTGCAATCGGCTTAGAGAGGCACGAGGGATTAGTTGTTTAAAGACCTTGCAATGGTTGACTCCTCAAAGTTAAGCTAATCCCAGTCGCACGATAGGATCGTTGGCTGTTACTCTACAACGGTTTTGCGGTAACCGATTACAATTGGTGTACGTCTAACAGCGCGTGTCAATTAAAATAAAGCGGACTGAAGGCCTAATTCACCTGCCACACTGTACGTCCTATGTACGGTTTGCCCTGCGAACCCACTACAAAAAAAGTTGGAAAAAACATCTCCCGCGCCGAAAACATCTTTAGGTAAGTCACGTCAATGTCTAAGCTATTCATATCAGCCCCAACCTGGTCACGGGTTTCAATTTGTAAACACCCCAATCCGTCAACTACCCCCCCCCCCCCCCACCCCATACTGTAAACCTTACGCCTGATAGCTTCTAACCCCCATAAAACCGGCCTTTCAGGCGCCGACAAGAGGCAGATACCTGACATAGCTCTCGAGCAGTTAATAGAAGACGGGATGGAAATTTATTCACTTGATCTAGGAGGGTCGACGACAGGGGAGACAAAGCCTGTGCGGGGAACCTTGACGGAGAACCATGAAAAAGACGCCCCAATTCAAAGGGGAAGATAGCTGGGCCCATTCAGAAGACCTAGTCATAGGAACGACAACGATAGCAGGCTCCAAGTAACCACCCTGTATACGTGTACATATATATTATAAACCGTGTACTCAAACGCATCAGAGCCCACGCTACACCCCCCCCCCCCCCTTTTCTGCCCACCGCCCCATCCTTTGGATAACGCTTCTAATTTACATTCCTCATACGAAGCAGGGCTGCGCAGTCATCCGACCCAGGTAAAGTATGCAAGATAGCAGGCGGCGTGACCCGCCTGTCACCCCCGGGACCCACAAAGCATGCACGGTGGCTTTTGACAATGTCTAATAATGACTTATACGGCGTACCCGGGATTCCAGGGGTTGGTTTGAGTGGGGTGTTTGTGTGGGGCATACAGGGTGGGGGGGGGGGGTAGCTTGCGTGTCACAATTACGAAAGACTCCAACGCTTCGACAGAGTGCCGACTCCAGCGCGATCCATCAAACGCAGAGCTCATTTAAATGAGGGACTGCAATTAAACGGTGGCGCTCCCTTCGACGACACATCGCCGTTAACACGGGCAATGGTCGCCTGAATTTCTATGGCCGGCACCCATGCTTCACCAGCCTGACCAATTATATTACTGGCAGCAATGAATAGGGTGGGGGGTGCCCTTAAAGGCAGTGTAGGGGGTAGAAATGCGAGCGACGCCGCCAAACAGCTCCAAGGCACAATATATGGCAGCGCCTGAAAGAGTGCAGCCAGCGGAACGACGCGGCCTTCCAAGCCAGGGTCAGTACAGCGGCCTAGAATAAGCACAGGTTCAAACCCAAGCACTGGGATTATCCAAAGTCAAGATAATACATTGATGCACAGATTAGCATCAGAACAAGTCTGAACGAAAACAGGTTTATCCTACCGGACATCTAACACGTTTTTTTACTGCAACATATGCTAAATCTATATGTATTGATTTTTTCTCTGGTCTGACAAGGTTGCACTTATTTGAACATAGTCTTAATATGGCAGTAAATAAACATACATGATTAGGTTTATCTTGGAGGCGGTCTGGTGTAAGTAAAGCAGTTCTGATTAGGTTCATAAAGGACCTATTACAGTGATAACCGTTTATGAAGGAAGTGATTGACAGTGCAAATAGTGATCTTGATAAGGCCATGTCTGGCGGGGTGAAGAACCACTTAAGGAGCTACTCGGCTGCTAAACATAGCTTACGCATACTGAATGCTTACTAGAACACCACTTACAGATGTGTAACACTTACCTGATAAAATATGTAATGACATTGTACTTTATTGCCTGCAGTGGAGTACTGCTGTAGTAAGGATGTTATGAAACAAATTACATTTTGTGGTGATAGTAAATAATGGTTGGTCTCACACAAAATAGCTCGGCATCTAACTGTACATGACAATCTAAAATAATTACACGTCTAATCCTGATTCCTTGAAGGGAGATAAAGCAAACATTTCAAATTCACAACAGAATGATTCATTTCTGATAAATGTTGACCCCAAGATGCAGTGTGAATCCCAAAAGAAATCCTTAGATCAATCACTGTTTTCATAGCAATACTTATATACTGCTAATATCTATTATGCACCTCATACTGTTTCTTTATCTTCTTTACTGGATAATAAAATAATAGCAATATTTAGATGTACATGTACAAGTTGTATTTTTTGCTATGTATAATTTAATACAGAGTGGTAATGCTTGCATGCTGTATCAATAATTATAAATATACTTGGTATGCCTACAGAGTGAGGGTAGTGGAAGAATTAAATTAAGCACCTTCCAGACAAGTGGCGACCACTTTCTCCAGCCAATCCTGCAATTACCTATCTTTTATAGTATTCAAAGCAGTGAGTAGTCATAGGACGAGAAAATTACTAGGATATGACTAAACAGGCAGTGTCCACTTGGGGGGGCCTCATTTAACCCGGTGATACATGTCTATCTACTATAGACCTATTTACTGCTGGGTAGGGGGTGGGGGCAGATCAATTCTTATTTATATCATGGGCCGATATCATTTCATGGCGTACATTCCATGCTATAACCACATCCTCCTTGGTAATAATATCTGTTGTACACGCAGGTCAGGCCTGAACGATATCCGATATGTCGTCATCACACCCGTCGTGCACAAAGCCACTATGCCATTCACATACGCTCTAGACCAGAGTTACTCAAGACGAGCAAAAACCCGCGCAACTGCAAGTGAGGCCGCTGGGGGTATCCACTTTCATCATGGCGGCCCCCCCAAAACACTGAGCAACAGCTGGTATTTGGCATCGTTCAAAAGTTCTGCATCGGAATGTCGGAACGAAACGTCACGAGGTACATAAGGTGTTAACACATTATATTTACGGTTTGAACATGGCATGCGTTTTGCTTGAAATGAAGTAGCGAAGGAGCTTTAGTAAGACACAACACCAGTCAAGTGGCGGACCCCGGCTTTCTTCGTACGGTACGGTAAACAGTCAAGTGCTGAAACCACGGCACTGTACACTCACTGGGCCTATATTCCTGATAGCAGTTCCGCCTGCACACCGACGAATAGTTTTACAAACCCACCGATATTTGCTTCATGGCACGTTTGAGCGCGAAACAAAGTTACCACAACGATACGAAGAACTCTCACCTCTCAAAATATGGAAGGTAAAACCCAGTAAATATCTTTCATGATGTCGAAAATACAAACTAAACCAGCATACCCCAACCAGCCATTGCCACAGAATGTGCACTGCCACAGCCACGGCACGCGAGACACCACTCACCTTCGTCAAGAATACGCTCGACGTGGATAAACACATTGGGGAAGGCTTGAATCTGTTTCTTGTCCTTTAACAGTTGTGCAAGATATTCTGGTGTGTTTCTATCTTCTTTTGGAACCGGTGAACTCACTGGCGGAGCCATCATTGGTTGTTGAGTACACAACATCATTGAAAGTTTGATAAGTCCACAAACTACCTGAGAGAAAAGTTCCTGCTATCTCCACACGAAATCACTGCCGACTGCGGACTGACTCGCTCGCACACTGAAATTTGTTTATGAACACGTGCGCGCCACTGCGCATGAGCGGACCTGGGACTAGTCCATTCTGCGGCTGGGGTGTTCTGGCTGGAAGCCGTCAGTATTATGCGTGATGAAAAGAGTGCTATAGTGTAGTATATTCATGCATTACACGTTATAATTACACATTTCAGTTCAGGTAATGTGTGTTAGTACAAAGCAACGGAATATTTTCACCAATTCACCAACATTACCAAAAGACAGACAGTCATGTTGAACCCAGCATCCCTGCTATCTAGAATATGGGAATGTCATGTATGAATAATGCATGAGGGTATAAGCTGTCAAGCATGAACTTGACAAACGCGCTGCGTATACCTACGTTCTCAGCTGACAGCGGCAAACTTTTTTAGCTGAACTCGCGGTAGGCTGTGGTATGCACGAGTGCATCTTGCAAGTAAGACCAAGTAAGGTAGGCCTATACATTACCCACCTCCTTTAGCGGCAACTGAAGACACAAAGATGACCCTTATGTTACTTAAATACGTTCCACGAGAAAAACTACAGAACAGTTTGCCTATTGCACATAACGTCCTCTATGCCGATGAAAGCAAAAGAGAGTTTAAACTGCGCAAAATTAAAATGCGAGTGAGTAAAGTTGATTAATTGAAAATATTGTCTCTGGAATGCATGGACGGTCAAGATGAATAGTTTCATGCACACACGTTTCAAACGTTTAATTCAACTAAAGAAAACACCAATTGGCTCCATGTAGGCTTGCATTTAAGTTGAACATCAATTTCCTTTTAATGTTTTGATTGTAAAGATGTATTTATATTCTTAGCATATAAGTACACATGTATTCCTATTCACGGTATGCAATAAAATAGCGGACATGTCGTTAAGCCCATTTTTTGGGCCAAACTACTGCATGTCATGTGGGAAAGTGTGGCTCTATTTCTTGTGTAATACGTAAACAAAATGTGTGCATCACGGCAGTCTTTTACCTTTAAACATGTGATGATACATGCGCCTATTTCTCATGGAGTTTTACGTTTTGGAATTACTCCGCACCATATCATATATGCCCCCAACGTAACGAGGGTAGGCAAGACCCTTTCGCTAACAATGGAGACCACTAATCGGCTAATTGGACATATTTGGTAGTGCATATTTCTTGTAAGCCGAAAACAAGACTGTACGTGCCCTGTGACCAAATCAATGATAATAGGATAACTGCTTGTTTCTGTTTGTGCGGTAGGCTCGGGTAGTAATCAGAACCGTCGAGGGGTATGGTGGGGTGCGGTATGGGCCCTGGTGGGTCGGTGGGGGAAGGGTGGTGGGGGGGGGGGGTCGCATGACGAGGGGTGCGGTTGGAGCCCTTATTGTGGATTGGGGACGCGGGGTGGAGTGACCATGGTGCGGGCGTGGGTTGAGCGTGGACGGGTGGCGTCAGACAGGGTAACAGCGTGCCTATACTATTTGCGAATCGTTAATCTCTACCTACGCGCCCTCACGAGCAAGACGTCTGCGAAAACTTCAGCAAAGACGATCTGGTGAATTGCCTGAAATCCCCTGAAGATTTGCCTGACGGGAGCGAGGGGGTGGGGGGACCAAGACGGTTCCAAAACAGACCACTGGTGGAAGGGAGTGTTCAGGGCGGGGGGGGGGGGGGGTTCTCGCTTGAATTGCAGCGTCGTTATTTTATGAATCCTTTGGCGTTTTAACTTTCAAGCCACAACATAAGACGCTACAGAGCGACTATCAGTGTGTATTCATCTTCGTGCAATGTGTTTTCAGTAAATATGAATAAAATTATTGCCTAAAAAATATGTCTGAGAAAAATTACGGTTTTCTTTCGCTTTTGACATGTCAATCAATAGCACATTTAAATTATAGGAGAACGGTATTTTAATTATATGTCCCTTATGCCTGATAATAATGAACACAAGACAAGCTCAGAAGACGATCGCGTTTGATTTACTGGGATATATCAGACCCGTGTCGAGCAAACGTTTCTCCGTTTCAGTTAAGCGGATCCAGGATTTTGTAAAGCTCCGCTTCGGCTAGGTTTGAAAATTATGACCGGGGTGGCGGGATGGGGTGGAAGGGGGGGGGGGGGCAGCAGATAGGTCCACTTTGAGTTTAAAACATCGTAGGCCTACGACCTAGTGATATGGCAAACCCGGAGAGGTCCACAAAAATAGGGGGGTCCAGTACATAAAGGGGTGAGCAGGTGAGGAGGGGTCCACAAAAATATGGGGCTCCTGTAAATAAAGGGGTGAGGAGCGGTCCGCAAAAAATACGGGGGTCCAGTATATAAAGGAGTGAGGAGGGGTCCACAAAAGGTCGGTGGGGTCCTGTACATAAAGAGGTGAGGAGAGCTCTACGAAAAATATGCGGTCCAGTACATAAAGGGGTGATCGAGGAGGGGTTCACCAAAAATAGGGGGTCCTGTATATAAAGGGTGAGGAAGGGTTCACAAAATATAGGGGGGTCCAGTACATATAAAGGAGTAAGGGGGCGGGGTCTCCGGATTACCGCCCCCCCCCCCCTCCACCACCGCACCTCCACGCCCCCCACCCCCTTAGCCCCTGATTGACACCGCCACCACATAAGGAATTATAAACGCCTATGACATATTTTACACAACCTTTTCACTTGCATAAGGCTTCATTACTTAGGGCGTGTTCAATTTACATGAAACCAAAGGCGGTTGGTCGAACTAACTGTTCGACAGGAGAGGAACCGAAACCGGTTTGCTCGACTCGTGAAACTATCGAGAGAGCTGGTTTGACGGTTTTGGTTCCGCAATATGGTCAGTTCGATCTACACGTACACCATAGTGTATAAATGAAATGAATAGAGACTTCTGGACAAAGGTATGAGACTAGTTTATCAGTCACGGGCAGTCCAGTCGCGGGGAGCAAGTTAAACAGACGGCACAATTAATAAGCACATGACCATTGCAAAAATACATGCTGAAACTGTGAACAAATGAAACTGTGCGTTCGCCTTTAGGTGGGCAAACCGTTGAAACTGGTTTTAAAAACGGTTTCGGATTCCTGACGGTTTCAGGTAAATCGAACACGCCCTAACCTTTCCATCCGTAATGTATAATCTCTGTCAGGCAGTCCACTAATTTATCCAGCTGACAGGCATCAGCTGCTTAACGTAATGGTTTATCAGCCATCAAGCACTGAACACACCAGAGGGGGTATTGGGCGGATTCGATAATGCACCCCCTTGTTGGTTCAAATAATAAGTGATACTTTCATGTTGTATTGCACATTTCCCAATATGTTTTGTGTGACTGATCTTGGTTGACATAACTTATAGATAAACATCCAGGTTCGAACTATAGTAAGTACCGAGAGAATTCATTACACCAAAAAATTGAATCTATGGTTACTCGTCAAACAGTTTGGTTAACTACAGATTATCTTAGGATAATTGTACCGTCTGGTATATTCATATTAATATAGTTGTTCCGTCTGTATGACGTCTCTTAAGATATGTTACCGTCTGCTATACTAAGATATGTTACCGCCTGCTATATGCCTCCTAGTATAACTGTACTGGTATATGGAATGGTATGGTAGTTGTACCGTCTGGTATATTTATCTTACTATAGTCGTACTGTTTGGTATGGATATGGTAGATTTGTTGTACCGTGTGGTAAAGGTATCATAGTGTAGCTACGTCTGGTATGGGTATGGTAGATTTGTTTTACCCTCTGGTAAATGTATCCTGGGATAGTGGTACTGTATCATGTCTTAGATTTGTTGTAGAGTGTGGTATAAGAATCGCAGTATAGTTGTCCTGTCTGGTATGGGTATGGTAGATGTGTTGTACCGTGTGGTATATGTATCCTAGTATAGTTGTCTTGTCTGGTATGGGTATGGTAGATTTGTTGTACCGTGTGGTATATGTGTCCTAGTATAGTTGTTCTATCTGGTATGGGTATGATACATTTGTTGTACGGTGTGATATATGTATCCTAGTATAGTTGTACTGTTTGGTATGGGTATGGTAGATTTGTTTTACCCTCTGGTACATGTATCCTAGTATAGTGGTACTGTACCATGTGTTAGACTTGTTGTAGAGTCTGGTATAGAAATCGCAGTACAGTTGTCCTGTCTGGTATGGGTATGGTAGATTTGTTGTACCGTGTGGTATATGTATCCTAGTATAGTTGTACTGTCTGGTATGGGTATGGTAGATTTGTTGTACCGTGTGGTATATGTATCCTAGTATAGTTGTACTGTCTGGTATGGGTATGGTAGATTTGTTGTACCGTGTGGTATATGTATCCTAGTATAGTTGTACTGTCTGGTATGGGTATGGTAGATTTGTTGTACTGTCTGGTATGGGTATGGTAGATTTGTTGTACCGTGTGGTATATGTATCCTAGTATAGTTGTTCTGTCTGGTATGGGTATGGTAGATTTGTTGTACCGTGTGGTATATGTGTCCTAGTATAGTTGTCCTGTCTGGTATGGGTATGGTAGATTTGTTGTACCGTGTGGTATATGTATCCTAGTATAGTTGTCCTGTCAGGTATGGGTATGGTAGATTTGTTGTACCGTGTGGTATATGTATCCTAGTATAGTTGTTCTGTCTGGTATGGGTATGGTAGATTTGTTGTACCGTGTGGTATATGTATCCTAGTATAGTTGTTCTGTCTGGTATGGGTATGGTAGATTTGTTGTACCGTGTGGTATATGTGTCCTAGTATAGTTGTCCTGTCTGGTATGGGTATGGTAGATGTGTTGTACCGTGTGGTATATGTGTCCTAGTACAGTTGTCCTGTCTGGTATGGGTATGGTAGATTTGTTGTACGGTGTGATATATGTATCCTAGTATAGTTGTACTGTCTGGTATGGCTATGGTAGATTTGTTGTACCGTGTCTCATAGGTATCCTAGTATAGTTGTTCTGTCTGGTATGGGTATGGTAGATTTGTTGTACGGTGTGATATATGTATCCTAGTTTAGTTGTACTGTCTGGTATGGGTATGGTAGACTTGTTGTATCGTGTCTCATAGGTATCCTAGTATAGTTGTTTTGTCTGGTATTGGTATGGTAGATTTGTTGTACCGTGTCTCATAGGTATCCTAGTATAGTTGTACTGTCTGGTATTGGTATGGTAGATTTGTTGTACCCTGTCTCATAGGTATCCTAGTATAGTTGTACTGTCTGCTATGGGTATGGTTGATTTGTTGTATCGTATGGTATAGGTATCCTAGTATAGTTGTCCTGTCTGGTCTGAGTATGGTAGATTTGTTGTACCGTATGGTATATATATCCTAGTATAGTCGTACTTTTTGGTATGGGTATGATAGGTTTGTTGAACGGTGTGGTATAGGTATCATTGTGTAGTTGTACCGTGTGGGATATGGATCCTGGGATAGTCTCACCATCTGGTGAAGGTATGGTAGGCCGGATAGTTGTACCCAATAGCAGAGGTATCAATCACAATTGTCTTTGATAAATTAGACCATGAGTGTGTCAAATTAGACCATGAGTCTGTGTCAAATCAGACCATGGATCTTCAATCAAACCCTGAGTCCTTGTTAAATCAAACCATTAGTCCTTGTTCAATCAAACCATTAGTCCTTGTTCAATCAAACCATTAGTCCTTGTTCAATCAAACCTTTAGTCCTTGTTAAATCAAACCTTTAGTCCTTGTTAAATCAGACCAGGGCTCTTTGGTAAATCAGACCAGGGCTCTTTGGTATATCAGACCATCGGTCTTCGTTAAATTACACCATACGTCCTTGTCAAACTAAGCCATGGGTCTTTTTCAGTTAAGATGAAGTCAAGCTGTAAAATCAGGCCAATCCGCTTTGTAAAATGAGACCATCTTCAAGGGCTTATGTACAACCACAACAACCACGGGTTTGTCAAATCAGATCACATTTTTTTGTCAAATCAAAGCAAACTTATTTTTCAAGTCAGCCAAACGTATTTGTCATAATTCAGCCAAACGTTGGGGCCTTATGTGTCCATCGTAGCCGTTCCATTCGCTACGTGGCGCCACGCCGTGTGCCTTAAACCTTAAAGTTGCATGTCGAGCTCTTTCCCGCCTAAACCAAAGAGGTCAAAATACAATAAAAATCAGTCCTTGAATCATTCAAGATTTCTTTTGTCTATACTCCACCCATGCCAGACTGCCAAATAGTGTCTCTTAGCCTTGCGCGTGATATCAATTTACAACAAGTTTTCATTTTAGTGGTAAACGTCATCAGTTTGTGTGCTTCGCGATGCTTTGGTGTAAGTAGCAGTGACGCGACAGACTTCTGTGGTGTCCGGGGATAGACACGTTTGCCACACCACAGCCGAAACGGCAATGTTTATCAGGTTTCTGAATTCATAGAATGAAACATTCGAGTTTTCTGCAAATTTTGATATAAATTTCGCCTGGGCTTAGTTTTGGCGGGAAAGAACTCGACATGCAACTTTAAACCCTTATCCTTAAGCCATACATGCTATCCATAGGCCCTAATCCCTAATCCCTTACCCCCAATCCCCAATCCGGGACCTCTACGACCTTGTCCCTAATCTATAACCTCTGATCCTTACCCACACAAACGTATTGGCGTAATCAGACTAAACGTCTTCGGCAAACTTGGGCAATCCCTTGGCCTGCTATGCTATATCGTTTGAGCGTTTGAGATTCGACGGTCGGTGTGGGGTTCAAGCCCCATTCTATGTACATGTCATCTGTGTGGCCCATTGTGGCACCAGCCGCGGGATAAATCCATCTCGCTTCTCTGCTCTTGGATACTTTCCTATTTGTGACCTCTCAGAGGGAAATTTGAATGAGAAAATGCGTATGACAGTGCGTCTCGTGCGAGAAGGGTTTATCTTTGCGGCGGAAAATACATAGCGTGACCGGTTTCTCGGGGCATTGAGCGAAGGTGATGGGCCGACTGGGATCTGGCGTTATGGCTGACACGGCCCGAGGGATAGCATGGCCTATAAACGTTGTCGACGCAACACGCTGAATGTATTGTCCTCATCCAATCGAAACGTAGACCCTATTTTGCGTTATTGCTGTAGGATCGTTCTTCGCTTCTGCTGTTCCCGGACCGATCCTTCGCGGAGGCAGCGACATGAGAAATCTCTTGTCTGGTTCACCCTCGAGGCCCTTTAACACGGGGCGACAGACCGCTCGGAGGTGGCAAGCCGGTCCTCCCCCGTTTAAGGACCCCCCCCCCCCCTTACATCTGGCTCCATCGCCCACGCCCCGGCCCCCGCCCCTCCTCCCTAGATCTGTCTCCATCGCCCTCGCCCCTCCCCCCTACCCTCTTACATCTGGCTCCATCGCCCACGCCCCGGCCCCCGCCCCTCCTCCCTAGATCAGTCTCCATCGCCCTCGCCCCCCCCCCTCCCTAGATCTGTCTCCATCACCCCCCCCCCCCTCCTCCCCATATTTCGTCCAACCCACCCACCTCCCTCCCTATAGCAGGGTCCCCCGCTTTCGGCGCTGCCTACATTGGTCGCGTCTCCTGCGCAGTCAAGACAGAAGCCGAACCTAAGACACGGGAATAATCGATTGCGCCTCCCCGGACTGATAACACAATCAGGGTCATTGGCTATAATCATGTAAATAGCATCGATCGACTCGCGACACGGCATGGGCCAGTCCCAGACGCGGGCGGCACGACACACGCGCCGTCTGGCGGCGTTCGGCGGCGTCTGTCTGCCTTGCACGGTGGACCGGAAACGAGGAAGAAGCAATGAACTGCCGCTACCCGGGCCGTGTCGGCGCCGTATTCATAGCACAGATCAAGGGTGACATGGTGAAAGGTTAAAAACCCGGGAAACTTACGGGAAAGGAAACATCCGCCGCTAACGAAATAAAAAGTCTTGACGGAAAAAACTGTGACAAATTATGAAGTATCTTGCCGATTACCTTCGTCGTGGAATACAACTTGTTTCTTAATATGATAACACATTACCATAAAATTACCGATTACAGGCAAATTTGAACGCTAATATATAGGCCAATATTATATTTTCTGATATTCCAGTGTTTAGTGCAAACCAGCCAATAACATAATAATTGAATCCGGTGATCCAGAGCCCCCCCCCCCCCCCCACGATATTTTGTTCTGGGTCCCCTCCCCTATGTTTTGTGGACCCCTCCTTTCTCGATCCTCGCCAGGTCGTACGATATTTCGAACCCAAAACGGACCTCTCTGCCCCCCCCCCCCCCCCCACTACCTCGGTCATAGGCTTTCCAAACCGACAGTTACAGCGACACAGTTTGAACATGATTATGAGACGAATTCAAAAATTGGAATAAAATATATACAATTAGTTGTAGACCTCTTATTGCACAGATTTGTAGCGTCGTACGTAGGATGAGGGTGGGTCGCATGGGTGGCTGACGCACTCACTTTTGAAATATTTGAAATAAAACTTATGGCTACATTCAGGAGTGTCTTATGTATATTTTGCTCACGTTGGGCGCTTGGTTCCTTCTATCAGTGTATTACATACCACTCCGATAGCTGGCTTGCATTGTCCAACGACAGCCAAACCGATCAATGCCACCCTCCCCCCCCCCCCCCCCAGCCCACCCCTGGGGGTGCCCATGACGGAAAGGGGGTAGATAACAGCATGGCATTACCGGCGTAGTATTGAATGTTCCAACCGTACCGCAGTTTGTATTAGTACACACGATAGCAGTTACAGCCTCTTTCCTATAGAGACGTGGGGCTTTCAGGGGCAAACAGGTCCGGCTGCCCTTCCCCATATCCATACGATCTATCTTACATTTGTTTATGTAATCGCATATTATCGCGTTATGGTACACCAGCCATTAAAGGGTCTGAAAGGGCACTTGCAGGCCATATACGACACCCATCACTGAGGAGGTTGCACTAATCGAACAGCAAACACTGCCCCATGGCAAGTCGGTATCACGTTCCAGCCGTGCTATTGTATATTGATGAAGTGTAAAGAGCATGTGACGTGTACATGTTCTGCGGTTGTATGATACTCTCAGGACATGCGGGGGGCTGGTGCGGACGATGGGACGTGGCACAGCACGCTACAATCTACAGTTTGCTTAAGGGTAGATATTATAAGGAAGAACACATTTTATGTAACAGGTAAAGCAACTGTCCGTTGCAACTGTCTGCATTCGATGGCATGAAGCACCAGCCATTATATATCGTTCAGTGTTATATAAGACGAACTTGCGACCGTGAGCTTTATATAGTTACTATTTTAACACAATGTAAACCGACCGCCTGATATAATATATATATGAACTAATATTTTAACTAGTATTAGAATAACTTTGATTTCATTTTGATTAAACAAATGCCTACCATGGCATTTTTTAGATAAAGGTTGCTGCCATCAGTAAAAAATAAAATTGAACGCGCACAACTGGTGGTGTTTAAATCTGAACTCCTGAGATACTGAAATCTTTCCCGCCAAAATGTTTCTTGTTCGTCTGTTGTTTGCTTTTTGTTGAAATAGTCACTACAATGTAACTTGTTGCATTAGTTCTTCCAATGTTTCGCGTGGTTCATCTGTCTTGTGAAGAAAGGCATGCGAAGTGGCCTACTGCGATGTTCAAGCAATACGTGAACCTGATGGAAACAATGCGTTCGCCATGTAACGGAAGAACAAATGCCATTGCTTGTTTTGAAATTGACAATGTCAGCCACAGATATCTCACCTTGTTTGTGCCAATGACGTAATTTGTGACACTTTAATTCACGAGTCGAGCGATTTGATAAAGATACAGTAAGACACTTTACCTGTACCTTTCACAGGGGCGGATCGATGAATTTGGAAAAGGGAGGGCTTTCTGTTCTCTAAAAACGTAAATGGACGTTATAGTGAAGGACGTTCTCAACAATAATGGATCTGTTATTAAAAATAAATTTGAATGAATGTTTTTCTCTTGCAACAAGACGTTCTATCGAAACATATATGTTCTGCTGACCGTTGGATATTTTTATGATACTGTGGAAGATTTTTTTCAATGAATGCTGTCCATTTTAATGATGTCAGGCTGTATGTCCTAGCAAACTATAGGGTAAATATAGGGGGTGTATCATGCACTCTCCAGCTGGCGGGCTAAATCCAGAATATTCGCTCATGTTCGATGTAATAATTGTACATACAGTTTATGGATATCAGACTTTCCTCGTCCGTTTTGTTTTTCGTTACACAAGACAATAGTGGAAAGAAAAAAGAGCAGATTTGCTCAAATTATTTTCTGAATAAAGCAATACATGTGTGGTATGTCTTCTACATCTGCCACTGTCATGTCCAAACAAAATTGAAAACTAGATTATAAACGAGATGGTAAACTAAACTGTAGAGACATGTATAGAGTAACACAGTTTTGCAAAGAAATTCTCATTATTATCCATTTGTGAAATAATATAATTTCTGTATACACGGGGTCGAGTCACAATGGACAAGGCAGGTAAGAAACCACTCCACACTCCTCCGCGAACTTCCCGTTGAAGGCGAGATTTGATACGTGTTTGTCTTTATACTCACAGCGTAACAACTCTCCAGTGTTCAAACTAATGAAATCACCTCACTCCCTGTGTGTCGCCATTCACTACTTTGAAGATTTCTATATGTAAAATCAAACACCTGGCGAAACGATGACAAAACGTACTATTTGTCCTATGAGTCAACAAGCGTTCAGCACAGTGAAATAGTCAGTGCAACAATTTGACGTTATTCGTTGGTATTATGATAACCTTGCGAATATGACCAAGGTGAGTGACGCACAGTATGTAATGTTTTATTCGACAATGAATCAAATAATAGCAAGGTGAGTCAGTCACAATATTTAATGTTTTATTCGACAATCAGGACAGTAATATCAGAAGAAGATAATCCCCGCCATCCCGATAAAACAGAACAAAACAGACCTACAGCCCACCTGAAAGAACAGGATGGAGCCCTTCAGTTTGTTTCACGATACAACCAAGTTCGTCAAATGTATAGATCCGCATATGTTTGGTTTTTGCTGTCCGCGGGACGCTTGGCTCCTTGCATCCTGAGCCGATACAGTCGATCTTTCCGGCGCTGTTAAAGTTTTGCGTCTGGTCGATAAATCTACGGTTGGCCGTGTTGTCACACTGCTTCAGGTCGATCTTTCAGTCGGCACCTAATGGGCTTTTGTTCTGTAAGAGATTCTGCCGCGGAGTTTGTACCGTGTAATCAATGTCCATTAGGCCGTTGGAAGGCTCTACAGATGCGTCGTGACATCGCCATACGCCTGGCTGCCATAGCTTTCTGCTCACCCCCGTGGAAATTCATAGGATTCGTGGGTGCAACCGGTGGTCTCTGGTCTACGAGGCACTGGACAGCAGCAGGGCGAACCGGGAATAATTGCAGTCGGGTTTTTGGCAGCGTTGTGGGCGGGAGGTGTGTGGGGCAGTAAGGAATAGTATGTAACCAAACTTAATATTAATAACCTAATATCAATTATCAATAAAAAATAATTTGGACCAGAATTATGTTAATGAGGGCATGCCGAATAGTGGGTGGGAAGAAGGATTGGGACACGTGGCGAGTTGTGAAAGAGAATGAAAACGCGTCGGCGGGTCGTCAAGGAGGATGGAGACACGTCGGCGTGTTATCAAGGAGGATGGGGACGCGTCGGCGGGTTGTCAAGGAGAACGGGGACGCGTCGGCGGGTTGTCAAGGAGGATGGAGACGCGTCGGCGGGTTGTCAAGGAGAACGGGGACGCGTCGGCGGGTTGTCAAGGAGGATGGAGACGCGTCGGCGGGTTATCGAGGAGGATAAGGACGCATCGGCGGTTTGTCAAGGAGGATGATGACTTGTCGGCGTGTTGTCAAGAAGGATGAGGACGCGTCGACGGGTTGTCAAGGAGGATGAGGACGCGTCGGCGGGTTGTCAAGGAGGACGGAGACGCGTCGGCGGGTTGTCAAGGAGGATGGAGACAAGGAGGATCGATGTCATTGTCACGTCAGGCAACGACATCGATGCTCACATATCGTGATTATGTAATGATACATTTGGCTCTCTGCCCATGTTGTAGAAATCAATAGCAAGGTGTGTAACAGAATCCAAATATATGCGATACCGTCATCTATGGTTACCTTTAGAACATGACGCTGCGTGTACATAACGTCAGCGCTGCGTGGCTCTTTACAGTTGTTTATACAGATATTTCCCGTCAATCAGAAAGCGTTCTGGGTTTATATTTTGTACACGTGTATGGCCCTGGGTGATTTTGCGGTGTTGCGTACATAACTGGTTTCACGGGTTAAAAAAATGTGGACTGACGATAAAAGAATTTCATTTTGATGCTATTTTGCACCCGCAAGTTTATTTTAAATGGCGTCAGTTTTTATCTGCCAGTGATGGGGAGCGGACGACGTTGTCTGCGCGACACATTGAGTGTGACATAAGCGGAAGCAGCATTGATCCAGCGTACCAACAGGCTATGTGTGGAACCTATCTGTGTCTGGGGCGGTGTCACTCGTTCATCGCGTTGTCCCATGGCCTAAGCCAATTGGCTTAAGCCAATATGTGGCACAAAACACAAATCCATCACCATCCGCTGGCAAATGTACGTTAGGTCTATTGAATCTGCACGTAACGAAAATGATAATCGGTTGTTTTAGGCCAACTACACATACAAGCACAATGGGAGGGCCCCTGAGGGGGGGTAGCCATGTCGCGTATCGATTTTAAGAAAAAGGTCCATGTCGCGTGTCGATTTTAAGAAAAGGTCCATGTCGCGTGTCGATTTTAAGAAAAGCTCCATGTCGCGTGTCGATTTTAAGAAAAGTTCCATGTCGCGTGTCGCTAAGTCTTATGTCGCATGTCGATTCTAAGACAACCCCAATGTCGCGTTGTCGATTTTAAAAATCGCCGTGTCGCCGTGTCGAAAAAGCCCCTATGGGGCCCTAATGGGGGCGAGCCCATGACCTGTGGGAGGGATTCTCAGCTCGTTTACCAATTAAAACACTGAGCAAGGTGGCGCGTCGGCGGGTTATCAAGGAGGATAAGGACGCATCGGCGGTTTGTCAAGGAGGATGATGACTTGTCGGCGTGTTGTCAAGGAGGATGAGGACGCGTCGACGGGTTGTCAAGGAGGATGAGGACGCGTCGGCGGGTTGTCAAGGAGGACGGAGACGCGTCGGCGGGTTGTCAAGGAGGATGGAGACAAGGAGGATCGATGTCATTGTCACGTCAGGCAACGACATCGATGCTCACATATCGTGATTATGTAATGATACATTTGGCTCTCTGCCCATGTTGTAGAAATCAATAGCAAGGTGTGTGACAGAATCCAAATATATGCGATACCGTCATCTATGGTTACCTTTAGAACATGACGCTGCGTGTACATAACGTCAGCGCTGCGTGGCTCTTTACAGTTGTTTATACAGATATTTCCCGTCAATCAGAAAGCGTTCTGGGTTTATATTTTGTACACGTGTATGGCCCTGGGTGATTTTGCGGTGTTGCGTACATAACTGGTTTCACGGGTTAAAAAAATGTGGACTGACGATAAAAGAATTTCATTTTGATGCTATTTTGCACCCGCAAGTTTATTTTAAATGGCGTCAGTTTTTATCTGCCAGTGATGGGGAGCGGACGACGTTGTCTGCGCGACACATTGAGTGTGACATAAGCGGAAGCAGCATTGATCCAGCGTACCAACAGGCTATGTGTGGAACCTATCTGTGTCTGGGGCGGTGTCACTCGTTCATCGCGTTGTCCCATGGCCTAAGCCAATTGGCTTAAGCCAATATGTGGCACAAAACACAAATCCATCACCATCCGCTGGCAAATGTACGTTAGGTCTTTTGAATCTGCACGTAACGAAAATGATAATCGGTTGTTTTAGGCCAACTACACATACAAGCACAATGGGAGGGCCCCTGAGGGGGGGTAGCCATGTCGCGTATCGATTTTAAGAAAAAGGTCCATGTCGCGTGTCGATTTTAAGAAAAGGTCCATGTCGCGTGTCGATTTTAAGAAAAGCTCCATGTCGCGTGTCGATTTTAAGAAAAGTTCCATGTCGCGTGTCGCTAAGTCTTATGTCGCATGTCGATTCTAAGACAACCCCAATGTCGCGTTGTCGATTTTAAAAATCGCCGGGTCGCCGTGTCGAAAAAGCCCCTATGGGGCCCTAATGGGGGCGAGCCCATGACCTGTGGGAGGGATTCTCAGCTCGTTTACCAATTAAACACTGAGCAAGGTGGCGCGTCGGCGGGTTATCAAGGAGGATAAGGACGCATCGGCGGTTTGTCAAGGAGGATGATGACTTGTCGGCGTGTTGTCAAGGAGGATGAGGACGCGTCGACGGGTTGTCAAGGAGGATGAGGACGCGTCGGCGGGTTGTCAAGGAGGACGGAGACGCGTCGGCGGATTGTCAAGGAGGATGGAGACAAGGAGGATCGATGTCATTGTCACGTCAGGCAACGACATCGATGCTCACATATCGTGATTATGTAATGATACATTTGGCTCTCTGCCCATGTTGTAGAAATCAATAGCAAGGTGTGTAACAGAATCCAAATATATGCGATACCGTCATCTATGGTTACCTTTAGAACATGACGCTGCGTGTACATAACGTCAGCGCTGCGTGGCTCTTTACAGTTGTTTATACAGATATTTCCCGTCAATCAGAAAGCGTTCTGGGTTTATATTTTGTACACGTGTATGGCCCTGGGTGATTTTGCGGTGTTGCGTACGTAACTGGTTTCACGGGTTAAAAAAATGTGGACTGACAATAAAAGAATTTCATTTTGATGCTATTTTGCACCCGCAAGTTTATTTTAAATGGCGTCAGTTTTTATCTGCCAGTGATGGGGAGCGGACGACGTTGTCTGCGCGACACATTGAGTGTGACATAAGCGGAAGCAGCATTGATCCAGCGTACCAACAGGCTATGTGTGGAACCTATCTGTGTCTGGGGCGGTGTCACTCGTTCATCGCGTTGTCCCATGGCCTAAGCCAATTGGCTTAAGCCAATATGTGGCACAAAACACAAATCCATCACCATCCGCTGGCAAATGTACGTTAGGTCTTTTGAATCTGCACGTAACGAAAATGATAATCGGTTGTTTTAGGCCAACTACACATACAAGCACAATGGGAGGGCCCCTGAGGGGGGGTAGCCATGTCGCGTATCGATTTTAAGAAAAAGGTCCATGTCGCGTGTCGATTTTAAGAAAAGGTCCATGTCGCGTGTCGATTTTAAGAAAAGCTCCATGTCGCGTGTCGATTTTAAGAAAAGTTACATGTCGCGTGTCGCTAAGTCTTATGTCGCATGTCGATTCTAAGACAACCCCAATGTCGCGTTGTCGATTTTAAAAATCGCCGTGTCGCCGTGTCGAAAAAGCCCCTATGGGGCCCTAATGGGGGCGAGCCCATGACCTGTGGGAGGGATTCTCAGCTCGTTTACCAATTAAAACACTGAGCAAGGTGGCGCAAGGACGTAACGAAACAAAATACATCTAAATGCTTTCCACCTCCATTAAAACGATGCCCCCTTCCCATAGCATCGTGGAATAGTAGATTGCTTAGATATCCCTATATTAGAAAAACCTGGTTCCCTGCATTAGGGCAGAGTACCAGTTAGTTCGTCCATACGAAGCTCAATCTACAATCTACTGGCGTATGTACATCCAATCCCCTTTTATTGTCGCGGGACGTGTTTGGGTCCAGTTTAGGTTTCGCATGCATACCAGGAACGTATGGACAGAGGCAGTGACAATGTGTAAATTAACAGTAATTGAATGCTACCCAGTTGTAGTTGAAGAAAAATAAACTATTAAAGAGACCGCGCGTTGCTACAAATAGATGTATTATGTAATATTTATATTTCAAAACCTTGTTCTTGGGCTCTAGTTATTTGCGGTTCTCTTCCCTGGATCAATGTGTCGTGGAGGTCAGTGGTTGCCATCGGCGAACGTCCCGAGAGTTAGAACCCAAGGGCAGCGGGCAATCAATCACTAGACACAGATAGACCGGCCCGGCAGTGTCCGCCCGCCTTCATCGTCATGGAGCCGAAAGGCAAGGTGACTATTAATCATAATGGACACCCCTGGAGCTTTCAAGCCCCTTTTGGAAGTGAATAATCAAAAGGCAAGTCGACAATCGATCACGGGGGTAAAGCTGCTAGTCGCCAGCCGTTGTGGATCGCCCCCTGTAGGGGGTAGTTGGTTGGTTTGGGCGGTGGTTGGGGGGGGGGGGGGCGAGGGGAGACACCAAGGGGGGCACCTGGGGCTAGTCAACGTGCGCCGGGGGACCCACAATTCCAGCTTAAGACGTTGACACGCCAATGAAGCTCAATAAATCACAGTCTCAAGTGACTACCCATTGTTCCCTTGCCGGCTACGGCCTCGGCCATAAGAACCACGTACGCGGGGACTCCTTTGCGTGTAACCGACCGCCAACCGTGCCTTGCCTTGATCGCGCGCGCCCTCTCTCGGCAGGAGCGCAGTCGATCCAGGACCGGTAAGTTATGAATCAAGCTCGATATTTTTTGTCGTCTCATATTCAATGGTAAGAACGAATGAGCACGACATCAAAGAAACCCTGAAATCTGAATAAAAAATAACATTGAGAACATGAAAGTATTATGCATTTGCTCATTGCAAACAAGGGAAAGTAATAGCTGGAATAACTTCGATCGCAATGACAGATAGTGCCTTCCACAGCTAAATGTTTTCACGCAAACCGATCGGGTTGCCACTGTGTGTGGTGACGTCACCACAATGGCTTAGCCGACATGTAGATAATCTCCCAGTAGAGGGCGCAACAACTGGTTACTTGATGCATTGATTGCACAGGGACCAGCCCAGTAAGCATGTAAACATTAATGTAAGGTTAGATTTTAGTTCGAATGGTTGATACATGTATATGGTTTCCAGCTGCTTTACAACGTTAAACTAACGTTTATTTTTTGCTTACAAATAAACGTTTGCAAGTTAAACTAAAAATTTATTTTAGAAAAACGTTTCCAAAAAAAACCTAGGGTCGCAGCCAAAAAGTAAGATCGATTTCAATACATGTATATAAATTAATGGTTGATACAAGGTTTCCGGCCACTTTACAACGTTAAACTAACGTTTATTTTTCGTTCACAAATAAACGTTTGCAAGATAAGCTGAAAATTAGAAAAAAAACGGTTATATAAAGCCGGCTTCTTTCGCGCAGCGGTTAGCGTGCGTGCCTTGTAATCTCGCGACAGGGGTCCAATGCCCGACCTGGCGGGGATGAACTTTCGGAGTCTATGACTTCAACTACCACACTGGTGCCAAAGGTGACCAACCTGGGGCCACCCTCTCGGGAAATACGCAGTAACACAGGGTGTACAGCGGCAGGAAGGCTGACTTTTGCCGATCGATACCGTTAGATATTTGTTACAAATGGCATTGTTAATGTTAAAATGCAAACGTTAATATAACGTTAAATCAATGAGCAAAATTGCGTTAGAATAACGCTGAAATATAACGTTAAGTAAACACAGCTGCTAACGTTCATCTGACGTTAGTTTAACGTTGGCATGCTATCTTGGAGTCGTTATCAACATGGCGACACACTATATGAAGTTCCTGAAGTTAGAAAGTAAAAGAATAAAAAGATAGGGCAAAGAAAGACCTAACACAAGGATACACATCAAAAGGCTATATGCCATCAAAGGAATTGCAGCTTTGAATATTGTTATTTTACTTAATGTGCGGGCGTGGGGTTCGGCTTAAAACTTAACACCAAAAACTCGCCCTGCCATAAGTAATGCAATCTATCCATCATTCTGTATGTCATAATTACTGGCCTTGCTTATATATAGGAAGGCGCAGTCCGTGTACTTCCGTTTTTTGCGTCAGACTTCAACTCTGAACTGCGATTCATACTGAGTTATACCGCTTTTATTTTACACAGCGTGCTGGCATGGTTACCGAGAAACACAGCCGATGTAAATAATTATGACGTTTCCACCACCATGTCCCCACGAAATAGGAATCTAGAGGCCTATGCACTGTATTATCTTCATCTATAGGCAGGCGGGCGGGGTAGTAACCCTTACTTTTTGAGTGGCAACTGTTATTAAACCTGTTTTAACATGCCATTATGCACATATGCTGGAAATCGTGTCTATTTATGCGATTCGTGATCATGCATTAAGCCAGCCAGGAGTCACTGCGAACGGAATACATGTGCTAGTGATTAGTAGTCCACTACTAAAACAAAAGTTTTCATCTTACATGTATTTTCACTTTGGAATAACGGGGTCTTGCCTTCATACAACAATAAGTCGTACATACAAATTATATGCATACTTAAAGAAAACAAGGAAATGCATATTATATAGCTGAGTCAATATAAATTTATAGTCGATATACACCAGGTACTCTCGCTAGCAATACCTTTCATGGAACCCCGTTAAGTAATTGATAGTTTTAGCAAAGGTTTCCTTCGGCTCCTGTCATGTGTCAAACGTGAGCTTTACTGCGTCCCACATTGCTATTACCTCCAGCAAGCGGACGGAGTGACTACTCTCGTCCTCTGATGTTGGTTAGGCTACACCGTCAAAGAGATCGGTGTGCAGGCGTCCGCCTCGGTCATTAGTCATCCAAGGAGGAGATGGAAACACGTTTATCAACCGCCATGTGACTGGATGCCCCGTCCGTTGGTCCGGAATTCTCTTCCCCAGTTCGCCAGGGCATGCGAACGGCGATGGAAAAAATATACAAGATAGACAGTCGGAGCAATAAGTCGAGATGCCCTGTCGGGGAGCATAGCTCATGTATCCCTCAACTGGTTGAGGCGTAGTCCAGCGTTTCTAGTAAACAATAGACCGTTCCAGGGGACATTCTGGCAGGCGCGTGTTTCGGGTATCTCTAGCTCGCTCTGCGCTGCATAGCATGCAATAGGCGACTACGGTATTTATAGCTGCATAATTTTATCATAAAAACAAGAACTCACTTTGTACCGATAAATATCATGACTATCAAAGGATATAATTTTAAGAATGAGATGGAGGCATATAAGATTAGAGAAAAGCGACGAGGAACGCCGTGAAAATCGACATTCGGCACTAAGAATTTAGAAAAATCGGCATTGGACACAGGCCCCTTTTCCAGATCCCTGTTAAACTGTTCTTAATACAGCGAAATATAAGTTTTATATTATTATATACTATAATACTTTAAGGAGTGGTTATAGAGACATCTTTTGGTTTGTTCTGTGAATAACAATACCATAAAGCCAACCTACCCCGACAAAAGGAACGTTGAAGCCTGGCACCTGAACCAACCCAATACGCATGCATGGTAAACACATGCGAGAATTGATTTTCTAACCCGAAAGACGCAGTGTCTATTTTTCACGATATACCGGACCTGCCAAGAGGGACAATTTGTTAGGTGCCCTGCCTGTGGAGAAAGACATCGAAGCCGCTGCAGAGAACGAACTAGCCGTGGATGAGGACGATGATGAAGATGACGATAACATTCCTCTTGCCGAGTTTCGCCTCCGATGCTGTCATGTTACACAGTCAATAAACGCATTCACAAAAAAAAAAAAATTCTTGTCAAAATCGTCACAACAAATTGTTAAGCGCCCGTTTATGCTCGAAAAATAAATAGGCCGACAGGCATTCGGAATTGTACCTGCACTTGGAGCAAGTCCTTCAGCAACAAATGTAACACCAGTCTTGAATACAACATGTCCCATTATTCTATTCATTTGTCCCTACTACATATCCGGGAAGGAGGTTACGTGAGACGGACTCAACGTAACAACGTAACAGCGTAACGTAACAACGTAACGTAACAACGTAAAACAGTATCTCTGGCTGAGTATCATTCCAACATGTCATGGGATCGCGCCCTTATTGCCTTTATGTGTACAAAGGTGGCCTAAACCAACAAATTATCAATCTCTTTAGGTGCAGATTCAGTAACTAAATATTGATATTTAAGGACTAACCAATAATACATGAACACTAAACAGGCTCTAAACAACTATCAGTATGCTTCTGTAAATGTTTAGCAAACTGTTGAGCTATTTGTGTGTGTGTGACGGATTCAGCAGACAATCATGTGGGAGTCTCAAGCTAGCGTGGATCCAGGAGGAATTTGAGAATTTGAGAGGGATTTTGAAATTCTTACGACGGGTGTGTGTGGTGGGGGGGGGGGGGGGTATACCAAGCAAAAACAAAACGTCTTTTTAACGTTTTGAAATCGTTCTAATTAAGTTATAACTGTTTTAGAAACGTTCCAAAAACGTTATGTGTTTGCTGGGTGGGTGAACCAAAACAGGGAGTCCACATAATAATACGGGGGTCCGGAACTAAAAGACTGGTGTGGCGTCCACATCTTAGCTGGTATACGGTTACCATTGACCAAGAGCGTCCTTCCTCGAACACGGGGAGGGGTCAGACCCCCAAGAACCCCGCTCAGATATCTTTATATTGCAACCCCGCTCAGATATCTTTATATTGCCTTTGTGGGAAGTAACAGCGAAGACCCGTGACCCCTGTGACCTCCAACTATCCACCAAGGGGATGGGGGGTGGGGGGGGGGGGGTCCCAGGACCCACGTGACCCCCCCCCTGAGATCCGCTCCTGGTACACGTTTTCCCTCCGTAAATATGTGTTTGATAACACATACAACAAACAACCTTGTATGTTTTCTCGTGATATGGCGAGACCTTTAACTTAATAACATCATTTATATTCCGGGCGGCAAGGATCGAGTGCTGATGGCAGCAGCCAGTTGTGCCGTTTGCGCATGCGCGTCGTGTGTGCGCTCTTTGTTTCGCTAATTCCCGCGAGACACCCGGTGAGATTTCCGTGGGGCTGCTGATGAGAATTGTTGATCAGTTTCGGGACATCTCGCCAGCTCTGACGAAGCCAATCTGGTGACACGCCAAGAATGTGAATACAGAATGACTCTCGCGTGGTCAAGTGTGTAGGCAGTAAAGACAAGTCCTGGGTTCTAATTTATAGCGACTAGGGAAATCTTCGGGAAATCTTATTGTAATTTAAATATTCTGATTGCTTGTGGCAGAAGACGTCGATTACAAATTGGTGGTGCTTATACCAGTGATCACGCCGATGTTCTGTCGAATAACCAGGCTCTAAGTTAGTGCAATAGCTTACAATACTGAACGTAAATACTAATAGTACACGCGTATTAAAATTAAAGGCGTACCCCCAGAAAAAGAAAGGTAATGTCTGACAGAATTGGGTTCGCTTCGCTATTAGACCTGTTTTGTTACCATGACAAGCCGGCACGTTTTTTTAACACAAGCCTGAGGCGCTTTACTGATGCTATCGTTTAGTGCAATTAAGCACACAGCGCCACCAGGTGAGGGAGATTGCAGCATATTGAAGATGGTACAGAACGTAAAATGGACAGCATGTTTAGCCCTTCGCTAAGTTGGTCTAGGGCAGCGCCAGCCCCAGACACGTGAGCGGTGCCTGGACTTGGGTACCATGCAGTCATACCGCGGTGTTTTGATGGATAGTGTTTTATAAAATCCCATAATGCCTCTCGATGAGGCAATCTCCTCATGTCGGACCCCATTATAACGGCAACATAGGAACAGATCGCGGCACGGGTCCAAGCGACTCAAAGCAGCGTTACAGATTACCCCCTTGTGGCTCAAACACCGTGAAAAACTCTCCCACTTTGGCTGCTGCCGCCCTGGCCGCCTGGCTGCCCCGGCTGCCCCGGCTCGGGACAGGGGAGGTGATGGCAGGCCGGGTGCATGACAGGCCCTGACCTAGGGGCTGGGAGGCGGCAGATTTAAGCTTTCCTTCCCGGCTACTGAATCCGGCGGTGTCCTGCGCGCGCTCCCACCCATAAGATGTCCACCAATCCTGAAAGTGTGGGTCTGTGTGTGTTGGGCGGGGGTGTGGGTGGGGGGTGTACATAATGGAGGAAAGGGCGGTGGGGGTAGGGGTGGAAGAAAAGGGGCATGGGGTGAGGAGACAACAATGAAGTTAGGTCCTTCATCTCGGAGACCCAGGTCAAGCAGTCACGCCCCGTATTATCCTGGCTGACAAGGTGCAGAGAGCCACGCTAGGGTTGCCGGGAAGGGACAAAGGGTGCCGCGACCGGGGAACGAAGCATGCTGAGGTTCATCAATCTGCCGTCAGAGGTCGCGTCCATCACAGGTCATTAACGCAATCCCCTGCCGTAAAGGGGGTTTTATAGACATGGATGGCCCAGACACCATTCTCTGGCTATTATCGTGGAAACATCCGGATGCATATATAGGGGATATTAGCGGTGGGATCACATAAAGTCATAAACTATTCATATTTTATCTACATATTGGAGGCCTTGATTGCATGGATATCACAAATGCTACGCGCGAAATAGATCATTATCAAGCTTCGGGTCAATGCGTTGCGTTGAATCAAATGTCCTTTTTGGTAGAAATAAACTCATTTACCATTATTTTGTCTTCGTCAAGCCACGTAATTCCGCTATGTAAATATGTCAAAATCAGTTGAATATCGCGGTCTCAAGTCGCACTTAAATGAGGGGAGGGAATACTTTTTCCAATCTCCGCGATTGGCATCCAGAAATTCTTGCAGATCGTTATCCGTATAGTTCTTGGTTCAACTCGAATACCCCATCCCTATTTACCACGATCCGTTATTCGCGATGTCATTTTTAAGGTGTTTTTTCTTGCGCCCGGTCTTGAACAGTCCTCATCTTCGAGAGTCGATATTGCTCTCCCTTATTCTTGGAGATTCGCGATTTAGATGGGCTACCCCCCCCCCTCCCCTCTCCCACACACACCCCTAAATGTCATATAACGCCGTCTTCACTATCAAAAGACCAATAGGGTACGTACAACCCAAAACCGGATGAAGTATGTTCCTTGGTTGATTTGTGATCTCTCTTTGCAGTCGTAGTTAGCAATTGATGGCACTATTTATATGTCGTAAAATTGATGTCAATGCTATGCTATCGAAGGTGCATATTTTTCCACTACTATATTCTTTACATGAGGTCTGGTGACAGCCCAATGGCCTGTGCCAGCAGCCACCCTCCCGGAAGAGAGCCCCAACGATTCGTGTCACGTCCAGACCCCCAGGACCCCACTTACTCAGGGTCTCTATAGGCACAAACTACCAACACCTCGGCGTCTCTCGGACCGGTGTAATATGTACGCCTCCGACCATATGCTATTACTTTCTCTAATCTAAAGTGCCTTGGCTGTGATGGTCGCCCGGCCAGTCATTTCTCCCCTTGGTCTCCGGCAGATTGATCTGCGACACGGCAGGTAGTCTGGGAGTAATTTGAGGTATTGATTCGCCATCGCCACTTCTTGTGCAAGGGTGGTGGTAGGGGTGGTAGGGGTGGTAGGGGCGGGGGGGAGGGATGGGGGGGGGGGGGGGCGAGACGCCGCTACGACCAGAGCCCGTGGTGGCGGTGGCCGGAGGGTGGCCTCGAGAAGGCAGTATTAGTGTTATATAAAAATACTAACGTTATATCACAGTGCCGTGACGCCCCGGGCCACAGGTTGCCCCGGTCGACATGACTACCACTGGTCGCCGCGGATCCGCTGAGGTGCTTAACCCATGGTTCGCTTGCGTGATTTCGTCAAATCAACCCACAGCGGATGTAATAAAGCATTGTCACTGCTTTAGGTGATTCCGCATGTCCAGACGGAGAATTAACACCTGATTTATGTCGCCGCTATTTTCATGCTTTTCGACAGCGGGTGAAATGTCTCAGATACATAGATTTAGACAGTGAAAATATAGGAATGATGGTGTTGATGCAAAATGAATAAGCCATGCTTCTGCGCATCCGGATATGGTTTTTGGGTTATCCGGTCAACATACCATCATTGGACACAGGCAAGACATACGTGATGAATTAAAATTTCCCAAGTTATAATATATGATTGCAATGTATATACACTGAGTGATACAATGCATATACACTGTGTGATACAATGTATATACACTGTGTGATACAATGTATATACACTGTGTGATACAATGTATATACACTGTGTGATACAATCTATATACAGTGTGTGATACAATGTATATACACTGTGTGATACAATGAATATACAGTGTGTGATACAATGTATATACACTGTGTAATACAATGCATATACACTGTGTGATACAATGTATATACACTGTGTGATTCAGTTGTTCCCCTGGCATCGGGCAAAAAACAACACTTAAGCAATAACTTGAACTAAAAGCGTTGCTCCTTCCTTGAGGGGTTGTACCTTATTCAGAGAACTACTTGTTTTCTCCTTGTGTTCGAATCCTCCCAGAATTACACTAGTGTTTCCCAAAAGCCGAGTTACGATGTCGTAGCAAACAGCCACGTCGATACCCTACTACGCCTGCATGCACCTCCACCCTCCAGCCATGGCCCGCGCCTTCATGTTTTCCCCGGCTGTGACTGAGTGCGCTCCGTCTTTAGACGTTGCCATGCCCGGTGGCGACGTGACGTCGCTATAAGGAAGTCCTCGTGGCCGTTCATCGGCCCCCACGGTCGCCTTCATGTCGCAGGCCGACTCCTTCCGGCGCCTGGCGACGTTCCGCCCTTATCAGCAGCACCCCAGAGCGTACCGAGGGCCAACCCCCCGGTGGACCGGGTCTTTTACGGCCAGTTGGTCAAATCGCTTATAAATTTGTCGGCCAAGTCCTGAGAGGAAATTGACGCAAAAGCTCAAACGGTGACCCTCGCAAAACACGACATGGGCAATTGCTTCGCTAAGCCTATACTAAATCAATTACGATCTCTTCCAGATTAAATTAGTTATTTTGGCCCCCGGCAGAGGGCTCCGTTGGGACGTCCCATTTCTCCGCGCATTTTCACCGACCGCAGACGACAAAGAGGTTATTGTATCTGCCGGGTCAGAGATCGGGTCCCAGTTCATTTGTCTGAGGCGGTGAAGCTTCGCAACGGTTTCAAAGATCGATCACCTGGTCTCGGTACATTCGCGATGTCTTCAGCTCAAGCTATTGTTGCATTTCTTTGAGATTAAAAGTGTAGCGAAATGAAATATTGAGACGTAAAGATTACCGTTGTTTTCTATGAATCAATCGTTATTAATGCAGAAGTCTTGGCAGTAAACGGCAGGTTTTATTGCTAAATGTTCTGGCTGTGTTTTCTAAGCAGTGTTTCGTGCAGACGTATGAAGGCCGTCATGTATATAGCGCCAACTTGTCACGTGTAAGGACACAGGACAGCCGCACAGCCTGTACATCAACCAGTTCGGCAGGACAATGAACGATTTTCTTTCGACGGGTGACGTTTTTCGGAATGAGATCCAAATGGTCTGGCTTGTCTATCATTATTGGAATATGAGTTTCGTAGACCGCAGCTGTACGCCAGTAAGACAGCGGCGAGCTCTATGCATAATGGGGTGTGTTTGCATATTTGGTCAATGCAGGGCACTTGCCTCCTAACGGGCTATTGCGGTGAGGATGTCGACAATGAAGTACGAAGTGAAGTGACAGCGGAAACCGATATTCCTTTTGATTAACATTGCGGCCATGGGGACTCGCTGTCCCATAGCTGGTCCTGGGGGTAAACAATACGAAGCGTAGCGCCAGCATATGCGTGTGACTCCTATGACAAAGTCCGGGGACTTTTTCCGTAATGGACACAAGCCTTGAGCTGTGTGTTGTCCCTAGTGACAGGTATCAAGCTGTACCTCTGTCATCCAGGTTGTTGCCATGACAGTGACTCCGACAAAACTTTTTTTCCCTCTAAGCACGACATACGAATATCTCGCCCCCTCCCCCCACCTCTCTCTCTGTCTTTCACTCCCGCTCTCTCTGCGAGGCCAGACACGAGTTGTGTTGTCATATCCGGCCCCGTCAGGCTTTTACCGGAAGTTCCTATCAGAGACGCGCCCCGGGACCCCCGACCACCTACCCCTCTCCATCACCCCCACCCCCTCCCACCCTTCGATTCTACCCCGGACGTAGAGTCCACGGAATCAGCAAGCGAGTGGCTATAGAGAGTGACTTCTGCCAATGAGCGTTGCGTGCATGAATAACCACAGGGATCCCCACCCCCACCTGCAGTTGTACCACCCAGTTTCTATTGCTTCTATTGCTCGACGCCTCCCCGGCCAGGATCGGGCCGTGGATTCAGCTGGAGACACGTTGAACGAGCCACAAGGGACGCTGATGAAAACAGAAAGTAAGACCCAAGCGCCAAATTCATGAGCGGTCATGGGCAGAGTGACATTTCAATTCCCCCTGAAGCGAGGTCCCTGCCCGGTGCTTCCCTTCTGCTGTTTGCGTGCCCTCCGCCAGAGGTGGGCTACTCACTTCCGGTGACGAGAGCTGCACCGTGGGGTGACGCGGGTGGGAGTGACACGGGGTGACAAGGGGTGACAAGTGGGGACACGGGGTGCGCGGGGTGACCTAGGATGACGTTGTGGGGGGTAGGGGGGGGGGGGTATGGGGCGCCAGATCGGGGCACGTACAGTGGCGGGGTGAGGGGGGGGGGCGAGTTGGGAGAGGTGTTGAGGGTTCAGATGTGACGTACGTAGTATCTCGGCGGGACCGGGGGTGTGTGCGGTGGGAGGGGGGGTGGATATGCACGAATAGTGTGCTACCGTCAAGCGCCTCTTTTTCCTGACAACCAGTTGATCTCCAAAATAGCAGGAAGGCTGAGACCGAGATTGGAGAAGATAATGCCTTGTACCGAACATTTGTTCTGTTTGTCGGCTTTGGGATTACAGATCAATGGATATAATTTCGGTTATGTGTCCGTAATACTATCGCAATATATCCCAATATATCATTTTGCGATGTGTCACTGAGCATATCAACTGAGCCATTTCGTGACGACGTGGGATTCCTGATATCATCAGTTCGTAATCAAGCTGCGGAGGCAGTTAAAGATGGAGTTAAACATTAACGTGCCAGAGAATGGCTCAAATTTGTTCTTTTATTAGCTTACAGAACGAGAGATGGACAGGGAAACTGAGTTAGGATGGAATAGGAGGTAGTCATTGGGTTTTCTGGGAAGACAAATAGACAGTCTAGTCTTGTTCTCGAGAAGACCCACAGAGGCGATAGTTCAGACGACAAATGATCGATCTTAGCCGAGGTGAAGCAGGTGATGCTGATGTTGACGAGCACAAGGCCAGGATTGGAGGGCCCGACAGGCAGGCAGTGCGCATGCGCCAAAGGCAAGCGCTTCTAGAGAAGACGTACGGCTCACCAAAAAGATGAGACCTGTCGATGGTGGGGACAACTGGGCAACTTGTAATTATTCACTGCCGTCCATTCCCAAGCGGCCTTGGCCGTGGTCTCGTTATGGCGAGACGCTTGGCGCGCACGCATCCTCCAGTTAGTTGGCAGATGCCTGGGTGGTGAAACAGGGGAGGGGAAGGAAGGGAATGGATGCAGACGTGAAGGCCCGGAGGAGGGAATGGGTTGTTTGCTGATGTGTATAGCTGGCCAGCTAGGCACCTGGCCCTGTACTCATACAGACGTTAACAAAGCCTCACCACGCACTTATAACTGTCAAAACACATTCCTGTCACTTTAACGCTGGGCTCGTAATAGAACTGCCATGTTTGTTTGTTTCTTTCTTTCCCATACAGCTAAATAATCACCATTTTCTTCAAATACTTTGTCCCTCTAGCTTCCCAACCGTTGCTTTCGAGTGTGCTGCGCGTTTCGCGCCCAGCTGTCCACACACCAATCACCAGCCAGACAGACTACAGGCCAAAGTTCAGGTAATAGAA